>MU274935.1:155065-262299 GCA_022160335.1 Irpex rosettiformis | reverse complement strand
GTGATTCAAGATTTGTGTGACTCGGTTTCTTTCCTCTTTGTTTTAGTTTCCAGACTTAGCTTGTTTATTTTTCCTGTTTTTATTCTTTTCCTTTCTCTTCCCTTTTACCTTTCTCTCTTCTTTTTCTTTATCTCCTTTTCTTTATCTCTTTTCTCTCTTCTCATTTTGTCACGTGAAAGGTAGCGCTTTAAATATTCCCAACGAACACTGAGATAGCTTGACGAACGACAAGTCCAGTGAACCTCAGAACTATCTATTGAAGCACCCACCCTCCACATCCTACTAACCAACCTTTTCAAGAGTATAGGAGATCGTTCCCGTACTCTTATTTCAGTCTTTAATAGCTAGTTAAGCGATAACGCACAGGCTGATCGGTTGAAGGACCAGTAGAGACGTGGACAAAAGCATGGATAGAGAAATGGGGGAGAGAGAAACGAGGGACGCACTCAGAATCATCGGAGTCTCCACACGATAACACCCCCGAAGCTATGGGTGAACCCGTAACAGCTGCCGAGACGTTTTCGTCTACTTCTTCGTCAAAAGTTACAGCCGCCGTCGTTGACCGTTTCGGTGCCTCTGGCTTGCGTTTCTCGTGGTCGGTTTTGGCCTTGAGGGCATCGTCCTCGGTAAGCTCCTTGTAACCGGCCCCCTTTTGCATGGGGTTCCTACAGTCCCTTTGACGGTGGCCAGCGAAGAAACGACGGCACTTAAAGCAACCGTTGTACTTAAACAATAGGGTTCGTTCTTGCTCAGTGAGTGAGGGTGGGTGTTCGCGATCGCGGTTCAATGGACGGGCGAATGAGGAAGAGGTGCTGTTCGAATGTGACATGGAAGTGGTCTGTTTCTGGGACGTCTGCTTCGTTTTGGCTGATACATGCGCAATCTCAGCTGCCGTGGCGAGACGCTCATTGTCGAGAGTCGTCATCTTGTCGCGCCAGTCGCGATAAGATGCAATGGAGGATGTGTTAGCCGAGATGGCCAATTGTGCAAGGCGGTCGCAGACAAGGGACTCAATATGGTTGCGAAGGTTGATCTGGGATTTGTGAGAAGGAGTATCTTTCAGAACTGCGTTCAGGGTTTCAATCTTGACAACCCAATCTTTGAAGGAGTCGTCGTTAGATTGGCGACGACGCGTAAGCTCATTGCGGGCCTTGACGTCCCAGTCGGAGGGTAACCACCTTGCCTTGAACTCCTTCGTGAAATCTTCCCACGACAAGGCACGTAGCCTAACGATATCGCTACGATACCAGTCACGTACGAGGAGATCTTGAAAGCCAGTACCTGCGTGAGTGACTTTCTTTTCGTCTTTGACGTCTTTAATCTCGAAATAATCCTCGCAGGCGTCTTTCCATCGCATGAATACTTCGATGGTCAGTTCACCTGAGGAGAGGGTTGGGATTTTGTGAGGACCGGTCGAAACCACGGTAGCAGTCGTCGAACTCATATTGCGTGTGAGAATTTGTGGTTCGTCGTCGGAGTCGGATTCGGAAGACGGGGTGGGTGTATGTGCGTCAGGTGAGGGAAGTGTGGGTGTATGCGGTTGTAATGTGCGAGCTGGAGTAGTAAGAGACGATGGCGTTGAGGTCTGGGGTTCAGAGGGAAAGGCGAAAATGGGAGGGGAGGGAGGTGTCGACCCCTCGTTGTCTAAGGCGTCTACCAGAGCGTCGAAATCGATGTTGTTGTTGGGGGTCGTATTCTCCGCCTCCTTTCTATCGGCTTCTCGTGTAGCACTTCTAGTGAAAATTCTCTCGTCTCTCACGTATCCCCTCGTTTGGGGCGGGCGGGTGGTGTGTGTGTTCAGGTTGGCAATCTGTATCGGGTGGTTGGTTATCAAGATCGTCGAGGAGACGTTCCCCTCTTCTGGTGCTGGTGTCAGGTCAACCAATGGCTCTATCTGGAGCCTCTGGTGTTGTTCTACTGGTCTATCTGGTTCCTGAGGCGGTATATGTCTCGGAAGCAAATGTCAGTTGGAAAGTCTTGTCCGGCGTTCAAAAAAAAGTGAGAGCCCGCCGCCGAGCGTCGGGCACACTAAATCAGACCGATGACAAGAACGGGAACAAGCTTCGTCGATAGCAGTAGTATGAGTACTCAGATACATGTGTATGATGTCGAATAGCTTACCTTCGTCGATAGCAGTAGTATGAGTACTGAAGAGCGACGAAGGCGCGCGGACAGACAGTTATGAACTACGGTAAGCGCTCATGTAACCCTACGCCGGGGTTACACTCACCATACACTGCGGTCCGTGACATTCGATTCGCGTTTAAGTTCTAAGACGGACGAAATTTGCTGCGAGGTGGGCGTTGACTGGTCAGAGATTGTGCCGCTCCTGCAGTCAGCCTGGCCTGGCCTTCGTTACATCAAAATCTCCTCCCCTTTGGGCCCCGAGCTCGGACAGCCTGGAGAAATCGAACTGTACTCCCAAGTCATGGCTTCCTGGCTTCGAAGTCTCTCACAATTGCGAAGTCTCAGGGCACAAATCACATTACACCCTTCACTGTTCACTGCCCTCTCCGAACTGCCTCTCCTGGACAGATTGGAGCTCAACAGCATAGAAGACACTGGCAAGTACCCCCATACCATCCCTGATACAAAATCATCCCTGCTACTACCCTCTTGTTTTCCATCACTCTGGAGGCTCAGTATAGAAGGCAGGAGTTCAACATTCATCCCTCACGTGATGCTCCTACAGACTCTGGGACACTCTCGCTCGCTCATACTCATCTGTCTCGGTGTGCAGATCGCTTCATATGGACCTGCAGAGTTGACCGCCCTCTTTGAAGCACTCTCCCATATCTCCTCAGTTGAGAGCCTTGATCTCAACATCTCAGCGCCGGACTCTAGTGAGCGCACCGCTGGCGAAGAGTTAGCCCTCACAGGAAAACTCTGGTCTTTCCTTCTCCCACTGCATCACCTGCGGCGCCTAGACCTTAATGTCAACTTTCCCATCACCATTGAGGATCAAGACCTCCATTCCGCTGCCATCGCATGGCCGCACCTCCGAAAGATCGAGTTGAGTCCTATTAATTTAACTCAGGGAAATTTCCTGAGGCGCCCTCGAATCACACTTGTCGGTGTACAGGCCCTGTATAACAGGTGTGCGTACCTCAACAAGATTTCGATATGTATCAACAGTAGCCTTCCGACCGTTCGTCGCGATAACTCTGGTCGAAGCGTCCAAGTCTTGGACCTCCCTGCACCCAACAATGCATGGCGAATGCGGAAGAATACTGAGAAGTGGCTAACCCTCGGGATCATACTCAAATCACCACTACCGTGGTGGGAGATGTCGTCTCACCATTCGGATGTAGTAGCTCAAACTTTTGCATTGGCCACTCGCTTTATGATGCCTCATATCAATTGTTTCGGGGCGAATGATGACCAAGAGTCCTATTCTTCCTGGACAGAAGGGGTAGCGCGCTATTGGGGCGGGGGCCAATCCATGAATCAGTCGGATATCCGTGCGTTGTTGGACCAACTATGGCCAACAGCAAGGAGTTATATTAATGGTGCCTCTTATGACTCGGATGACGATGCTCCGGATGATGGTAATAGTGGTGACTGATATCGGTAGAAGAGCAATTTAACGAAGTTTGTAAATGAGATAGTCAATAGTACTACGATGACGTCCATATCGAATAAGAACGATAATGTCCGCATTCTGTAGTAGTAGCTTATATTGGATGTTGAATAGCATTGGAGACCGGACGGGCGTTGGCTTACGAAACGAAAACGAAGCCGCAAAGAGAGATAATATCAATAGGTGAACTTTGATAACATTACAGGCTTGCATAACTACAAAAAAAATCAACTCAACGTTAAGCACGCAACGATTACATCCACATCCACATCCCAAGTGCGTATTCAACAAACCAGATCAAGGAGAGAGCATAGACAATAGACTACATCTTTGACTTTAGAACGTGCGTCGTCACCGCCTTTTGATCGCTACCGTAAGGTATATGAAAGGAGGATGGCCGAGGGAGAGGTTAAGAGGGACAGCCATGACGTCGCACGAGGCCTAGAGTGCCAAGTAAATACCACTTTACCGCTCCTGGGCGTCGTTGAGGATCCTCAAAATGTTAATAACTAGACAAATTCCATGAACACCGTTAGTCGACCGTTCAACCAACGAACAAGCAAACCGAGCCCAAAGACTTACAAAGGTTGATGAAGTCCAGATACAGACTGATCGCACCCATGATGTACTCATCCGGGCTTAACTTCTTCGTGATCACGTACGTATCATAGACGACGTATCCGCTAAAGAGTAGAGTCCCGCCGATGGCGACTACGAGGTCAAAGGTGCGTGAGAATGGGAGAAAGATCCCAACGAAGCCTGTCATAACAAGAGCGACGAGGCCACCAAAGAGCCAGGGTCCAAGGCCGGTGAAATCATACTAGCGAAACCACGATGGTTAATATCCCTCAGCTATAGGCAAGACGAGTATGATGAGATGCGTACTTTGGATTGGAAGGTGAACAGCGTCAAACCAATGAAGACACCTAGCGTGATCAGCCTGCAAGCATCGAATTTATTAGCCCTTTTGTACATCTTACGATACATCGGAGGGACTTACAGTGCCTGAAGAACGATGACGTTGTTGAAGAACGCAACCATCACACCAAGGGTAAAAGCCTCCATTAGTGTGAAGGTGGAGAGGAGAACGAGGTTGAGGGGATGAGCGTGGCGCTTCCAATAGAGCAGTCCGAGATTGATGAGGGTGCCGAAGAGGGGTACATAGAATGACCATGTGCTGTTGGGGTGAAAGTAATTTATTAGTTAGGGGGATGAGGAGGCGCAAGAGCCGGAAGGTGCGAGGGAGGAGCGAGGGAATATGACCGGGGGTAGAAGTGCAAGGGGGAAAAATAAGACGTACTGAGTTTGGACCCAGAAGATTGCATTTTCGGATTGAGATATACCTCCTGCGACGATGCACGTTGCGAGCTAAGAGGTATCAGCGAGAGTCCGTAATATTCACGAATATCCACTTACAATCTGACAAACTAGATATGAGAGACACCGTTAGAGAAGACCAAAACCTAGAGAGCGATGAGACTTACATAGAATAGTGTACACCTTCCTCACGAAAGCGTTCCTAATCTCAGGCGCACTGTCGTACACACAGGTACCGTACTATAATACAAGTTCCTTGCATCAGCATTTTTGTTTTCTCATCCCCTCCTCCTCCTGTTCTATAGCACTCCTGTTCTATAGCAGAAATTATGGTACTCGCCTTGAAATCATCGGGAATATCCCCAGCCTCCGGCTGGTCAAAATACGCCCCCGAGCTAGAACCAGGCATAGGGCTCAACAACGGTTGCTCAGCCTCATCACGCCCTCTCGAAGTGTTCTTCGGACCAGTATACGTCGGAGGCGGTTGGGTGTAATTCGTAGCCATAGTCCTAGACTGTGAAGGTGCTCTGTCGATGTAGATGATGGTGGTAAGTAGAAGAGGTGAGAGAAGAGCCTGCGCAACCGCGGCACCGCCCTAACAGACTTTGGGCGTCTGAGGTGTAGATAGATTGGCGCCGAATAGGAATGACGCGGTAGGACCCCGAGAACTTGCTTACTTCAAGTAGGAAGAAATTTGAATCGTCAGGTCTATTCTTTTCGTCAACAACGTTTACCACAGCCAGCTTATGGTGTGTACTCAAGTAGATTTGAACTCGAAGCTTGAAGCTGAAGTTCAATCTGTAAAGCTTCAAGCTTCAAGCTCAATAGGCTTGGCTGGGTGCGGCCGCGATGCTACACCGCCGACTTGAATCCAGCTGTAGCCCGTCTGAACCTGTTTTCTGAAAACCTTGCCGTGGACAGCTGAACGTTGAACGTTGAACGTTGAACGTTGAACGTTGAACGTTGAACTGTAACCATACGGTATACTGCTAGTATACTCCGCTCATTCTCACAACGACCTAGGAAAATAAGTGCGTTCTACACCTCGTGAGTAAGCTCAATCTTTCTACCCCTTATTTGTACAAGCAATGCTCACTGTTGTTCAACACGACCCGCAGGCCTCACTTTGAGATTTGAGGTGATGACACCACCAAGTGAGATGCATCAATGCCTGCGCATAGGCGAAATCCAGAGGCTCATCTTCAGTTCGCTCAGCCGAAAAGATTGTATTCCGCTAGCGCGAACATGCACTAACATTACAGGCTTGCAAAACTACAAAAAAAAACAATCAACTCAACGTTAAGCACGCAACGATTACATCCACATCCACATCTTAAGTGCGTACTCAACAAACCATATCAAGGAGGGAGCATAGATAATAGATTACATCTTTGACTTTAGAAAGTGCGTCGTCACCGCCTTTGAACGCTACCGTAAGGTATATGAAAGGAGGATGGCCGGGGGAGAGGTTAAGAGGGACAGCCATGACGTCGCACAAGACCTAGAGTGCTAAGTTAATATCGCTTTACCGCTCCTGGACGACGTTGAGGATCCTCAAAGTCTTGATGACTAGATGAATTCCATAGACACCGTTAGTCGACCGTTTAACCAGCAAACCAAGTCTGAGACTTACAGAGGTTGATGAAGTCCAGATACAGACTGATCGCACCCGTGATATACTCATCTGGGCTTAACTTCTTCGTGATCACATATGTATCATAGACGACGTATCCGCTAAAGAGTAGAGTCCCGCCGATGGCGACTACGAGGTCAAAGGTGCGTGAGAAAGGGAGGAAGATCCCAACGAAGCTTGTCATGACGAGTGCGACGAGACCACCGAAGAGCCAGGGTCCGAGGCCGGTGAAATCATACTAGCGAAACCACGATGGTTAATATCCCTCAGCTATAGGCAAGACGAGTATGATGAGATGCGTACTTTGGATTGGAAGGTGAACAACGTCAAACCAATGAAGACACCGAGCGTGATCAGCCTGGAAGTATCAAATCTATTAGCCCTGTTGTACATCTTACGATACATCGGAGGGACTTACAGTGCCTGAAGAACGATGACGTTGTTGAAGAACGCAACCATCACACCAAGGGTAAAAGCCTCCATTAGTGTGAAGGTGGAGAGGAGAACGAGATTGAGGGGATGAGCATGGCGCTTCCAGTAGAGCAGCCCGAGATTGATGAGGGTGCCGAAGAGGGGTACATAGAATGACCATGTGCTGTTGGGGTGAAAGTAATTTATTAGTTAGGGGGATGAGGAGGCGCAAGAGCCGGAAGGTGCGAGGGAGGAGCAAGGGAATATGACCGGGGTAAGAAGTGCAAGGGGGGAGAATAAGATGTACTGAGTTTGGACCCAGAAGATTGCATTTTCGGATTGAGATATACCTCCTGCGACGATGCACGTTGCGAGCTAAGAGGTATCAGCGAGAGTCCGTAATATTCACGAATATCCACTTACAATCTGACAAACTAGATATGAGAGACACCGTTAGAGAAGACCAAAACCTAGAGAGCGATGAGACTTACATAGAATAGTGTACACCTTCCTCACGAAAGCGTTCCTAATCTCAGGCGCACTGTCGTACACACAGGTACCGTACTACAATACAAGTTCCTCGCATCAGCATTTTGGCTTCTCTCCTCCTCCTCCTCCTCCTCCTCCTCCTCCTCCTCCTCCTCCTGTTCTATGGCAGCAACAGTAATACTCACCTTGAAATCATCGGGAATATCCCCAGCCTCCAGCTGGTCAAAATATGCCCCCGAGCTAGAACCAGGCATAGGGCTCAACAGCGGTTGCTCAGCCTCATCACGCCCTCTCGCAGTGTTCTTCGGACCAGTGTATGTCGGAGGCGGTTGGGTGTAATTCGTAGCCATAGTCCTAGACTGTGAAGGTGCTCTGTCGATGTAGATGATGGTGGTAAGTAGAAGAGGTGAGAGCAGAGCCTGCGCAACCGCGCACCGCCTTAACAGTCTTTGGGTGTCTGAGGTGTAGATAGATTAGCGCCGAATAGGAATGACGCAGTAGGACCCCGGGAACTTACTTACTTCACAAGTAAAAAGAAATTTGAATCGCCAGTCCTTTTCTTTTTGTCGACAACGTTTACCACTGAGCAACAAGTTATGGTATGTACTCAAGTAGATTTGAACTTGAAGCTTCAAGCTGAAGTTCAATCTTTAAAGCTTCAAGCTTCAAGCTCAATAGGCTTGGCTGGGTGCGGCCGCGATGCTAGTAGTCTAGCCTATGCCTCGCCGCGTCTTTGTTACCAACTTTCAGGTGCACTGAGCTAGAGCTTCAAGAACTAAAACATGTAAGAATTTTCAGGCTCTGCCCGTGACACACCACTGATATCGTTTCTCATGTTTGTATAACCCTCAGAGAAACAAAGACAGGCACTGTGGGGAATAGGCTTCGACGTGTCATCCCCGCCACCCAGAAAATATAACCCGAGTGGCCAGTTTTACTCTATATTCTGCAAAATATCCTCGACCTCTACCTTTCTATATTCGTAATATGTTCACCTAATGACAGCAGACGTACCATCAGTTCAGGTATAACCGCCAGGAAGAACCCAGAAACATGCGTATCATTCCGTCTCCCTCTCTCTGAGTATGAGATGAGCCTACACTCGTCGTATCAATCCAATCTAACGATACAGACTCTACACTATTCAAGACACAAACTCTAACCCTACGCTGGCATACGCATCTGCTTCGATACCGTGACATATCCTCCATTCTCCATCAATTTCCAACTACAGACTGTGCAGTTGAAAGGGCACCTTCGTAAGTCTGACTGAATATTATAACCTTATATCATCTACTCACCGGGTCGGTCGTGCAAACCAACACCTTCTTAGTTGATGAAACTAGCCCTGACGAAGTCTCTTAATGATAACATGATCCCATTATGCTCTCCCCGTAAAACTGATACACCACAGTATGGATATCCAAAGTCTGTAACATATCGCACAATATTCTGCTCTAACTATGCTACAATTCTTCTGAGACCGGTGACATCGGCGGCTGTGGTTGGGAGGTAGGAGACTCGAGATCAGACGAGATCTGGCGAGATCTAAAGAATGACATAAGTTTAACGGCAGCTGAGAAGACAGCAGCGTCCTGGTCTTTCCAAGGCTCAGCAAGCCACGGTCGTGTTTCTTGCACTATATTCAGCTAGGATACAATTACTTGATTGAATCCATACAGAGTCGGATGAAACTGCTTACCAGCATACGGCATGCCATGACAGAGTGAAGCACTGGAACCAATCTAGAAACACTGTGTAAGGAGTGTGTGTAGTGAACGTAGTATCGAGATTACTTACTCTGGAAGTGCGACGTATAGACCTTCCTGAGAAGCAATATACAATCATCGGGTCGTCAGCTGAGGGATCCATATACTAGTAGAGATACTCACCCCTGCCCGAGTCCAAACAATGAGATCCGCAATGATGACCATGAAGACGAAGCCAAAGTAGAGGGAGGAGTCACGAAGCATCGTAAATAGTAGATGCGGCGTAGTGTCTCGCTCCCGAGAGCACCTTATCGACTTTGCTATAACAAGCAAGAACAGCAGTCCGTCAAACGTCGTTGCGGGTACCCAATACACCCAAGGTTTGTACAGCCAGGTATTTGGTATGCACCCGGACGCATGGATCGTTTTGTTCACTGATTACAGGTCAATGAATGAAGTACTAATAGGAGAGTGCTTGAAATTACTTACGCGCGGTCCCTGTCTCCTTGGATAAAATAGCTGAGAAGATTGTTTGGATCAGCAGAACAGCGCCGAGGAAGCCCGACAGGCAGCGTAGAAGTATTTTGTTGCAGTCGTATATTGCGTATACACGGAGAATAAGGATCGCTAAAACAATTTGAGTCAATTGCACAACGACAACACCAATTCAGGTAAAGCTTACTGGAGCCCAGAGTTTGAGTGATAAGCTCAGAGTACACAAACCAGCCGTAGGAGAATTTGCACCTGTGGTAATAGTAGGAGGGATGAATGTCTTCTTCAAGAGCATTACCAGCCCATAGTAGTGCAATACTTACATCTGACGTCGTACTATCAGCAAGGGGTTCGAGCGGGGGCATAGTTTCCTTACGCACCATGACAGTATTACGGTCCAAAGAGATCACTAGATGACGAGACGATCAGTATGACAAGCCTACGATAGAAAGGATACGACTTACCGATAATACTTGGTCTATAGGCCACAATCAGCAAGCAAAATACCGTAACCGACAAGTGAAACTTACAGCAGACTTATCGTTCTACCTCGACGGAGACAGTATATGAGATCAGGCGAGAAATGCCGGTGATACAGTACTTACGTCCAATATCTGGTCTAAAGAAGAACATCACCGAACAATCCTTGAGTCATGGCATAGCACAGAGTTTTTTTTTCCCTACTCACCAAAAGAAATAACACCTTGGCCCTTGTCCATTTTGCTTTCCACATATAAAGCACCTGAGCGATAAATCAGAGCTGTGGAGAGCACATCGACGACCTTGAATACTGACCTCGTCAGAGAAGGTAATCACTAAAGCGGTAGGTAAGGATCAGTAGTGTGCCTAGGGACGGAACTGAAAGATAGCTCCTACTATGGTCGTAGATCAGGAGGACATAGGATATAACTTCCAGCACGGTGTCAGTCGACTAGTATTGGATACGCTGCGGGTGAAATGACTTACTCCACATTGAGCGGGTGAAACGGAAGTCCCATGCAAGCTCAAACAGTGAATCAAGGTCAGGAACTGTGGGAAGAGAGGACATGGCTGCCTTTTCTGTGTCATGAAGCCCACCACCTTGCTATTTTATAGCGCGCCCGTCCCCAATTATTTGACCTCGGTAGGATGTGGACACCCTCGTCTATGGACGTAAAGCACAGCGACTGACATGCACAACCCTTTCAACGAGAAATTTCAGAGCGAATGTCAGAACATGGAAAATATGAACTTACTTAGGTACTCAATCTCCACCAAATCTCTCGCCAGTGTAGATCGCGGAGCTTCCGCATACCCCCTGCGGATGAAGGTCCTGTGGTAGGACACATGTTTGCGATATTACGTAGTAAACGTTTAAAGCGTGGCCTGCCTCCTGCCCTGTATTGCTGTGATTACTGGGCGATGGCTGTGTCGTATCGAGACAGAATCTGCCCTAGGAATATGCATAATGAGCTATTTAACCGTAGATCCGAATGATTCTTTCTGAGTAAATGCATACGCGGGGGGCTCGAGGATTATTTTCTAAAGCGATTTATCTTGCTGGTATCCGCTCTAAATCCCAAGTAAAATCGAGATTCAATCCTACAAAAACACGAATTAGACTGCAAGAATCCGCCAAATATGCATTCAAACAGCAGAAACAGATAGATCCGACCTTTTCCCCAACGGAACGGTAATTTCTGAAGATACTCTATTCCACGCATTCAACACCAGGCAAGTGGCTTCTCAGTGTTGTCAGTCGAGGCCTTTGCTTCGTGACATAGGAGATAAGATAGAACCTAAGCGGTGCCGTTGACCCTGTCGAATAGTAGATCAAATCCACTGACCCTTTCCTCCAAGACCACTGCAGCAGTCCAGAGGAAATGAGAGAGGGCTCTATACTGCCTGACCGTGAGCCTATCGATGCAACATAATAAATGAGTCGAATACTGTTGGGCAATGGATGCGCGGCACGTACCGATAACTAAGGATAGTCGCCGGACGGTGTACTGCAACGTTCGTTCTGAAATCCCAACCAGGGACGATCGATGATAATTGTATCAACTGGCTGTGTAAATCATCCTTAGGCAGGCTCGGGTCTTGAGCGGAGCTCTCAAGCGATGTTTTACAGAATCTTGCTGCGTTTTGTGGAGCTCAGAGTCGCGGATTACAATTATTACGAACTGAGTTCTACAACGTGTACCGGCGCGACATTTCAACGGCACAACGTTGCAACCCTGCAATATAGATGTTATGTCAATGACTGTCGAATACACGACTGCAAGCTACTATGTTACTTACTGCTATTCGCTCGCTTGTGAGTGTTGAGCATTAGGAAACATATGCTCACTGGTGGTGGTAACAGTCAGAGTTTGCGTTGACGAAAAGACTCAGAGCCGCTGAACCACAGACTCGGATCACGCATGTCATTACATCGCGCATAACGCGTAACGCAGGGTCATTATGGTTTGGTAACCGCAGGCCATGGAAGCAATTTTGACCAATAAAAAACGCAAAGTTGATGAAATCGTAGAGTATATACGATACAGTTGCAAGATAAGGGATTAGTCTCGAGTTACGAATTCGACGGCGGGACGTAATGTGTATATCATGTATGTTTGGGGTGCTACAGACCATTCGCACAATTGTGCTTGAGACATCGGTTGGTACCGAATCACATCCTGGGCCGTCTGCCCAGGTCTAGTTTTCACTCATCCCCCCTGTCGCCCCACAATCCTCTCCGACAGACGAGCTACTTTCACCGGGCATCTCCTGGGAAATACGCCTAAGATCTTCCAACATGGCATCTGTGACCTGTCTTCGTTGTGAAAAATCCAATAACAGGGCCTCAGCGTGGAGGCGAACTTCAGTTTCCAGCGCGCAACAGGCATCCATATCCATGATTTTGGTCCATACCACCGACTCGATGTTCTGCTCGGTCTTGGACCCGCTTGAAAGGTTCTTTCTGTGTTCCTCGTCTAGACGGGATATCGCATAGAGAGTTGCTGATGAGGATGTCTGTCCAATCCCATCGGTGACGCGGCGTGCCTTGGCCTGGGTTGAGTCCCTCGACAGACGGTTACTCTGCTGCTCGTGTTCAAGTTGTGCCCGAGCACGCCGACGCATCGCCTCGACGAACGGGTCGTAGGGCGTCCTCTGAATAATAACGGTCCCCCGCTTTAATTCTAAAGCGCTTTGAAGCATTGCCACCGTATCCAGGCTCCTCACGTACTCTATGAACTCCGGGTCTTCTAATGCCTGTAAAATGGGCCTTTTGAGTCAACTATTAATCGTATTCTATACGGTACGAACCTTAGCCAGTTCGGTGTGTTCGTTAACACATCCCGTCGTAATTTCGTCGTCCGTGCCGGCGAGGGAATCACAATGGCTACGAAGAGAAGTCATGGGCTCAAAGGTCGATAGGAGGGAGTAGGGTAAACTATGGGAGTTTGAGTTGGCAGAGACGAGAGAGCTGGCCTTTATACGTACCAGAAGCTGAGATGAACAAGGGATATTCAAACAACACGTGACTGGCCAACATCGTCTGGCAATTGGCCATAACGGTCAATAAGTACTCCAAAAATGACAAAATTGCGGGCCTTTGGTTAGAGATCAGACCACTTCGTCCGGCTTCATATTTCCTATGGTCATTTACAAGTTTAGCTACTTGGTAGTGATTGCAAAAGGACGTACGTCTCAACATCACATACGGAACTTGGCCAATACTAGGACGGTTCCGTGTTCCAATCGTAGAATGTCAAAAAACACGCGCCTGGTCATTTTCAAAATTATGCTGTGTTGTTATGAAATAACTGCGGAACTGAAAGGTCTTAGCAACGAAAATAGGATTGACCATACCGCGGCAAGAACTGTCCATGTTCCGATGTTGGAAAGAGCAACTGAGAATCTGCGCACACAACGACATTTCTTGAGTTTCATAAATCATGCGGATCGATTTTGCAGGAGAGCCATAAACCGGGGGATAAAAGGATACATGAGGGCGTACGGAGGGTGGTGGCGTGCGGTATATGGGGGGTACGTCAGGAGTTCTCTGTCATTGACCACCATTCCTAAAGTGATATAAAGACAACATCGGTAGCGAATAGACAGTAATCGTTTAGATGTTGAGCTTTGTACGCCTCCAGTGACGGCGCTTGGCGTTGTACTGCAGAGAGAAAAAATAAGACGTAAGTTGGGAATTGAAGTGGACTCTTTCTGCTACGCACCTGGATCTTGGTATCCGACTTCAAGCGGAACCACTGAGGGATCGGTCTGGATGCCCATTCCAATTAGATTGAGCTCTCTCACTCAACTGCTGTGGTTACGCACCGGTTCTGGCGAGCAGCCTTGGCAAGGATGCGCTTCGTCCTGAAAGTCTTTTGGGAAGGCTATGAGTTCAATATAACAACGTCAGATAACATTTTGGCACGCTTGACGAGCAAAACGGTTCACCATCGTGCTTGATGTTGTCGGCGGCGGGGGTCGGTGGAAAGGTGTGAAAAATAAGGTTAAACAAGGTGTTAGGCTGTATAGTTCTGACTAAGCCCTTGATTTGGAATTCTCAGTCCCACGATCACGCACAGGCGTGATTACCGCCCATCAGACGCGCATGCGTGTCCGCGATCGTGTCAAGCGACGGTCGCGTCTGTACCAACTGCAAGTTAGTGCCAGCAGAGACCCTCAACCCACACAGTCATGCAGTTCCTTAGCCTCTTCTCTGTCCTCGCCTTCGCGCTGGTTGCTTTGGCGAAGGAGCCCCCGGCTGAGCTGCAGATTGATACAACTTACAAGCCTGACGATTGCACGGTCACTGCTAAGACGGGTGACTCTATCAAGGTCCACTACGTGAGTACACTACACAGGCATTCGAGACGCGTTTCTTATTGAGATTGTGTTTCGTCACTAGACCGGGACATTATTCTCGAATGGCAATAAGTTTGACTCTAGGTACATCATCAACTTTCATAGTATACGCTTCGAACCATTATAACTCACTTGGTTCACAGCCTTGACCGCGGTCAACCACTCCCATTAACACGTGCGTCACTGTATTTCTAACAAACATAACATAGTGATGCTTAACAAATTAACGAATTACCTCTCTATCCAGTCGGTGTTGGTCAAGTTATCAAGGGCTGGGATCAAGGTCTTCAGGGAATGTGCTTGCGTGAGAAACGCACGCTAACTATCCCAGCAGACCTTGCGTACGGTACGTGTATAATCACCATCATGAACGTTGTGCTTACCATGTTGGTGTATGTAGGTCCCCGTGGTTTCGGTAGCGTTATCCCAGCGAACTCCGCTTTAGTCTTTACCGTGGAGCTCGTCGGACTTGACAGCAAGACTGCACACAAAGAGTTGTGAGTTTAGCAAGCGTGGTACATGTGCCGTGCTCAGGAATCACATTCTGTAAACTATGTCCAGTCAGAATGCTAGAAAACGTACAGTAAGCATACTAATACATGAGTAGCGAGATCATCAGAAATGTAGGTGCGCTACTTCCCACCACCCTGCGACCTCAAATTCTCCTGCAATAGCTGCTGGAACTCCTCCCTTAGTATTGTTTCTCTCCTCTCCCTCTCTTCCTGCTGCAATTTCAAGATACCTCTCTTCTCCTCCGCACTTATAACCTGGTTCTCCTTCCTCATACGTACAGCGTTCATACGCCTGTGCCGGCTACCGCTCATCACGTATCCGACGGACTCAAACCTCTCGATCTCGTCCGACGTCAAGCCAATTTCACCACGACGAGGGATACGAAGATCCGTGCCGTCCTGAAGGAAGGCAGCCATGGCGCTACCTTCACCTCGTAGCAAAGCCCCACCGTACTGACGTTCGTCAATCTTCTTCTTGGAGGATGAAGAGGCGCTGACAAGGGGTTGTGGTCCAACTTCGTCATCTGATTCATCGTCTCCGGCTGCTTGAGTGTTGGAGGATGCTGCAGCTGCGGGTACAGGTGGTGGAGCCATTAAGCTGCTGCTGTCATTCTGACTGGCGGTGCCGAGGAAACCAGGCTTAACCGGCTTCTCTACCCATTCATCTTCCTCCTCGCTAGCGGGTGGTGGTTGCTCGGGACTCTTTGTTGGGGTCTTGCTCCGTCGGTCGCGGTAGTGATCTTCACTGGCCGACCTGCTGCGTGTCCGCCTATGGCGGCGATGGCGGCGGTCACGTTCGTCTTCCTCGTCACTATCCTTGCGAACCGACTTGGAACGAGACCTTCTCTTCCTTCGCTCATTTTCTCTCTCTTTCTCCTTCCTAGCCTTCTTTCGCTCCTTCCTCTCTCGCCTACTGCGTTCTTCCTCAGAGTCCGTATCAGATGAGACTGGCGAATCGCGTCGCCTTTTCTTGGACTTTTTATGTTTTCGTCCATCGGGACTGAGATTGCTATACGAATAATAAGCATATGACAAAATGAATGGAATGGAAATCACGTACGATCGAGTTGGAGCCTTCGGGGAAGGTGGCCAGATACTGAGTGTACTCCGTTCTCTCTGTTCCCGTCGACTGTAACAAGCGGTGTAAGATATAGTTGAAGACAGATAACAAAAGATACATACCTGTTCAACCAATCAGAGCCACCACTGCCTCCGTATGCATGGGGAGGAGGTCCACCATGCCTACTCGGATACATATTTTCCTGCTGTCTCCACGGTCCCGGTCCCGGTGCCGCTGACTGCTCATACGACGGGGAAGGACGCCTGTATTCAGAGTACTCGGGACTAGGCCGTCTATCTCTACCCTTCACATTCCTTTGCTCGCGTTCTCGATCTCTCTGTTTGTCTAAACTGCGGCTACGCTCTCTCCTGTCACCTCTACGCTCTCCTTCAAAGTAATCGTCCGCTCGTGCCCGGTGGTGCCTTCGGTCACCATCTCTTTCATCCCCTCCTCTATCATTTCTTCTGTCTTTGCGTTCTTCATTTCTACGGCTGGGTGAACGCGAGGGAGAGCGTCCGTAGCGGCCAGAGTCTCGTGGCGAGGGCGAACGACCTCGCTGGCGGCCATTTAGGTCGTGCGGGACAAGGCCCATTCGTGATGGATGTACTGAAGCCATTGCAGGGCTGATTTTATCGCAAGGCCTTTTGGACGTCAAGCAAGCAGGATACAGGCCAACGCAAAACGAGGAAGATGAGAGTGAAAGACCAGCGTAGTAAATTGGCGCTAAACATTACTTGTCCCCCTCGTGGCCCGTGGGAACCTTGACGACGGGCCTGAAAGAATTCGAAGGCCATAATGGTTGCCTTATTTAGCTCCCCTTATACTCTGCCTCGTCGCAGCTAGCAGTTGTAAAGTCCATGGTTTGCCTCTCACCCCCATCTCCCACAGCGAGTCAGTCTACGCTTTGATGTCTTCGCTGCTCCCACTCAGGACGACCGACACGATGCGTACTCGTCAACTGGGGATGTTTGGCGCCAAGGTCGACATACACTCGCTACCGGACGACATCCTCCTGCTCATCATTAGCTACATCACTGTAAAGGATATCATTACTTTGCGGAAGGTGCATCATGCATTGTACTTTTATTGTGTATTTGAAAATTGACCGAGCGATGTTTGCAGTCATCGAAGAAGTTCTATGAACTCACGAAACTGCGATGGGTTTGGTCCGACGCGGTCAAGCGGCATGTCATTGGCAAAGGCCTACCTATCCCTGCGGCCCACAGCGCGAGCGGGATCAAGGCACTTTCGGCCAAGCACCTTGAGGCACGTGCAGTACACGTCGCAAAGTTCAACGACAACTGGTCCTCTGCGCAGCCCCAGCCTCGAGGAGCTGTCGAGTTCTCCGTTGACACGGTGAACGCGGAAGGCAACCCTGTCGCGGTAAAGGAAGTCATCTTTCTCAAGGGTCGCTGTGGAGAGTTCTTGGTTGTTTGGGCCGGGGATACCATTGAGTGTTGGGAGGTGCCCTTGGACGGTTCGGGGGCGTACCGTATCGCGACATGGACCGACCAAGGCGGTATTCGGCAGGTTGTTGTCAACGAGGATCCGAAACATCCCACGGAGATTGCGTATATGAGTCTTGATCCTACAGAGTATGTTTGTTTATTCCTGCAAGTTGGTCAGTGTCTCACCTTCAACCCTGTTCAGCCCGGATTCCGCCAACGTATTTGTGATGGCATTGGACACTTTCCACGGTACCCTGATTCCTCGTACGCTCATGCGTGGTCAACGTGAGCACATATCGCAAATCCATGCGATGTACGGAGACTTCATCGTGATGGGAGACCCTCTCCTTGTATGGAACACCCTTGGCCCACAAGCGACTTCAATCGCAAAATTACGGAACGATGCCCACGTAGTAAGGCACTCCTTTTTTTCTTGTTAATGAATGCTGATAGCTATCCAAGGACTCGGATGTGGTGCTGGCTGTTAAAAAGGTCACTGATACCCTAATTGTTGTGAGGACTAAGTGCGTCGAAGTCTACAGTGCACCTGTTTGGTCGACCAAGGAAAGGCGGTACTCTTGTTCCGGATACATCGTCTCTGCTTTGGCTATGGACTCTGGACCCGCACGCGAGGCTGCAATCGCTATTCGCGCCAATGTGGAAGCACCAGAGGCCTCTTCCTCGTCCCTCTCACCTCTTCCTCCACCAGTAACAGTATTATTGTCACAGGCCGCGCATACACTTATTCAGATCGATCTCCTTCCTAGGAGGCCATCTAACAAGGGTGGACCAACCGCACCGTATGAAATGCCGAGAACACCCACCCGTGTCTTTCAGATCGCACCTTCGTCCCGTCAATTGAAGGCTTCTTCAGGCGGGAAGGGTATCTGGTTGCAGACTCACAATGTTACCAACAGGCGCGCTAAACATCCCGCGCGGTGCATCATGGGCTTTGATGTCTGCGCCCCTGCTCAGGATCCTAAACCGTGGAAATCAAATCATTGCGAGGTGGCCCTATTGATGAACAGACCCGTCGCTGAAGGAGGCAGCGACGTCCACATCTGCCAAAGTCAGCTCTACTCTCGCAGATGCGACATGAGCGAGATCTTGTACAAGAAGTATTGCGTCGTCGCTGCCGATCTCGAGGATTCTGTAGGCCGTATTGCGGTGGGTGACCGCCGTGGAAAAATCGAGGTTTTGGACTATGCGTAACTAGTCCCTCCAATATTTATAATCTTCTCAGGGAATTATGTTCGAATTTCGTTGATATATTCTTGGTTATTCTTGTAGTTGTAGCTGTAGTTGTAGCATGACACACTAGTCAAGGTTATCATGTTCTTGTATCGATACATTTTAGAAAACTCCTTACCTGCAGCTCCGACATGGGGGGTCTGCTCTTCAATGCCACTGTGGTTCAAACGTTCATACCTAACTATATATCCGAGAGCTAATTGTTATCTCAATGACAATAAGTAAAAGCAAGGCGGGCTACGTTCCGGAGCGCTCACTCATATTCAACACCGCGTCTATCGCCTTTCGGCACAAGGCTTCCAACTTGAACCTACTGCTTCACTCTACTCTCTTCATCGACAGACTACCTACAACACTTACGGTCCTTTGTTGACAGCGCATGCATAGACATGGACAACATCGTCGCCATTGGCGCAGGCCTTGGGTTACGCGCTCTCATTGATGCTGTCGCCCACGAGACTATGCAAGCCAACGCTCTGGTTGGACTTTGGGAGGGTGTCGTACTTAATCACTTCCTGGGAAAATCCCCCTCGTCGATAGACCCATATATTGGTCTTGGACTTAGATTATTTATTGACTTCCTCTTCACTACAAGCGTGACAAGACTGCTCATTGTCCTCCTATGGACTGGTCTAGGAATGCTGTTGGCGGATGTCGCAGTACAACTATCCTCCGACAGACGGTTCAGAAGACTATGGAGACGAAGTACACGTATGTTTTCTTTCTCCTCATATCATTCATCGTCGGGTAGAATTGCCCCTACGCGCTCTACCCGTGTACGGTTCTTCGAGATCCCAGGTTCATCCTCGACTGCAGGTTCACGCTCAACTATTGCCCTCGGCCCCGGCCAATCACTGCGTCCAACGACGACACCTGTACCCGGTCAGTTTGACCAGTGGTCGGTCACCTCTGGGCCAGTTTCTACATCCTACGCACAAGGACTTGGATTATCAGCAAGCACCTCGGACTCTAGGTCTACGTCCCAAGTGTCTCGAACTCCTACTGAGACGGACAACTACAGTTTACCTCCTCGCCCGCGCACCCCATCTGACTTGGAGTATTTGACTCTTCCTGTCATACCCGACTCAACGGACCCCAGCCCCTCAGCCCCCGTTGCTGGTCCGTCCACGACTCGGACTAAGGTCGGCGTTGACGTTGACATCCGACCACAAGATACGACACCACGAAACTCACGGGTAGTAAAATCTGACAAGCCAAAGAAAGGCAAGGGTGCTGCTACGTATAACGCTGACGACAAACCCGCCATAAATTCGGGCCTCACGACTCCTACGAGTAACCCTCGCTCACTACTAGACGAAGAAGACCGCCCACGCGTTCATTCGGGCCTCACTACCCCCGAACACCTACATGCTCCTCTCACTATGCCTGAGCCAGAGAAAGCTCCCCCACCTCCGTCCAAGATACCAATCAAGCAACCACCCGCCCCATCCGCCGCTCCTGCACGCTTGACAATCGCTGCCCCCTCACCCACTGTCTCGATGCCCCAACCTCAACTCACACCGGTGGCCATACCACCTGTTTCAGATATACCCAACATACCCACACCTGACGATAAGGTGGAGAATCGTACTCCCCCGCCGCCGTTCGAAGAAGCCATCAAAGCACCGAGTATCGCTGATGATGTTAGTTCGATCGGGGAGAGTGTCATCACGGGGAAGAAGAATAATATCATCGCGAAGGCGGACGAGCTGAGGAAGCTAGCGAAGGATGCGGAGGCTGAGAGAGATAGGTTGAGAAATGAACTGAGGAAGGCGGAGAGGGAGAAGAGGCCTTTGGATATCATTTGTTTGCAAGTAGAACTTCAAGAGGCACAGGAGAATATCGACAATTTGCATGCGAAGGCTGCAAGGAGGTACTATAAAGGTACGTTTGCTTACACACTCTTGGAAGGATGAGCAAACTGACACCTTGAATGTTAGCGCATAATTTGAACCCTGCTCCACAGGAGATTGACGTCCATCGATTGAATTCTGAAGAGGCGTTTGCGCAGGTCAAGAAAGCTATTCGCGACGCCCGAGGGTTTGGTGCTACGCAGCTACGTATAATAGTAGGGAAGGGGAATCATTCGAAGGGCAACGTCCCAGTTCTCAAGCCTGCTATCACCAGCGAGCTACAGAAGTACGTCGCATTAAAATGTTCTATGGTTTATATTGGCTGACTTTTTTTTATCAGACTGTACATACCTGTCGAGCCCGACCCGAAGAACTCTGGTGTACTTATCGTCAAGTTGCCTGCTGGAAAGTTCTCTTCAGGTGCTCCCGTGGTGTCATAACATCTCATCTCATCTTTTTGGTTGAATATTTGTTTGCATGCTATGTATTTGGCTGTATTCCTTGTTAGCTATCGTTACAGTGCTCTGTTGTACACAACTATCTTCGTATTCGACCACCAAGTACTGTTGCCCTGGCTAAAGTTGAGATTATCGTTTAAGGTTGACATGTGCATACTCGTGAGTAGGTGTCATACTCACAGAGCTGGAAACGGACTTTGCCGAAAACGCGTATGAAACACGCTTGGACGCGTCCAGCCACGGTGAAGAGGCTTTTGACCAGAACTCTGGGACTCTCATGTAGTCACCTCCATGAAAACTCCGTTCATGACCTTTCTCCTACATCGCCAGCCATTTACCCCATGAGAGTTCTGTGTGTAGCAGAAAAACCGTCGATAGCCAGGTCAATCACACAGATACTATCCGGAGGCCAGTTTGCAACAGTGAGCATCATCTTTTTTCAGCCACCGTAAAGGCCCAACTGAAGCGGTTTGCAGCGAGCAAGTCCAAATAAATATATCAAGAACTTTGATTTTAACTATCACTACACGAACTCTCAATACACCGTCACCTCTGTCACCGGGCATCTACTTGATCATGACTTCGACTCCCAATACTCGTCCTGGGGCTCTTGTGACCCGTTCGACCTCTTCGACGCGCCAATACGTGCCACGGTCAAGAAGGACTCCCAGACAACTGCTAGGAACCTTACGAACGAAGCCAGACGTGCGCAAACCCTCATGATATGGACGGATTGTGACCGTGAGGGAGAGAATATCGGTGCAGAGATAGCAGGTGTATGCAGGGCAGCAAAGAGAGATATCACAGTATGCAGAGCACGATTTAGTGCTATCATTGCCCAGTGAGTCTTGTGTTGTTTCTCTCGACATTCAAGTCTCATTGTATGCAGACAAATCCACAATGCGGCACAGCACCCTGTTAACCTCGACATGGCACAGTCGAACGCCGTCGAGGCTCGTATACTACTTGATCTCCGAATAGGTGCTGCTTTTACGCGCATGCAGACTCTTACGCTCCAAGCGCGATTTCAGCAGCTAAAGGACGTGATATCGTATGGCCCTTGCCAGTTTCCCACGCTTGGTTTCGTGGTTTCAAGGTACAACCAAGTGAAGGCTTTTCGACCTGAGACATTCTGGTACATCTACCTGGCTCTAGCACACCAAGACGAGAGAGAAACGCCTTTTACCTGGAGAAGAGGGCACCTATTTGATAGACCAGTAGCGGTTGCATTATACCAGCACATCCTAGACAATCCGCTTGCCCGAGTCAGCAAGGTCACCCATAAAGACACAAAGAAATGGTAATACTACGTGTTATATGCGATGACCACTAAACTGATTATTCGCAGGAAACCGTTACCGCTTACTACCGTTGATCTGCAGAAGGCAGGGTCACGCATTCTCAAGATCTCTCCCAAGAAAGTATTAGATGTGAGTATCTCGCTCTTCTTGTATTATCCTTATAAATGACAGGAGTTTCTCCATAGATTGCAGAGCACCTGTATCAGCAAGGTTTCTTATCATACCCACGTACCGAGACCGACCAGTATGACCCACAGTTCGACTTCATGTCGCTCGTCGCTAAACAAACTGGGGATGGGGCCTGGGGCCAATTTGCTACTGGGTACGCTAGCAATTTCCTCTCAAATCTAGACATCTAGTGAACCTTCCCATAGTTTACAGAATGGGGGCTTCACATCTCCGCGTCGAGGAAAGAAGAATGACAAAGCACATCCTCCCATTCACCCTACTGCATACGCTGGAAACCTTGCCGGGGATGAGAAGAGGGTGTACGAGTATATCACACGCCGCTTCCTTGCTTCATGTTCCAAAGATGCTTTGGGTTGGGAAACTACAATTGATGTGGTATGCGGTGGGGAGGAGTTCTACGCTAGCGGTTAGTGCGTTGACAATTGTCTATCAGCATGCTCATTATTAACTTATCTTCAGGGCTGATGGTCAAGGAGAGAAACTACCTCGAAGTGTTTCCCTATGACAAGTGGTCAGACAAGGAACTTCCGAATTTTGAACAAGGTCAAACGTTCATGCCTTCCATTTGCGAACTAAAGGATGGTCAGACTTCAAGACCCAATCTACTTACGGAAGCGGACCTCGTCACTCTCATGGATAAGAACGGTATCGGTAAGTATGTTTCGCTCTTATTCCGGATGTTGCTTACAGATTGGTTCTCTAGGTACCGACGCCACGATTGCCCAACACATACAAACGATCATCGACCGCAAATATGTGATCGAGCGCATGCAGGGTGCGACAAAGTACCTTGTACCGTCGACTCTTGGTATAGGTCTTGTTGAAGGCTACAATGAGATTGGGTTCGACAGGAGTCTGAGTAGGCCAGAGTTGCGTCGACAGGTAAGATATTCTAGCCTATTTCTCTGAACGAAGACGGTGTTTAATTGACGTGGCTCATGTAACTTTAGACTGAGCGGCAGATGGTCCAAGTTTGCGAAGGCGAGAAGACCAAGAATGATATGCTCATTGAGAATGTCGAGTTGTACAAGGAAATGTACATGAAGACCAAGGGAGATATGAACAGAATCATTGCGGTAGGTTCCCTCGTGAATTTCGAGTATGTATTGTGTTCATCGAGAATAGAGCGTCGGTAATCGCTTGCAAGGACGCGAGGTCGACTATGAAGCAGAGTTTCTTGACATTGCTCCTGGTGGGGCTGCCGGTGGGGCTCCGAGAGGAGGCCGTGGTGCTGGTCGAGGCGGACGTGGAGGACGTGGGAGAGGTGGCCGTGCAGGAGATGCTAGAAACAACAATGGAGATGATGATGACAGCGATGCAGGGGGAGGCGGCGGTCGTGGTAGAGCGGTACGCGGTCGTGGATCTGCTGCAAGAGGTTCTGCTCCCTCTTCTCGACGAGGTAGGGGTGGAGGGCCACCACCTCCTCCTCCTCCACCTGCCCCTCCAGCCCCGAATCGGGAACTGGAAGATGATGAAATTGAGAGTGAGTTGTTTTCGACCTCTTGCTTGCTAATGCTTACTGATGGTGCATAAGGCTTTTTCAACGAAGATCGACCTGCTCCTCCACCTAGAGTCGCTGCGCGACCTCCACTTAATTCTTCAAGGTCACTACCACCTCCAGCCGTGCCTAAACCACCTTCCAGAAGCGCAGGACGTCCCCCTCCCACCACCGGCTCTGTCGAAGTTTTGTGCGATTGCCAAATACCGGCAGGGATGCGAACTGTGCAAAAGGAGACCAACAACAAAGGACGCCAATTCTACACATGCGGCAAGGATGGTTCCTGCGCATTCTTCCAGTGGGTCGACGAACCCATGGCTGGTCCACCACGGCCCATGGCGCCTCCTTCAAGATCGCGAACTCTCCCTGTTGCTTCATCCGGACCAACAAACGATGAAGAGCAGGAGAGGATGTGTCAGTGTGATCCTCCGGCTCGCGCAGCCTTCCGTGAAGTTATGAAAGAGGGAAACAACAAAGGACGTCATTTCTACGCGTGCCGTAAACCGCAGGGATCTCAGTGCGGGTTCTTTGAATGGGCAGACGAAGGACAAGGAGGTGGTATTACAGGTGGTACGACTGGTTCGCAGCAAGCTGGTAATGATCGGAACTGCTTCAAAGTGCGTGATTGTCAACTACTCTGTTGAGTTTTCTACTGCGGCTGATATCAGCTGGTATCACAGTGCGGCCAGCCAGGCCACTGGGTGAATGGTGCGTTCACTCTTGTCGGTTGACTGTCTACGATAAGCTCTTACTCAGTAAATACGTATGCAGCATGCCCTCGCGATGGGAATGGTAACTTCGCTTCCGGCGCGAATACCGGGAACAACGCTTCGGCACGGGGCGCGTGCTTCAAGTGTGGCGAAGAAGGGCACTTTAGTAACGGTATGGAACCAATTTCCATCATTTTTTTTTTCGTACCAAATGGTGACTCATCGAATTGAACTCCTCAATAGCTTGCCCAGGTCCTGGAGCCAAAAATGGAGGCGGGAAGTCTACGCTCAAACGGAAGGGTTCTACGGCTAACGTGCGAGGGGGTAGTAAGCGGGCCCGCGGACGGGGTACGACGAGAGGACGGGGAAGTAGGAAGAAGTCAAACAATTACGATAATTTTGAAGGTGACGAGATGGACTTGTTTTAGCACTGTTTGTCTTCACTCGTAGGTTTTCTGTCTCTCGATAACGTAACTAACGTTCTTCATTTCTTGTATCACGACTTACGTTGTTATATCTCTCCCTCTCAGGCTCGGTTCCTCGCTTCTCTCGTGACCTTTATGTTAATGTTTATTTGCCTATAGAGCACACATTGTATAATTTCGTCTTATTAGATAGTCTCATAGTTTATTCATATCGCCTGCTTCCAATCATAACGTCTTGGATGATCTTGAGAACGTCGCGTACTCGCCACTCGCCACCTTGTGTACAAACGAACCAAATTTAAAGACATTCAGTCAAGTCTTTGCGTCATGATCATAGTCCATTATTGTATCCACTACCACTACTTTACTACAAATGTCCGTCTGTATAGGTACTCAACCCAAGAAAAAGGTCCTACAGTCGTCACGGTCGTAAAAAGGGCTACACTACAACGTTGTCAGATGTACACACAACTTGCACATACAAACAAAGTGTCTGGAGGGAAAGGGAGAGAGGATATAAGCACCGTACTGTCCATCGTAGAATTCGTAAAATCGCACGCGCGCAAGGAGTCCAAGTCCGTTTGGAACACGAGCAGGAGAGCCGTGAGTGGGCATACCAACACCCTCGTCTAGATGACAGACGTGAACACAACCATCACACCGGACACCACCATCGTCATTAGCACATCCACGAGTCCGTTTCTCGCAAAGTTCATCACAACAGACCCAGCCGAGCTCTTTGACTGGGATGTTTCCGAACCATTGCCGTTACTAGCTTGGTTGGCACTCGGGGGTGGGGTTTGGAGGATCGTCGACTGGGGTAAAGGGCTTACCGCCGTCGTTTGCTGTTTCTCAATCTTCCCGGAGCCGATCATCACTTGCGTGGCGATGGAGGGTACGCCGTTGACCACTACGAAGAATAGTGCAGGTCCGGGTACGAGGATGGCTGGGTTAGGCGGGACCTGGCTCACGTGCAACACTCCGGAACCGTCGGTGTTTCCGGTATAGGAAGACTCGAGGACGAGCATACGTTGGCCCATGTTCATTGTATGCGTCGAGAACCCCGTCCTAATGATGACCACGCTCGTGTTCTTGAGATTATTGACATCTCCGAACAAGTCGTCGGAGGAAAGCGTGATGTTGAAGTAGGATCCTCCATATGACAAGGAAGTAGGGGCACCGGATGGTGCGGGACGACGCGAGTTGTAGTAGGATGGGTAGAGGCGCTCAACACGGTACTCGGTAGGGTATTGCACTTTAGGTGTATAGTCCGCATTGGGATTTGAGCCTAAAACGATTACGGAACCTAGTACAAGGCGATAATGTTAGACGCGAAATTGAGACTTGAACAGAGCAACAGAGTGTGTACTTACCATCAGGAGCCAACGTTGCTGCACTATGATACATTCTGGCAACTGTACTTTGTCCAAACCCACCTGTAGACCACCTCTGTCCCTTCTGCGCATTAGGATCGTAAAGCATAGGCTGCAATATCGGCTGGTCGGCATAACTCTGACCAATCGCCCAGGAATCGTTCCCATACCCAGCCACACCAAGTGCAGCTCCGTTCAAATACACAATCTGGCTCGTCGGAAGGAGAATCATGTTCCCCATGCTGCGACCTTGGCTGAGAGAGTCGTCTTCTTCGTAGTTGGAAGAAACGTCGGGCGAGATACGGACACAGGAAGTGGATGCGGGGTGCGCGGCAATGTCCCAATTCGTAACCCATTTGTCTGTAGCGATGTTGGATCCACCGCAGAATAGGATGGTAGCAGTCCAATTATTCTGGGGCGTCAAAGGAAGCATAGCTGTCCCTGCGCTGGCGGGATAGGTCCGTACGGCGTGTGGCATTGCCGCCAACTTGTATTCTGTGTTGGTTTTGTAATCAAGAAGGATAGTAGCAAAGTTGGCTTGCATGAGTAGTTTTCCGGAAGGTAAGAGGAAGGTGATGGCGAAGAGATTGACGGGCAGTGTGCTATGGAGAAATGGAGAGGTGATGGGTGTTGGGTCATCAAGAGGGGGGAAGAATTCGTAGGTAGGGTTATCCTGGTTTGGGTCATTGACAAAGCCGCCGAACCCACATCCACCGATCTATGTTTGTAAATTCAGTGAACAGCAGAGGACAAATGATTAGGTGCGTACGATAATAGCACTACCATCCTCTAGAGTTTCACTAGTATCGGCATGCTTAGTATTGGGTCATCGGAACGAGGGTGTCATGGTACTCACACAGTTGGATACCACCGACGTGTACTCATCGCAGTAGTGAGCTTCCAATTGCAGCTCCCGTCATCGCATGGATCGAGCAAGCTGTGTTCATGTTATCAGCTCGCGTCAATGACCAAACCCTAACATAGGTTGACAAACCGAAGACTACGGAGCGATATTAGCATGCCATGATAGATGAATATGTGGAATATGCAAAGCATGCCTTTTGCCGCCGTCTGGATCGTCGTAGGGCGCCCCGCCGGTTTGCGAATTAGCAGTCAGACCACCGTACGTGACGGCCTGGTTACCCCCGACATTCAGCCACGTTCCATTACCGAGTACGTTCCCGCCCTAGTCATACCCATCCATCAGAATCGCGTTCGCGGTGGGAGATAAAAAAACATACGGCACAGAACGTGTTTGTGACAATATCCATTGGGCGCCCCGAGCTAGCGTTCACAGACCATTCCGCCGCCCAGGCTGGATGCCCATTGATATTGGCAGGATTATTTTCTGTTTTGTCTACGACGTAAATCTTGTCCAAAGTCCCGAGGAACACCTGCAAGCGTGATGCATGTTACGGCGACAGCCCCAATCACAAACCATGGATGCTCACCTGTTGACCGCTGACCAGGCTGTCACCGACGATCTCGAACTGACCGATGGGGGCATTGGGTCGAAGTTGTTGGCTGTATGTTTCTTGCGCACACGCGAAAAAAGCGAGAAAAATGGGCCAGAGACTCTGCATGTCGCTGTATGTTTGGTTAGGAAGTATAGCTGCAAAAGAACGTGGTGGCCAGGAGGCTGTGGGGTATAGAGCGGAACGAAACCTGTGTGGCTCGAGGCCGAATGAGCAATGTGTTGGGCTGCACCAGAGCACAACGGGGGTAGGAGGGAGGTCGTGCTTTTAAGGGACGGAGGATGGTTCGAGGGCGGCTAGCGGCGGGCGGCATGCCAAAGTGTGATTCGGTGAAGAGACTGCCAGCTCGAGTCGCCTGCCCGGCCTTGACATCCCGCTGAGTCTTGACGGCGTACGTAGCCTAGCGCAGCGAGCAACGACGGCGTTCAGAGTCTCAAGTAATATTTGACTCGGTTGGTTACCACTAAATGAGGAACTGTAAAAGCAGCACTTCATCGACAATCAGCTAACCTAGAATCTAGTGGCGGCGGTCAAGGTCTACTTTGATTAGACCGGTCTAATCAGTAAACCTCGAAGCACAGCCGTAGCACCGATTCACTGTCACTTGTTCGCTTGGGTATATGGAATTTCTTGGAGGAAGAGGCTTTCCATATTAGCAGTAGCTCTTGTACGAACTCGTTGCCAAAGGAGGAAGTTGGAACAAAGGCAATCTAGATGTTAGAAACTGTTCTCAACAGTTTGTCCTGATACTTCCGAACCTTTGTGCTTAATCGATATATATTATAACCAAATTCTATCATTTGCATGGCCGGGATAGCTCAGCTGGGAGAGCAGTAGACTGAAGCTATTGACAAAGCATATTTCTAACGGTCGCGTGTTCAATTCACGCTCCTGGCATTTTTTGAACCGGATTGTATTGAAACGCTGCACGCTCAGTTCAATGTTATAAGAAGGATAAGCATTGAAAACATTTGTGACCCTCGGTAGGAGACCATCAATTATTTATACGTTCACTTGTCTAGGCGGTCGAAGTAGTACACAATCGCGTGGATGCTGAGACGTGCTACATGGGGAACCACATTGCAATGGGTAGAAACTCGTCAAGCGACCGATTAACACTGTTCGAGACACTGCTTGCATCGTCACTCTCGTCGCGTCCATCTTCCTCAATGAGCTCCTCCATGTCGACGTCCGAATCCTCGACTTCATTCGTTGTATGCTTGTTTTGTAGATTTTGCACGGTTTCATATTCTTCGCCGAGCACTGCGCAAAGCTGAGAATCACCGAGCGATTCTCCACGGTGATTATTTTTGATGTGACGTTTCAATTTGGCTCTACCGACATGCATCCTCTCGCGCACCTCCTTGGGGAGTGTGGGGTCATTCTGACAGAAGGGACACGGCTGGGGTCCCTTGAATGGGTGCTTGAAAGTGCTCAAGACTCTACCGGGTTCAAGTTGGGTATCAAACAAAGAGAACACTAAGTCTAAATGACGTACCTGATAAATTCTTCTCGCGCAGCTGCGAAAGACTCCTGTGGTTCCACTCTTTCACCCAAGCCGTCACAGATGGTACTGTCCAGCTGGTCTTCGAGTCCGGCGATGTCCAAGGAGTTTCGGTCGACAGAGTCCAGTTCGGTCAACGGATCCTCCGAAAGCTCTCTGAGCTTATCTAAGATCTGGGAAGTGGTCCGGAATTCTTGTTTGCGTTCTTTGATTGTCTCGATATTGAGAGGTTGTTTTGACTGGGCAACACGAGCATCCTGGTCGACAGTGTCGCGTACAGTGGCGATGCTAGCACGATATCTTCTGGTGACCAGCTGCGCATAGCGCTCCACAACGGCTTCGCAGTCATCTGGGTTCTCAGTGACAGTCATGATATACTCCAAGTCGTCAGGAGGTATGGAGTACTGGGTAGAGTTAGGAAAGGAATCAAAGGATAAATTTGAACAACAAACACTCACTCGTAGTTGTATGCATGCTTCTGGGTCTTCACTATCAAGAGCGGCGCTGATATGTTTTCGAAGGGTGTCGAGATGGCGAAGGGTAGCTGAAAGCTCTTTGGCGCGTGCAACGGTAACACGGCTATGAGAAGCTGGTACTTGAACTCTGGTACAAGTCAAGTGTGTGAGTTCCCAATACATTGCCGGAACAATAAGGACAATACCTGAAAAGTGCTGGAGCGTCGTCTTCGTCTAGATCTCGGACACTCTCATGTCTCCCCTCAAACTGCATGGCAGTCATGTTCAGTCGTCGTGCATTCTGATCGTATGATAGGTGGAGGGTATCAGTATTGGCATGGTGGTTCAAGAGGACTCGAGTGATGTCAGGACCGACAACTTCCATTGCAGCTGTTGCATTTCCACGGCGAAAACAATATGGCGTATTGTTCTTTTCGGCCCCTGCATAGATTGAGCTTTAGGCAAACCAAGTCGGTATCAAGTAGAAGAGAAAAAAAAGCTCACCGCCTAGGCCTACTTTGATACACAACTTGCGGAGTACGTCACGAAACCCTGTTGCATTGAAAGCATTGTCTGGATTTACGTTCCAGCCACCAGGTGTACTAGCCTGCATGAAAGGTTTCTTTCGGCGATCTGCTTTAAAGAGTACGTGATGCTCTGTGCCGTCGAGAAGGGTCCGCCAGGACTGATGATGGGCAAAGTCACCACGCTGAAGAGCAAGTGCGACGATGATGTTGCCTGGGTCTAGCAAGAGATCATTGCCGTTTGAGACAGGCATCAGGGTAAAGTCTTGTCTAAAAGTGGGAGATGTTAGGCTCTGGTTCACGTGGGTAAGATCTCAATTGTAGTACGTACTTGTGCGCATACATTGGATCATGTGCTCCCTTCCAGTTTTTTATCTGGAGACGTATGGCAAAGCAGCCACGCTTGGGAAGACGAATCACGGTTACATCCTGTGACACATGCTCAGCATATAATGGATAACATGGCAACTCGTTGGCACATTGTGATTAAAGAAACTTGCCTCAAAAGTCAGATAGCAGTCAGGATAAGGTGGTGTGGCGAGGATTGATCCCGGTCGCAAACTCGTAAGGATGAAAATAAGAAAGCATGCAACACACTGTAAACCCTGTAATGCGGATGATAGCGAAGAATTATGTTAGAATATATTGGCGGCTAGAGAGTCCGTATATAAGGCGACGTACGAATGCGAAATTTTTGTTCTCGACAAGAGCACATTCAGAGAGTATACGTGTCTCTTGTGCGTGGAAGGTGCGCTTAGTCTTACCCTCGCCTGATAGACCGTAAGCCTGGGCTAAAAAGCGAGCGTGCTAGCAAAAAGGTTTAATTCTTGATATATAATGATAAAATTGAGAGAAGACAACTCACTAGAGTGACGTCTCTTGCCAACGTGTTGCGCTCCTTTAGATTGTCTCTGAGTTCCTCTGAATTGTCGAAGATCTACAAGTAGTAGTGTGAGTCTTGGCAAGTGACTGTTCAGAGGACTAGAGTACGTACACTGCTAAACAGATCTGTTGTCAGGGTTCGCAATGATGTTGCGGACATTCGTGTTGCTTCAGTCTCATTTATGTTGGATTGGGATTGCTGGACGACAAGCGATAAATAACCATTAATGCGTTCTGAGATGTATGAATAGTCGTAAGAGGTATATGTGTACTGTCATGAGTCACGACATACCTGCAAGTCTATCGAGGACAAGTTCTCTGTCCTTGTATGCGGCCCACTTGCTGGTCTGGGCGATGTATTCTGCAAAGCGGGCCATGACATAAGCATGGCGACGTTTCGTAGCTGGTGCTTTGGTTGAATGGTCGCGGTGAAGATCGTTCAGAATGGATTGGAGCTCCTCATTCGCAGTATCTTGTGCTGCCTCGCGAAAAAGCTGTGCTCTCTGTGTCTGTCCAAGAATTCTTCGACTAAGAATATCCTCTTCGTTGGTTTCAGGAAGGGTCGGAAGAGCCCAATTCTGAAGTGGATTGGCATTGGTGGCAGGCTGGTCAGCTGCGACCGTCGACTTTTTCTTTCTGGGCATGGTGGTCACCGTCGAATGCAAAGCCGTAAGAGAGGGAAAGTACCACATGCACGGTCCTGCTGAGGCGATTCTGATTGGATCCCTATCAACAACTGTTTTCGGACATTGGTTTGCGAATAATGGATGATCGCTTAAAATGTTGTATTAATTGTACATGGCAAGTGTCCACAGGCGTTGCAAAAGTCTAGGGGAAAACAGTATAAAACCATTGCGAATTCGTACTTTGAAAACAAGTCAGGCCGGGAGCTAGTCTACAGAGACAAAAGACAAAAAGCTATCAAAGGAAGAGATCGGTCGGTGAGTTCGTGGAGTCAGATTCGGAGAGCGACAAGTCCGGGAGTCCAGAGGCACGGCTGATAATCTGCCGCGCAGTGGTAAAATCGAACTGCATGACACGCAAGGGATCTGGAACATGGATACTATGTGTAGCCATGTTTTCTGTAAGCCAGGGGTTGAGAGTTTGATCAGCATCAGGATGGGTTTCGATCCAGTTGAGCCGACGATCTAATATGTCAGCCGCCAAACGGTAGTTACGCTCCCAGTTTGCACTGGCAAGGTTGGCGAGTTGAATGGCAATGACGGCGGAAGAGCTATCCAGAGGAGTATTTGTGGCAGCGGCGGGTGCCACAGGCTTCTTCTTGGGTCTTCCTACAGGCTTTTTGGGAGCGGCAGGTTTCTTGCCCTTGCCCTTGCCCTTGCTGGTGCTTGCACTTTCGGGTTCTCCGGTATCGGAGTCGATAAGATCGATGACTAGAGGGACGTTGGGCTCTGAGGAGCTGGAAGGGTTGGCGGTAGATGCAGTAGCAGAGGCGATAGCAGAAGTAGCAGAGGCGGTAACAGAAGTAGCAGGTGCAGTAGGTGCAGCGGCAGGAATGGGGGCAGCGGGGGTGGGGGCAGCAGGAGCGGGAGCGGGAGCAGCAAGAACAGAGGCAGCAGGAACGGAAGCAGCAGAAGCAGAAGATGGACGAGGCGAAGTTGCTGGAGGCGAATGCGAAGGAGGAGGAGAGCGCACAACAGTCGAGTTAGAAATAAGACGGCGACGGCGAGAGACCACGTTCTCGTCCTCGTCCTCATCATTGCCGTTATTGTTGGCTGCGCGTTTGAGTTGGTTATTGTTCTTGTTGGTGGGAGCATCAAGCAGACCACGCTCATTGAGTCTAAATGAAGAACTAGAAGTGAGATTATGACAGAGATCATAAGAAAAACGTACACTGTACGAGCAGCTACGACTGCACCGTTGGTGGAGGATCTAAGGACATTTCGGATTGAGCCTGCTGGAGCAGGACCGGCGTCCCAAGCTGCTTTGGCAGCTTTCGTACCAGAGAGAACGACAGGTTTGGGAGCAGAGTAGGGCATGACGGCAGTTGAGACGGCGGCTGAGAGATGGTGGTCGAGAGATGAAAAATGGTGGGGGTTGTTGTGTCATAGTATCGAGTCGGTACTGTACAGTACATGGCTGTCGGAGATTCAATGTGGGTGAGCGAGCGAGAGCAGACCGTCGTCTCAAGTGATATCATGCAAGGGCGGGATCGTGGCGCTTGTTCACATTTGGAGCACTTTGCATCGTCACTGCCACTACCCCAACGGACGTTGCCATTTGGGCAGTTGTGGTTGACAACCTGCACCGGCTTCGCCACAGGAAGGGAAAATGGTGGTTTCACACGCAGCGGCGTGAAATGAGCAACTAATAAGACGCGACGACGCGTATGCTCAGCCGTGCAACGATGGAGCATGAATGACTTTACAATACCTAATAAGATGCAACGACACGTATGCTAATGTACATGAGTATTGAATATATAAAGAGAGAGAAAAGGGAAGAACGCACCTCAGCCGTGCAGCGATGGAGTGTGAACGACTGAGGAAAAGAAAGAAGAGAAAGGTCGCTTGCGCGACCTGAGCGGTGGCTGTGCTCGCACTAACGGCCCAAAAAGGAAACTACGTTTCGAACGCGAAAATGCGATCGCTGCGCGATCACATTTGCTCGCTCACAACCCCCGACCTGTCCTAAGAAAATGTGATCGCTGACGCGATCACATTTTCTTAGGACAAAGGTCGGGTGTTCGAGCCACCCTTCTGGCACTTTTTATCGTCCTTTTATATCATGGGTATGTAACAGTCAAGGGGTTGCCTTTGCATATACTACTTGACTCCGAGTGATGCCGCATCGTCTCGCTAATACTATCTACTAATACTTCTTAAATAGTTTCATCTGTCGTATCTTCGTTATCTCTAAAATATCCGATTTTTTAAATTTTATTTTGCAAGCTCAAACTATAGTATGTACTATGGAAGATTGTAGCACAAATGAAAAGCAATTTTTCCAGCAGGCCCTGAATTATGACGGTGGGTCCTGGCCTTGTATGTAGTACCTCAGACTAAAAAAATTTCCCTTACCCGATGCGGGAGCTCAGTGACTCCGGAATAGAATGACATTAGGCTAGTAGTTTACTTACCTTGCAGCATCACGCATCGTCGCATATTTTAGGGGTCTAAAAATCCGGAGAATCCACACACATAGTTGCCGTATTATAGTTAGCTGCACAAGAGTTTCTTCTATGACTCGTCAATGGGATTAAGAGACAAACCCCGTACGAACTTTCATAGCCCGAAATAGTCGATGACCATTGACCAACGCTCAGACTTCCTTCAAGCTCAAGGTGCTGCGCGGCGGGGTAAAAAATTGCAATTGTCATTCTGGAAGGACAATGTATGAGTCGGCCCAGGTTCGAACTGAGGACCTTCTGTGTGTTAGACAGATGCGATAACCAACTACGCCACCGACCCATAAAAGTATAACTTACTAATCGTTTTCACAACCTTATGCCGAATTTACCTAAGTTGCAAAAAAGTCGGAAAGGTCCTTCATGACGTGCATCATGCCGCATTCCCCCCCTCAAGAAGTTAATATCCTCATGGCTAGAATACCTACCTGTCATCATATCTTCACCATTGAATTTGCCCCATGGGGAAATCAACTCGAATCAAACTCCAGCGAATAACACGTTACAAGTTCGAGCTTGTAGTAAATGAAACCCACTTGTAGTAGTTCTGCAAACTATGCGTAGTGCATGATGCAAGTCTTATGACAGTGAACGACGGAGGAAGACTGTGATGTCTAGAGTACCTACGCAAGACCGGGCTTCATTTACAAGCTTCTATTATCGAACCATGATAAGGAGTATGTATAGCACGAAGACGATGAAGCAAAAACGAAACATACTCCGCTACCAAGTATAAATGAGTGAGGGGAAACGAAAATATGCGAAAACAGCGATGCGGAGCGAGGAAGGAAGACGAGAGCGGAGATAGAGACGATGTAAAACACAAAAAAAATGGAGATATGCGAACGACAAGCTTGAAAGCGACGGCGGGTAGACGGACGGGTATGAAGACTAAGAGAAAACCGGGGAGAAGTCTATGTGATTGATGAAGAACAACACGAAATGGATGGATGGGATGATAAGGCTCTACATCTGAACTGAAGCCTCGAGAGCGGTGAGTTGAGGCCATAAATTAGCGTGAAATAGTGAGGATGATAGGAGGTCGGACGGGAAAAAATCAAATATAGTAGGCATCCGTGGATTCGTACGCCCTCCGGATTATCGCGCGACAACATAGGAAGGGACGAGAGTACTCCAAGTTCCAGTTGCTTCTATACGTCAAAGAGTATACAGAAGCACCTCCCGAGAGCGGCGTTATCGTCCAGGGTGAACTCCATGTAGGCCCGGACATATGAAGAGAACGAATCCACGGTCTAAAATGCCCACGTAGGGCTTCAGGACTACGCCCAAGGCTCACTGATATCAGTTCCCCAAAAATTACGAGTGGGGAAAATCGATATGACAAGGACCTGGCCATGGAAACTTGAGACGAAAAGCCGCACTATTCCATAGTCGGTCGGATCCCAAAGAACTTGTTTGATTCTATACCATGGTGTAACGTATCGCCTCCTGTCTTTACACTTTGTCCGTTGCGCGGCTGGCAGAGGATAAATCTGATGGAGCTCGAACCCGAAAGCGATCGATGGTATCTTGGGACAACTATAATATATTGCAACGGACCCGAACGGATGAGCAGAAGAGCATGGGGGTCAATATAACAGAATTAGGGTGCATACGAGTCGGCACGAGCGCAAAGCGGCAGGCTTGAGAGGATGAATAAGATAGTATGGAAACGCCCGAGACGGCGTACATTGTATCCGCGGATACCTATAGTGTTCGAATAAATGGTGATGGAGGCGGTAAAAATTGCTGGGGTGTTATCGATATTACTGAGCCCGGTCGAATAATAGCCAGTCCATTAAGGCGCGATGATTACGTATATTGAAGCTTCATGATGCTGGTCATCAGATATGCGGGTTGGTCATGAGAGCGAAGGGCGGAGCAACTACAATCTGCGGTTCCCCGGGTGTACTTGGACGGGCTGCTGCGGCGATTGAGGGCGATCGCTGCTCACTAGACTCACGAATTGACAAGGTTGAATTGCGAACGCCCCGAGGGCAACTTGACGATAGTTGGGAGTGCGCAACGCCGACGTTCCGCAACACGGAGGACACAGTGCGGCAGCGAAGGGCGGGGCCGGAACAGATCAACTGAGTTGGGCCTCCATATACGTCATAGGTGTGATGCGGCGAGGCACGGTCACGCGTAAATATTCGCCATCGAACTCAGCGCGCACCTGTGTCAGATCGGCATCGTACCCAAATGAAACACGACGCTCAAGATGGCCTGCAGAAAAAAAATACATCCCGTAAGTCTGAAATAATCCGAAAAAGAAACAAATCGTTACACACCGCCACCCGGCTCCCATGAATCAGCCACAATATGGAGGATTCGTCTCCGCCTCGTCGACAACGTTCTGCAAGAAAGATAAGAAAAATTTGAGCACGAGTTGGAACGACGTCATGACAACATTGAACAAATGCGAAATTGGGTCGCGATCAGCACAGCGTCCGAACCAGCCAAGACGGCACAGTCCAATCAATCTGCGCTGCTTAAACTTTAACGTCAAATGGCAAACGGCAAAACGCCTAAAATCGACCTCAGCGGCGACAGCGAGAAGCATTACCGACAAGAAAGGGCGGGAAAGAATGAAAGGAATCGGTTGCAACGTCCATCGATAAACACTCACATTGAGTCACGTCGGTAGCCTGGGAGACGCACGATAAGTTTGTAGTCCCTACGACTCGTCTCAACTCGTATTTCTGTGCTGCGCGGAGATGCATGTGCTAGAAACGGCTCGTGAGGTGCATAATGGCTGCCATCCTGGGCAGGAGGAGGTGGGGGAGTGAGGATCGTCGGCGGAACAGGTGGGGGCATGTACGACGACTCATCGGACATGATGAACGATGGCGCTAGAGAGTAGGCGGAGGAGTATGTGGCAGGGGATGATGATTTTGAAAACGTGGGTGGAATGCCAGAAGAGTCGCAGCGTGAGAGAGTATTGTCTCTGACCATATAAGCAGGCCTGCGGGATGAAGAGGAAGGTGTAGATGGTGTAGATGAGACTTGGGGTGCAGTTGAATCTAGGTTAGTCGTGACAGGCGTCGATGATTCGCCTTGTGAAGATGGTACAACATGGGGAAGAATATGATACGGGGTATGCATCGGCACAGGCAAGCTGAGGGTTGAGCTACGGTCAACCCCGCCTCCAGGCCGCACAGGGGTTGGAGAGTATATTGTCCTCGTAGTCTCTTGTGCTGATATTGGACGGCCGCTTTGCAACGGCACGATCCCAGGAGCAGTCCTCCGTTGGTAAAGCGGAGGCGAGGGCAATGGAGATGTCTCAGTTGTCGACGCCAAAACCACACCCTCTTCTAAAGTGTCCATCGCGTTTGGACTGGACGGATGGTGAGGCTGTCGCGAGTCTGACATGACGGAGGGAGTGTTCGGAGGAGAGTTTAGAGAGCGAGGATCAGACGAGCTTGGCGTACCAGAAATCTGCTCGCTTGATAGGCCACTAGTGGCCTTCCCCATGTGTTCGCGATAAAAGTCTCCGAGCTCCTCCTGGGGATAGGGTTGGTGATCGTTGTTAAATTGCTGGGAGAATGAGTGCATAGACGGGAGTGCAATCTCTCGTGGGCTGTCTACCGATGCGTGCCGCTTCGAGTAGGAGGTGTTTCGATGGAAAAGAGCCGGCCGGTCGCGCTCGAGGGTGGGAGAGCGTGGAGTACGGACAATGAAGGAAGAGTGGGAGTGCTGGAGGGTGGGACGAGTCCACTGTGAAGGAGTACCTGTTGGAGGGACAGAGGATGAGTGCGGGGAGAAAGGGAGGAGGATGACGGGAGGGAGGAAAGAGAGAAAGAGAGAAAGAGAGAAAGAGAGAGGAGGCCGACGATCTGATGGGTGTGGACGCATGTGTGGCTTGCTAGCATGCAAGGCACGGGAAGGCGGACTGAGATCGGGCTGGTGAAATCTGCCACATGAAGGACCGAGCCATCCGACTTACGGCATCCGTTCGCCATCGTGCGCGGAACATGACACAGCATACAACCACCTCCGAGCGTCGTATATCACCATGTCCTCGTCGTCGGTTTCCTCCCCTTGTCGTCCCTCCCCTTATTTTCACACCACAACCGAGGCCTCTCGCTGGGGGCCACACTGCCGGAGCTCGTGTTCAATTCTAACGGCAAGGACCACAGCGAGAAGTCTCGGCTACAGTTCGGGGCGGGGAACATGCTGGTAGCGCGGCCCTCTTTCTCTTTCTCTCTCCCAAGCGATGGGTCCTGCGGTACGTAAGGAAAGAACAAGAACACTCACCGCACGGGGTACTCCTGGGACTCTCTCTCGTCAACATCTCCAACATGCTGTCGTCTGTCTGTTCTTGTTTTAAATGTGTTGGAACCTTCCTTTGTTCGGAGTTGGCGGCGGCGTCTTCAATGTGTAGATTCTGAAAGGGTATTGAAAGCGTTGAGGAGTCGGATGATGAAGGTGTGTCCGTCACAGGAGACAATGGAGGCGTGGCAGTGGCAGCAGAGTGGGAAACAGCTGAGGTCGAGGACATGGACGTCGGTCTTTGTAGAGTCATGGCCGTTGGTGACAGAACGTTATTTGGGCTGAGGGAATTCCGGAGACACCCAAAGAGAGTGGCGCGTGGGTTACAAATGGGCACTGCGAGAACTGGCAGAAAGTTACCCAGCGTTGGAGTAGGATGGAGACGCAATGACAACACCCAATGGCAGCGCTAGTGAGGAGCAACAGCGATCAACGTTTAGCCTGGCCGCAGGGTACCGTCGAGCACAGCAAGGGACACCACAAACTCGATGACGACGTACTGTAGGCGGGGTACGCACGAGAGGAAGAGGCACCGACCGACACCGCCACCTGCCTCTTTAAGTAATAAGGCGCATCGAGCTCCGATGACGTAGCTCAGCTCTATTTCATTGACCACTGCCTTGGCGCAATAATAGATTTCAAGTTCAGAATGCATTGTTTTATGTGCGGTATAATATGCAATCCATATATCATATTAACAATGAAGAAGAAACAGTAAAAGCGAAGAGCGAGAGAGAGAGAGAGCGCGCGCGCGCGAAACGAATGAAACAACGTGTAAAACCAACAAACCAACAAAATAAAAAACACCACAGCTCAAAGCGTCTTGAAATCCCTCGAGTTCGAGCGCGACGGCTTCAACACCTCGGTAAAGTCTTCCTCAAGTGTACGGTTGCTACTGCTGGCCGAGATGGGCGCACCACGCACAGGCTGTTCCACCACCGCCGGCTGAGAAAAATGCTCTCTCAGACGGTGATTCACCTGACGGTGGAGCTGCAGGGTGATCAAGTCAATAACACTACCCCACACACACAGGCCCATCAACTCACCTCCCCACCCACAGTCCTCGTGACCGCGAACAAAGGGCCCACCATTCCCAGCTGGATAATAATATATCTGTAACCGGCGTGAGTAATAAGTAATAGTGGAAATCTGGATTATGACGATAACCAGGGATTTCTGGAAACAGAGAAAAAAACACTCACGCTGAGGCTAGTGTGATGATGAGCAACGTAAAGTAGAGAGGATTGAAGAGCACGGCCATCGCCTCGTTCCAACCAAACACGACCAGCAAGCCATACATCCACCAGGGCACCTGCGCAATGCTAGACACCGTACTGCGCTTCGCCTCCACAAAGTACGCATCCGCGTCCTTCCGGAATCGGTTCGACAACTCCACAGCCTTCGTCTCGGAGAAGACCACAAGCGTCGAGGGGAAGTCGAACTCATCTGCGTCTGCAGTGAGAGAATCCGAGGTCTCGGAGGGGAGAGTGTACGCCAGGCTCGGGTCTGTAGGCAGAATCTTGGAGTACAGAGGAATCAACTCTAGGGTCTACAAAAATTCGATATTAAGATCGTCTCGGAGATGTGCGATGTATAAGCTCAAAGTTACCTCATCCTTTGCCTTCTTGAACGCCCCGTCGATATCATCTTGAGGCGTCCACACCCTGGGCACGCCGCTTTCATCGTAACGGAATCGCTCCTCAAAATGAGTACGCAATTTAGCGAGGAAGGATTGGTCCGCGGTTTGCTCGTCAATCTTCGCGCGCAAGGCCAGCCATGCACGCTTGCGGAGCGCGGTCAGCGCAGTGGCGTTCTCCTCGTCAGTACAATTGAAACCTAAGCTCTACGTAAGCACATTCCACATAACAGTCATAATTAAAACACATACTTTGTGCTTTCGTCGAGTACGAGGACTCAGCCTTGTCAACGAGTTCACGGAAGCTCTTCAGGATCCCATCCCACATCTTGAGCGACGGCTTATTGAGAGAGAGTTCAACAGGCTCTGCAATCTGACGCTTAAAGTTGCGCTACACAGATAACCGAAGTTAATCAACTGCGTGGATGCAAAACGTTTAAACGACAAGCCACGTACCTCGATAGCATTAACCATCTTCTTCGTCTCGTCCTTCCGGCACTGATCAGCCACGCTCTTCATCTCACTATTCAACAACCCAAACTCCTCTTCATAACTCCAATCGGCCTCCTCTACCAACGCCTCCTTGGCACCGTCAACGAACGCCTTCTCCCATTTCTCCCGCGCAGCATTGACAATATCAGCAAAGTTGTAGCCCTCGCCCCGTAGACCTTCCAACATTTCTTGCTTGAAAGAGCTAAGCGACGCCTTGTGCAGGTTCTTGATCTGGCCAAGGAAAAGCGGGGAGAGCGTAGAGTCGAGGGCGGCGATGAGGTCTGCGCGTTTGCGCTTGTACACGCCCTGGTGATACCGCGAAGCATTTTGGTCATACCGAGCTAATGAGACCAAATATTCAGTGTATGTCCTTCAAGTTCAGGGAACGATACACACCCAAAGCACCCGAGCGCCATGCGCGCATCATCGAACCGAGGTTCCCAACAACCTTTCCGGCTTCAATGGGCTTTCGTTGGGGTTTGGCTTGCTCGATAAACTCGGCGAGTGCGCCAGCGGAAATCTCGTCGCAACGGAATTGGGCTAATAGCTCCTGCTGAGTGGGTAAATCAAGGTCCTTGTTTGTTTGAACTTGTTCCTACGAAGAGCATGTATTGAGCTTAAAGCCACGCGAGAACAAGACGGTTGTATCTTACCCAGATGCCCTCCATGTAAAATGCTACACCATCGGCAGGGATGCGTTTGTGATACGCAGGTTTGAATACATAGTCGTCGCGCGATTTGTCGGAAAAGCGCTTTCGAAGGTCCGCTACCGACTGTTCGAACTTGTCCGCCGCAAGAATCTTATGGGGAAGTGCCGAGAATGACAGGTCAAAGTAGTCTGAGAGCTGCCTATCTTTCAGCTCGTCTGGCTTTGCCAGTGACTCCCAAATCTTTTGCATGTCAGCGGTGAGGGTGGCTTCCAGGTTGGCGAGAGGTGTCGTTCCAATGTGGTCGCGAATGACGAAGAGTAGTAGTGTTCGGGGATTTCGTCTGGAATGTGATGAATAAGACAATTGTCCATCGAGGATTTCCTACTCACCCGTCAGCAGTCTTCTTTCCGAAGAGACCCAAGTTGACTTCGAACACCGTCTTGAGTAGACCCATGTTTGCGCCTTGGTACAAACCAACCTGGTGCTCCCATAAGTTGACAATAAGGACCTCGGACGACGCAAGGGAGAACAGAGCTGATTTGCGCTCGAAATCCTGTGCAGTATATCAGCTCCACACATTAAGCGGTCAAACGCCAGCACAACAGTTACCTGATCCTCGCCTCGTTCTCGTCCGTCTGTACCCTCAACATCCATGACCATAATGTTCATGCTCTTGTCGCGACACATCCATATGCCTGTCCTAAGCTATTAGCGACCTTGCTATTTCCCCCTCACAAGATACCACATACCCTTCGTAGTCTGCTGTCGTTTAGACTCGTCCATGACATCGAAGTTGGTGCCAAAGAGCCTGTTGAGTAGCGTACCTATTTACTTGTTTAAATACTTCCGTGATCCACCAACATTCTGCGACGTACTTTTCCCTGTGGATTGGGAGCCAAACACTGAAACTATATCATAGTCGAAGCCCGCGTCTTGCAAACCCCAACGAGATATTTGAGGTGTCAGTTCCTGCCTGGAGACGTAGATCAGGGGGTTGTTGACTTGCGTAGTCGATAAAGCACGTACGTCCACTCCTTCGCGTCGTTGATTATCTGCGCTCGCTCCGAAGCTGCGTTGGGCTGTGCATCTCCGTTTCCGAGACCATTGGGGACGTGACCATTCGTGACTATGTGTGGTGAGCAGGGTTTCATGTAGGCATCAATACACCACTTACGAGATTCCGCCATATTGAGGGCGATAGTAGTTGAAATGAAAAGAGCGTATAAGATAAGTTCGAGTTCAAGTTCTGCAGAGTGCAGGTGGTTGAGGATGCAGCGCAAGTGATGCTGCCACCTCTAAGAACTCCAGTAGGCAGCCCACGTGGAAGAGATCAATTGATTAGCGCTGTCACTTCCCACAGCCTGAGCTACGGTGGGGAACACCCTCCTCGCAGCCACCACGCTCAGTCCGCAAGGAGTCCGTTTGTTTCAATGGCGTAAATGGGTTGTAAGTCCTGGTTTTACTGCAAGCTACACGATGTTTTACTCGAGTTGTAACATGTGAGTGCCATCCAGTGATGTGTCATACTGCACTGGAACTCGCCTTGCACTCGTATGCAGCAAACCAACGCTTCCTTGGTTGACCGTTTATGAATGATGATGCATGATGCATGATATTCCAGCCAGTACGGTCGGCTATGGCTGCGATGAACTCGTACTAGTAGTCTACAAAGTGACCCCATGACACTATTCGTGTTAAACTCCGATTTATCACAGCCTATGGGACCTCGCACAGGACACTCAACTCATCCGTCTATATTCCGTTCTTGTAAAGTTAGTGTGTCCCGGCACTGTTCCCCGTGTTATCGACTCTTGGAGACGCCATGTTATATAGACCACGGTTGAACGTTCGTTGAATAAGCACTTCCACGCCCCCCTTTAAAGCTGCACATCCATCGCCTTCTCAATTTACAGCAATTACTTTGAGTTCAATGGAGGCTCAGTTCGCACAGTCGCGTCTGATTTGGGCACCCAAGGACCCGTCGAGGACCCACGTGGAAGGGTTCCGCAAGATCGTCAATCGCAAGCATGGTTTGAACCTCAGTACGTACAATCTCGTCCAGCGAAACAACTCTTCCAACTCACATGAATTGCAGAGGATTATCATGATTTACACAAATATTCAACGACGGATTACACGTTTTGGCAGGACTTGTGGGAGTACTTGGGCATCATCTACTCTGTGCCTCCGGACAAGGTGCGTCGTATTACGTTCCAACGACTACGCTCCTACTGATTACTCTCTCGAGTTAAGATCATTATCCCCGGAAAGATAAAGGAGGTACCAGAATGGTTTCCTGGTGCTAGGTTGAACTATGCGGAGAACATACTGCGTCACAACGGAGATTCCATTGCACTCACCGGAGCACGCGAAACAGGCCAGTTGAAACATGTAACGTTTCGCCAGTTGAGGGAGCTTGTTCGAGAAATGGCGGCCGCGATGCGTGTCCATGGCCTACAGAAAGGGGACAGAGTAGCGGGTATGTCTGATCAATGTAAAACGCATGAGAGCGAGTCTGACACTAGCATTTAGCTATTATTACAAACCACATTGACGTAGTCGTCATTGCCATGGCCGCTGCCAGTATTGGCGCGCTATTCTCAAGTACAGCGACCGATATGGGTGCACAGGTTAGTAGTGATAGACCATCCCAAACATAACATTTGGCTAAAGTCAACATATAGGGCGTATTAGACAGATATAGACAAGTGAAGCCCAAGCTAATTTTTGCAGAGACAGAAGTTATTTACGCCACGAAAACTATTGATTTGGTGCCGAAAGTGATCACAGTCGTCAAAGACCTGCAGAACCACGGACTTGAGGCAACCATTCTCTTACCAAGTGCGAAGACAGAGCGGGAAGCACACATCCCTACTGGCATTCCAAATTGGTAGGCGCATACATGCTAAGTATGATTTGTTCTAAAACTGACTCTTTGGTAGCTATACCCTCAGACAATTCCTTGCGCGCGGTGACAACCGGCCTCTTGCATTCGAGCAGCTTCCGTTCAATCATCCATTCTTCATATTGTACTCCTCAGGTACGACCGGGGTGCCAAAATGCATCGTGCATTCCGCAGGCGTAAGTCCGCTAGTCTCTACTCCCTCACTCTCTTTAACTAACCATTCATATCAACCAGGGCCTGATATTGAATGGCATGAAAGAGCACGTTTTGTCATACGATATCGGACCAGACGATACCTACTTTCAATACACCACAGTAAGTCAACCAGAATCAAAATCAAATTTTCCTGTGGCTGAATACGAGTTACTTCAAGCCCGGATGGATGATGTGGAACTCGATCCTCCCAGGTTTGTCACAAGGAGCACGTCTGATCGCCTACGACGGTTCTCCTTTCCATCCCTCCCTCCCAGCCTTTCTCAAATTCGTGAACGATCAAGGGTACGCCTCTCGAATTCTTATATCAAAGTCATCATGACGAAGCAGAATTCTCACATCCACGGTCTATTAGGGTAACTATCTTCGGCACTGGCCCCCGTTTCTTAGCTGAAATCCAAGCTCAAGGAATCGACCCTCGTAAGTCACCTCTCAAACATCCATACACCGACTAACCGACTTGACTCACCAGACAAACTTGCGCCTTTCGATTCGTTGCGCACGATCATGTCCACCGGTGCTCCTTTGACCAACCAGGTGTTCGAATGGGCCCAAGAAGCGTTTGGCAACGTCCACCTCACCTCAGTCTCTGGCGGAACCGATATTTGCGCGGGATGTAAGCCCTACCCCCCTAGTCGCCAAACTTTCGAACGTCATTCAACTTTCTATCGCAGTCTGCTCCGCCTGTCCTTCACTTCCCACTTACTCAGGAGGTTCGTACCTCTCTAATCACCGAATCTAGCCTGCATGTTTACGATATATGACTATACAGAGCTTCAAGGCAAAGCCTTAGGCATGGCCGTAGAGATCTGGGACGTCCACGGTAAGAACGTCGAAGACACTGGTACACCCGGCGAGCTGGTCTGCGTTCGACCACACCCAACTATGCCTGTGTTTTTCTGGGGAGACGAGAACAACGAAAAATACAGAAAGGCGTACTTTGATATGTGGCCTGGTATGTTGCCTTGAGAGGTTTCTACTGCGTATTAGATGTTGATGACGGTTTGTGGATTAGGTGTTTGGCGACAGGGTGATTTTATTGTGAAGAACCCTAAGACGAAGGGGTACATTATTCTAGGACGCAGGTACGTCCCCCTTTCTAGCTAGTCGGCACTCAAGAATTGGACGTTTACTTACTCAAAATTTCCCAGCGACGGCGTCCTCAACCCCAGCGGAGTCCGCTTCGGTTCAGCAGAGATATACGCAGTCCTCGACCAATTCCGCGACGATTTTGACGACACGTTGTGTGTTGGACAGCGCAGACCCGAAGACAAGGACGAGCGTGTGCTGCTGTTCTGCAAGATGCGTCCCGGTGTCAAGTTCACGCCAGAGTTGGTCCAGCGGGTGAAATCCGCCATTCGTCAGGCGCTCAGTGCGAGGCATGTTCCGAGTTATATATTCGAGATTGAAGACATACCGGTGTGTAGACTCTTTTTGATGTGAGATGATGGTGGTTGACTTGTGGTTAGTATACTGTTAATAACAAGAGGATTGAGATCGCGGTTAAGCAGATTGTGTCTGGCTCCAATCTCAAACCGAGTGGCACGGTCGCGAACCCTGAATCTCTGAAGTTGTATTATAAGTTCCGCCACCTCGAGCAGTTATTGAAGGAGCCAAAGGCGAAGTTATAGGCGGGATAGTCCGTAACTCGCAACTACACCAAGCACAGTGCGGCCGAGCTGCGTGGGTTGGACTTTACATCATAGGCTTGTGCAGGATAGACATCGACTTCAAGTTGGGTTGCGATTCTCAACCTTGTTAGACGGGAGAAGGATTAGCGAGTATATACTTGTACCATAGATGAGCTCATCGTATTGTACGCTCTACGCACCTATCAAATCGCACTTATCGCGAAAGAACTCCGCGATCGACAGTCCCTCCCATGAACTGTACTACTTCTACCGCGAGCATCCTCAGAACGGCTACATTGTGTTGAACAATACTGGTAATACACCATCCTGGTTCCTATAGAAAATACACGTACTCGTACATCGATCCACCGCAAAGCTTATCACGACTGCCCCCCAGGCCTCGGCAATTCCAGCTCTTCCGGTCCAAAACTATGTGGGAGCAGCTCTCCAATGCTTGTCTCCAGTATACCTCCGTTGATGTCTCCTTTCTGCACCTTCTCGTAGTAGTCTGCAGGGACGAGGTATATGGGCATCGTTTGCGCACAGAACTCGCGTATAAATTGGCGGCACATGCCACAGGGAGAGAGAGCCGACGCGACGTCTCTATCCAAGGTATGGGCTGAACTTAGAGAGAGGGCGCGAGGGAGATTGGAATATAACGTACGTTACAACAGCGAGTGCTGTGAAGGATGTTATACCCTCACTCTATCACGATATCAGTGTCGAAGCTGAGCGTTTTCGGGGATAAGAGACTCGATATTCGCGTACAACAGCTTTCACTAGCGCAGTCCTTTCGGCACATATTGTCCCTCCATACGACGCGTTTTCGATGTTCGCGCCCTTGATCACCTCTCCGTTCGTCGATAGCAGTGCTGCACCAACGCGAAACTTGGAGTACCTGCTATACGCGAATTTCTTGGCTGGTCATACGATTATTTAGGCGAACGTAGTCGTTTACAAACGTAAAACGTACCCTCGAACGCAGCACTGATTAGCTTCTCCTTGTCCGGTGGGGATATCGCCCAGGTGGATACTGACATGGTGGAGACCTAAGGGGGAAAGAAAGAGCATCTGCCCTACGCGTCTGCTCGCAATCACCGTCGTCTTAGACGCTCGCGACTTTCCTCAAGTCTTCCACCACGTCCTGTGGTTTATAGCCCCCGGTATCGATAATGACCACCGTTCAAGTGAGTTCAGAGGCTGGCATTTAGCGTAAGGGTTTTACTGCTCATAGTCGCGGATCCAAAGCTCAAATCACGCTCCTCTGCCTGCGGGGATGAACATGGTTCCTCGAAACTTCACCAACTTACTTGAAGACAACAACGGGTGTCGTACAGACCGGTTGAAATTTTTCATGCAATTTGATTCTCGGTGAGTTCTCCCCATAGTATACTAGTGTGTATGTCTCTTGTATTCACACCCGGGAATTCGTCATACATCACTACAGCAAGGTCTCGTAAACGTATGCTGCATTCCAAACCTCGACACTCGGTCCCTTCAAGAGTTTTTCTTTCAGGGCGATTGTACATCATCGCTGTTTCCCTATTCGACGTGCCTTGCATACGAAAGAGGCTCGTGTGACCCGGATAGAGCATCATCGCCCAACCGAATGCACTAAGAGTGCAGTCGACGACGAGATCAGGCCTTCGCCAAGACTATCATTGCGATCCGACTTCCTCCTTCGGCTAACGTTCCTGCAAGCACTCCTTCAAACGACGCTAACCCAATTGTATGCGACATGTCAGGCCTCATCCTCGGACTCGGTTACCCACTGCCATGCGTTTCAACTTAGAAAAAGACCTGTGGATGTGAGTATTTTCCCAGTGGCCTCCATCCGTAGTCCCTGCTCACTTTTCTTCCTTCTACAGCGAGCTCGTTAGTTCCAAGAGGGCGACCCGACTGTCAGGAGCTCCAGTGCGCAAATATCACGTTCGGCAAGTCCCTGATCGGGCTGAAGTGTTATCTTGGGCGCTAATTGCATCATTCGATTAGATAAATCATTGCATGTTCATCTAATCAGATAAAATTTTCGACACGCAGATCAAGGGTGGATGCGGTTGACGCCGTCCAGACTCTAACGTGGCCCACAGCTAGTCCAATCCTACGACGTTCACCATACAGGAACGGAACTACGACATTCGAGAACTGAACGAGAATTTTGTCAATTCATATGGTGAGTTTCCAACCGCACCGTCCTCGTCCATGAGTCTCAGTCTCATTTCTGTCAAATTGGGGCAGAATAGCACTTCTATAAGCTCCGTCCTCCATCCGGGTCCGTGAAATCGCATGTCCAGGGGGTTCAGACTCAACGATACTCTCGTCGGATTTCCGGGACATCACCGCCCAAATGAGCTGCTCAGAGCCCGTGAATTGCTCGATTTTCTCCTCCACCAAAGTCCTTTTAAACCAGAGGATCGGGCTGAACCTTGCTCCCCGCGCTGCCTCTCAAATCCCCCCTCCCCCCATCCAGCCTGAGGAGCACCAGCAAGATGCTGAACCGACGACTTCTCCAGTGCTTCGCGCTTCTTCTGGCACTCGTACTCGGCAATGTCCACGCGTACACCCAGCCAGAGTTCTGCGCCCAGGGCTGCTATCAAGCCATCGCAAATCTCAAGTTCCGCGACTACGACGTTAACCAGACCTATGTTGGCATGCGCTGCGCCTCCCGACTAGCCGTCAGCTCCGTCTACGCCTGTTTTAACCTCCGGTGCAGTTCTCGGTACACTTTCAATGAGAGCTTCGGTTACCTAGAACACTTCTGTGAGGAGTACGGATTTCTCCCCTTGAATGGAGCATACGAGGATGTCATTCATGACGTTATTGCCGAGTATGGAAGCATTGAGAATGTGCCTGTCATCGAGCCGAGCACGTTCAAAGACACGGTCAGCAATACCATCATGTCCTCGCAACGGTACTATGACTTGAGCACTAAGACTTTAGTAAGAAAACTTCGACCTTCTGACGCATCCATAGTACTAACGCCTCCCCTCCTAGGTCACATGGCAGCACGAGATGTATATTCACCATGCCTTCGGATGGAGTATGTATGTCATGGCAGCCTGCGTCGTATTCTTCGGTGTCTTCAACCGGCTCATGGCGTTCATCGTTCACCGTTACCTCGCCAAAAGCCCTCTCGCCAGCGACGCAGAGCGATCCGCGGCTGTCTCCGGCCATGGCGTCACCCCCAACGCGGGCTTCTTCAACAAAGTTCACAACCTCTGGGTGAAGCATATCATCCTTCCCGCGACCTTTGGTTACCGTCACATCCAACCTTGGGGATGGTGCACAATTCCCACACGACTCCAGTCCATCTTGGTCATTGTATACTTCGCGCTGAACTTCATTTTCTGCGCTGTTGACTGGCGATTGTTCGCTGGAAATACCTAGTGAGTACTTCCGCTGATAATTTCTAACGTCTGAACTAATTTATGTTTGGTATAGCTGGGATTCAACAACTCGTCAGTTCTGGAGATATTTCGCAGATCGCACTGGTATCATTTGCTTTGCCAACCTTCCTCTAGTGTGGTTGTTTGCCGGGCGGAATGACGTTCTCCTCTGGCTTACCGGCTGGTCCTTCTCTACCTTCAACGTCTTCCATCGTTACGCAGCTCGTATTGCGACTGTGCAAGCCGCTCTGCATTCTATCGCTTACACTGTCGTATATCGTCTCAGTGAGTCCTTGTTTCTCGCCAGGTTGATCTCAATAACTCATCTTGCATAACAGGCTCTAACGGATCATGGGCTGGGTATAAAGCAGAGTTGCCTGAACAATGGTTCTATACAGGCATTGGGGTACGTCTTCTAGTGGTCAAGTTACCGGTCATCTGCTGACGCTGAGTTTAGGCGACCGTCGTCATGTCTGTTCTTATTGGACTCTCGACCTTGCCGTTCCGTGCCTACATGTACGAATTCTTCCTCGCCGTCCACGTTGGGTTCTCTGTCATTATCATCATCTTCCTCTTCCTGTAAGTCGCAGCATATTTTTTTCTGGCGTCGTTAGCTCTGACACGAAGGCATCAGACACGTCCGTATCTTCGATGGCGAATACGATCCGTACCTTTGGACTTGCGTCGGCTTTTGGGTTTTTGATCGCTTCCTCCGTCTCGTTCGTATTGTCGTTCTTAACTATCGCGTCATACTTCCGGGAAAGAACGACCCCCTCAAGCGTAGCCAGGCCACAGCGTCATACGATCCAGACGGCGACATCATCCGCCTCACTGTCCGTCCATCCACCAACTTCCTCGTCGGCGCGGGTATCCACTACTACATCTACACGCCAACGTCGTCAGCCTTCCGGCTCTGGGAGAACCGTCCGTTCACACTCGGAACTTGGAAGAGCCTTCCTTTGTCTGACGATGCACCCGTGCACGAGTCATCTCTGCACAAGGACGGCTCAGCCTCTCCCACTTCTTCCGATACCAAGTCCATCTCTACTGGTGACGCTGCACTGCACCCGACGCAACAGGAGTTGATGTTCCTCATCCGCCCGTACAAAGGCATGACGCAAACGCTCAAGAAACAGCTGCTCGAGGCACCGGGCTACACCAAGAATATGCGGGTTCTCATCGAGGGACCCTACGGTGTCGCTGCCGATCTTCGTCAGTACGAGCGCATGCTTATGATTTCGGGCGGTAGCGGTGTCACAGGTCTTCTCGCATACTTGTACGAGTTCGAGAGGCTAGTTGAGGTGCATAGTCGGGGCAGGACGTCGAGATTCGTGTGGGCCGCACGTGAGCCGAGGTTCGTTGCGGACGTTATCGAGAAAGACCTTCCGTCGTTTGTCGGCCGTGCGGACACCAAGCTCGACTTCTTCATGACCCGTGGCGATGATAAGACCTCAACCGTCGAACAGGCCTTGGCGCGAGCATCCAAAGGTCGTTCGTTCGAGAAGGACAATGCCGCGGCGGTTACATACGGCCGCCCCGACTTTAGAGCCTTGCTCGACCAGGAAATTGCGCAGTTTGTGTCGGAGAGCAGCCGGTTGGCAGTTGTGGTATGCGGTCCTGGACGTTTGGCGGATGATATTAGACGTGAGGTTGTGAGGTGCATTGGGTCTAAGATCGACGCGTCAAGGATCGAGCTTTACGAGGAGTCCTTTGGGTGGTAATGGTTATCGCTTCAAGTCTCGTAAGTACAATTACATGAGAAGTAACGTTTTACACGGGTTTTACGATCACATAAAAATAAAACGTTACGACTATCTTGATATATTTACGAAGTATTGATGCTGGGCTGTGTATTTTTCTTTTGACAATGACATAACATGTACCACCGTACGCGCGAACGTCAGAAAACAGATATTTGACCTATCATCTCAACATCCGAGTACAAGGTTTGTCGTATCCCAGTCGTAATGAAACCGAACACATCCTAATCGTGTCGCCTCATAGCTGCATTTTGCGTGGTTGCTTGGAGTTCACCCTCAGAGCGAGTGTCCATTGATGATCTTCTTAATCTCTGTGCGTTGTGGCACTGATCGTTTACTTACACGTTGGATGTAATTTACATGTGCTATATTCCCTCACATGCGCATATTTTTCCATCCTAAAAGCCTCTCGACCCCTTCTAAAGTACTTATGGTCATCATGCTTCCACCATTCGAGTTGGTGACCGTCTTCCCCGAGCACTGGCGAGAAACAGATGCTTCGTCTGTAAGCGAGAGACGACACTCATAGCACAGAATATAGTACGAGTCGGCAAAAAAAAATCAAGTAGCATTACTGAAGGCCGAAGATCTTATTTCACAACGCAACTCACCCCGTCCCTCGTTCTTGGGCTCGGAGCGGGAGAAAAGACTAGATGGTAGATGGTCATCGGTCACCGGTCATCATCGGGACAATTGTTTAGTCTCCCCGAGGTTCGGAAACACTATTTGGCCAATTGTTCCGGTGCCTGTGTAACTTCCCAAAAGGGCAGTTGCAGCTAATAGGCGCTCTAATTTATGGCAACCATAGCGCTTAGTGTGGCCCTTCGAACACTCTTCATCTTCGTCCCCCTACCCCTTCGTTCGCATCTTATCCTTTCTTTCAGAACCTACAACATCATAACTATGGCAATAAAGAGCACGAATGCGAAGTATATGGACTCTTTGATGTTGAAAAGCCTTGGGCGCGAGGATATTTTGAAGCTTGCAAAGGTGAGTGGCCTGGTCTAAGCTTGGGGTTTCTGGCGCGGTGACCTACTGATTGACCATCGACTGTCTCGTCCCTACCTCTCTTTACGTCCCCGGTCAATATATAGCTCTTTGGCATCAATATTTGCCAAAGTAATGACGACATAATCCACCAGCTCTTGATTATGAACCCAAGAGGCGTCCGAAGGTATGTCTGCATAGGATGCTGTGGCCTTATGTGGCTGACCATGTATGATTGGGCACAGTAAATTGTTGAATCGCAGTATTAGCATGCGCGAATTAGATGCGCACACACCAGGGCCCGATGCCATGTACCAAGATTGTTTCAGTATGGGTAGGGGACAAAGGGACGAGTATAAGCCTGGTGCGTTCTCACTTACCGCTACGAACCCTGACAGTGTCTAAGCGATGCTCCAAACAGGTGGAATTCCGGAGGAAACTGAAGAATTCAACGACAGTATGATTTACAGGGATCCGCCAGAAGGTAAGCACTTACTTGAAGGCCACAGCATGCCCTTCCCGACAACGTATTTAATAATGCGTACATCCGGGCTAGGGCCTGAGGCTATGGATGAAGATTGTTTCAGTACGGATAGTCGACAAAGGGATGATCACAGACCGGGTGCGTGATCACTCACCGTCAAGAACCTCGATAGCGACTGATGTTCTATTCAGGTGTCATTCTGGAGGAGATCGAAGAGTTTAACGATAGCATGATTTATAGGGATCCTGAAAGTAGGTACTCACTTGGTTGCGTCGGTATGCCCTTTACGGCTAACACAAATCTATAGACGAACCGGGGACCCAAGGGATCATGATGAGCAATCTAGGTGTGTTTCCACTTACTGTCACGAATATCTATAGTATCTAAGTGACGTTCCATTTAGATACAATTCCTGAGGAAAACGAGGAATTCGACGATAGCATGATTTACAGAGATCCGGAAGGTAAGCACTTACTTGAGAAGCCACAGTCATAATACACTCTTTCCGGCTGACACGATTTTATAGATGGTCCTGTAGCCCAAAGGATCATGAATAATCCAGGTGCGCCCCTACTTACCATTACGAGCTTCGACGGTGTCTAAGCGATGTTTCATCTCATTCAGGTGGCGTTCTAGAGGAAATCGAAGAATTTAACGATAGTATGATTTACAGAGACCCTGAAGGTAAGTACTTGCCTGAGAAGCCTCAGTGCATCCTTTCCGGCTGACGAAAATCTATAGACTGTTTCCTAGCCCAAAAGGCCACGAGCGTTTCAGGTGCATTTCTACTTACCGTCACGAGCGTCCATGGCGGCTAAGCGATGTTTTGTTCAGGTGGCGTTCTGGAAGATATCGGAGAGTTTAACGATAGTATGATCTACAGGGATCCTGAAAGTAAGTACTTACTTGGTTGTCTTGATGTACCCTTTCCGCCTAACGTGAATCTATAGACAGAACTGTACCTCAGGGGACCACGGGGGTTCCGGGTGCGTTTCTACTTACTATCGTGAGCCTCGATAGCGACTAAGTGACATTTCAATCAGGTGGCATTTTGGAGGAGATCGAAGAATTCAACGATAGCATGATCTATAGAGATCCTGAAAGTAAGTACATACTTGGTTGCCTCGATGTACCCTTCCCGCCTAACGCAAGCCTATAGACAGATCCGTAGCTCAAAGGGTCGTGAGTAATTCGGGTGTGTTTCTACTCACCGCCACGAACACTAATAGTAGCTAAGTGATGTTTCATTTTATTCAGGCGGTGCTCTGGAGGAGATTGAAGAGTTCAACGTTAATATGATCTACAGGGATCCAGAAAGTAGGCACTTACTTTGTTACATTGGTATACCCTTCTGGCTAACAGAAATCTATAGACGAACCCATAGCCCAAAGAGCAATGAGCAGTTCGGGTGCGTTTCTACTTTCCGTCACGAGCCTCAATGGCGGCTAAGTGGTGTTTTATTCATGTGGAACTCTAGAGGAAATTGAAGAATTTAATGATAGCATGATCTACAGAGATCCTGAAAGTAAGCACTTACTTAATTGCCTCAGTGTGCACTTTCCGACTGACACAAATCTATAGGTGGACCCGTACCCCAAAGGACCATGAGCAATCCCAGTGCGTTTTTACTTACTGTCGTGAACCTTAACTGTGGCTAAGTGATGTTCCATTCAGGTGGCATTCTGGAGGAGATCGAAGAGTTCAACGACAGTATGATCTACAGAGATCCGGAAGGCAAGCACTTACTTGTGGGGCCATAGTCATAGTGTACTCTTTCCGACTGACGCGAATCTATAGACCGTTCTGAAGCTCAAAGGGTCATTAGCAGTCCAGGTGCGTTTCTACTTACCATTAGGAATCTCTACAGTGTCTAAATGACATTCTATTCAGATAACGTTCCTGAGGAAGTCGAAGAATTCAATGATAGTATGATCTACAGGGATCTGGAAGGTGAGTACTTACTTGGTTTCATCAGTGTACCCTTTCCAACTGACGTGAATTCGTGAACGGCTCCGTAGCCCAAAGAATCATTGATGATGCAGGTTCACTCTTGATTCCTGTAACAACTACAGCAATTAAGAATGAACCATCATGTAATACTTTAAATCAGGCCACATCACCCAGGACGCAGGGGGGATCCACTTATCAAGCCGAGAGATCTGTTCGTAAGGTATTGGGAGCCCTGTATGAAGCAGAGAGTGAGGATTTCACCATCTCCCCCTTAGTATGTGCTCACCTCGAGCCCAAATAGAAGCCCCGTCTTCTCGGATCGAAAGTGACAGCAACCGCTCGCAGCGCAAGGTGCTTGGGGAGCTTCGGCTATTCGAAAGGGAAGACATCAGAGCTAGAGCACCAAGTCCCGCCTCCATCGACGTCAACCGCCAATGCGAGCACACTCCCAAATCGCTACCCCGCACGCCGATAACTAACTCGACCTCAAAGAATACCACCCTTCGACTGTTTGGATCTGTTACGCTGGCCGCAGAATTGGAGGATGCAGGAGTGCTTACGCCAGTGTCAGCGGTGCCCGCGCATCTCCAGGTGCCTTTTGTACCTCGTTCATCGAAGGGGATGTCTCCAGGAACGCCTTCTCGGAGGGGGGAGAATAGGGGAGATGTTGAAAAGCTTGCTTTAAAGACACCTCTCGTATCACAGTTGTGGGAGAGCATGCCCACAGAGAAGCTGAAAGGAGCTGAGGAATGGATGGAGGAGGTTGAACGCGAGATTTTCTTGTCTACGGTGCCGTCGAAACCAAAGTTTGTATCACCAAAGATCTCGACCATTAAAACCCTGGGCGAGGCCAAACAGGCGAAAATAATGGGATTGGCACAGATTGAGATCGATGATCCGGAGGAGATGTTGAGGCTGGCGAAGAGGAAGCCACTGGTAGAGGAGTCGGGTGCAAAGGGTGGAGTTTTGGGACAAAATGCTCCTTCTCCAGTATTGAACTGCAGCATCCAGTCTACTACCTCAGCTGGACCTTCGGCTAGGCGTCGTGTTACACCGCCTGCAGTACTAGTTCCCGAAAGTCCAGTAAAAGGCACCAAGCGGAAACACACAGAAGATAACTCTGCCAGTGGAAGTTGGAAAAAATTAACCAAACTTCGCATTTCAGAAGATGAAGCCTCGGGTGAGGGGACTGAGGTCGAGACTAAGAGTGATGTACAGTCCTTGGCAAGGAAAGTGGAGCAGGCATGGCGTCAGCGCCAGCAGATCAAGGAGACGAAGGCGATGCTGAAGATGTTTTTGGATAAGACAGAGATGATGGGAAGTGAGCTCGCCAGGAAGATTGAGACGTACCATAGACGGCGCAACTGGGGGACTGATCTCTGCTTGGCTGCATTGATGGAACGGTCGCTGCGTGTGAACACCACAGAGCAGGAGGTGCCGACTGCACGTAGCTTACGACGCTCTGGGATGTATGGGGAGATTGAGAGTGCGCAGGAAGGGACCCAGTCTGGGATTATGTTCAAGACTCCAACGGCCGCATCGAAACACACTTTGCAGGTCTGAGTGTCTCCGGCTCAAGGCTCCGTTAGCCATATAAAGAGGGAAATTGCCTGTATGTCTCATTATTGGATGAACTCTTCAAAACTCGAGGCCACATACCATCTCCAGACCTCCTCTCCGCTCTCTCCATCTTCCTATCCCTCTGCTCTGCCGTGCTGTCACATCCGTAAGGACAAGTCTCAAAAATTCCTGCAAGAACATTGTATCACTTGCTAATAACAACCTGTATATTTTACTTATTTTATTAGATTGAAATCGATATGAGAGCACTGCTTACTGCGTCGAGAGTCGGCACTGGGGTATCTGCGGCTGGTTGCCGTCTAGAGATAGGTAGTGCAGTACGGTGAATGCAGCCGTCAACCATGTTCTACCAGTCGTTTGTTATTTCTTTTTCGGAGATTTTAAAGTCGAGGAAACACTGCTTGATGGTCAATAGTAGAACAAAGAAAGTCGCGATCGTGGTGTGAGACAAAAGCCATCGGCGGCGCTTCAAGTTTATATTTCGAGATCACAGTAAGTACAGTACAGTACTACCCTGCGAACGCCTTTTAAGTTTCAAGTAAATAAAATCCCAGAGAGCATGTAGTATTCTTGATATTGGAGAAGATCAGTGGGAGGTAGATAGACCAGGAGCACATCGGCATGCATGTTTCCGCTGCGCTGACTTTCACCTCGAAGCTCATCACCTTATTCGCCATCGGTATCGTTTTCGATGAAATTATTGTACGAGACGTCCTTAACTTTGGTTTGGTAGGGGGCAATTCTTTCTTACTCATACAGGTCGCATCTCAACCTCTCTTTGTATTGTCACAGTCTTGGTTAACGGTTTTGTATGATCACTAAATTAATTTCAGTGCAAACGACAGACAAAATCGCAAAGTCAAAGCTCTGTCGTGCGAACCAGCTTCTCCGCAGCCTCAGAGCGCGATATGAGCCTGTAATTCAGCGGTGAAGGGAACCTGCATGAAACAGCGATCAAACATTCCGTACATGCCACAGAGAACGACCCTATACTTACGAGACCAAACTTCCGTGCAGCTGTGGCGTAGGATCGAGCTCATTCCCGTTTTCGTCGATAGAGGGCTTGACGTCGAATGCGTGCAATATGGAGGCGATCACTAAGAAGGCAGTGTCCTTCGCAAAATGTCTACCTGGGCATATACTGGCGGGTATGAAGAAAGATTGTGAGTTAACCGTATTTATGGATGCTGGTCATGGCCGACTGACCGTCTACCGAACCCGAAGGCTATCGTCGCCGGATCACGGATTGCAGGATTGATTGCCCCATCCTTGATAAATCTGTCGGGATTGAACTTGTCTGGCTCTGGGTAATCCTCGGGATTGTGGAGCATATGCCTACGATAATAGACATTGAGCCAATGTGTATGGGAGCGAGGACGAATAAAACAACTACATACCAAGCGTTCTATAGCGTGTAAATGGAACGAATGAGTATTAATTTTGGATATTCATAGAACCCGCATACGTACGGGAATGATGATAGTTCCAGAGGGGATAAAATATCCATTGTAATAGTCATCCTGCGTAACACTATGCGGAACGCCGAGGGGAATCGTCGTCATCCATCGGAGGCACTCCATATAAATGGCTTGAACGTATGGCAGACGATCCTTGTCATCATACGTCGGCAGCCTTTCTGGACCCACGACCGAGTCAAGCTCTTGTCGTGCTCGCTGTTGTATATCCGGTCTCATTGCCATGCCACAGAAGAATGTCTGCAGAAGTGAGAACGTCTGAAATCACCGACCGGCTTAGCAAATAAGTCATGGTTATGTCTAGAAACATACCGTTTCTACGGCACCTGTGATATGATGAGCGAGGCAGCATAGCATGAAGGAGGTGGTGATAAATACCTGAGTAAAGAGTACCTGTCGCATATCTAGCATACATTTCTTCTTCTTCTCTCTTCTTGATGTCCGGCTGCAACTCAATCTTCGCGAGCATAGAAAGAGCGATGGAGTCATTGACCGTCTGCCGAACTTACTGTCAAATGTACACACGGAAAAGGATTAGAGCCACTAACCTTTCCTTCTCGGACAGCGTCAAACGGCTTATTGAGCATTTCCTCCACTACTGGGCGAGAGCGTGCAGCGAATTTCACGAAAGCAGCTCCGGGAACCCATTGCGGCACATACTTCAATAACGGCATAAAGTCCACCCAGTACTTCCCGGGAACTTTAGTCTCTTCAACCACTTCCAGGGCCTCTATTACAGTCTTAACATAGTCGTCATCCATGTCTTTGATCGTTATTCCGTACACAATGTCAAAGACAGTAGCAGCTAGTAGCGATGGATTAAAATATATTCAGAGCGAGGATGCCATGGCGAGGCAAAAAGATACTTACTGACGGATCAGCTCAGAGTTGCATTGTCGGCCTGTATCACCGAGGCATTGACGAAGAAAAGCACGAATGTGTTTCGTCTGCTTGTCGCGGTAATTCGGCGTGACCATTTGGTGAAGATATTCATGAGTTATTCTTCGGACATTACGCCATCGCTGCCCATAGGGTGTGAGACTAAGGGAGAAACCCCAACCAGTCCTATCAATTTATACATGTCAATAATATTGTAATCACCCAGAGTCAACAATGTACCTACATTTCATCCACGACCGATGTGGGTCTACTAGAATAAATCGCAGATCGTTTGTCGATGAGATCAAAGGCGATTTCGGCAGATGAAACTATCACCATCGGAGTAGTGAGGGCACGCAAAAATATGATGTTCCCTATACAACGCGACTTTATCAGCGATGTGTGTTTAATAATAAATGGAAACAAGAGTTCTGACCATAAGTCTTGGACCAGTTTGAGTATGTGATCCACGGATACTCCTGCTGAAGGTCGAATAAATTCCCTATGATGGGCCATCCCGGAGGCCCTGGTGGAAGAGGACGAAGCCTGTTACGCCTAAACACGAGAACAGCGATGCCTGAGACGGCTAACACGATCAGGGTGGTAGTGGAAAGCATCGCGATGTTCTAAGATGAAGCACACTGCACTGTCAAGGAGGGAGATGTTTGGGGTAGAAGTAGGGGCGCAACTGCTTATGAACAATGGTCATGAGTAAACACGGAAAGGCTGAGGCAACATAGAACCTAGCGTCTTCTGTGGCCGCGCTTCGCGAGATTTTTCTCAGCAAAAGAGAAGGTGACATATCTCGTAAGAGAACTATCCGTGTGAGAGTTCGCACAGTCAGAAGATTCAGGAGGGTCATATAAAACGGTCACGTTGCACTCACATGTTCCGATAAGTAAGTTTGTGCATTCAGATCGCCCGTGATGGAGGCGCAGTCCCCGGTTGACTGTGCGGGGCTAGCTACTTATGTACTTGAGTTTATAGATCCCCAAAACTAGTCCTCAGACCTCAGTGCAGCCGGCTAGGGTGAGTTCTCTGCATCCCAAGCACACGATAACATGATCTCGATGATGGCCAGTGACTCTCCGACTTTCCTGTATCGAAGGCAGATTTATCGAAAGAGAAACCGTCGCAGTGCACTGCGAGAAGCAAAGCCAGCGCAGATGTCGAGCAGGTGACAGAATAAGCAGAGATTCTATTTTCTGAGCGACAAGAAGTGATGGTAAGAGATAGAGAACAGACGAGAGTCGAACGTGACGTTCTGCCTGAATGTCGCTTACATAATCGCAAGCGCTGTAAGCGCCGGCCCGGTAAGAAAATAAAGTATGAGCAGAGTTACACGAAGTAATATGGCTCACATAGGGCCGTGCGGATCTGCACGAAGAAAATACAAAAAGGTGTGGCAATATATACAACTACAACAACGCCATTTCGAAATTATCGACCTGTCAAAGCTCTGTCGCGCGAATCAGCTTCTCCGCACCTTCAGAGCGCGATTTGAGCCTATAATTCAACGGTGAAGGGAACCTACACAGCGGTTAAACGTTTCGTACATGTCATAGAGAACGAACATATACATACGATATGATGCTTCCATGCAGCTGCGGTGTAGGATCGAGCTCATGCCCATTTTCGTCGATGGAGGGCTTGATGTCGAATGTGTGCAGTATGGAGGCGATCGCCAAGAAGGCGGTGTCCTTCGCAAAGTGTCTGCCGGGGCAAATGCTGATGGGTATAAAGAAGGGCCGTTAGTTAGCCGTATTTATCGATATTGGTCATGACGAACTGACCGTCTACCGAAACCGAAGGCTATCGCCGCTGGGTCACGAATCATAGGGTTGATCACTCCGTCCTTGATAAATCTGTCGGGATTGAACTTGTCTGGTTCTGGGTATTCCTCGGGATTGTGAAGAATATGCCTGTGACAGTGACCGTTGAGATTGTATATGAGTCCGATAAAAGAGTTACGTACCAAGCGTTCTATAGCGCATAAGGGAGCGAATGAGTATTAAATTTAGACATTTATGGAATCCGCATACGTACAGGAATGATAATGGTTCCAGAGGGGATGAAATATCCATTGTAATAGTCATCCTGAGTGGCACTATGAGGAACGCCGAGGGGAACTGTCGTCATCCATCGGAGACATTCCATAAAAATGGCTTGAACGTATGGCAGATGATCTTGGTCGTCATATGTCGGGAGCCTTTCTGGACCCACGACTGAGTCAAGTTCTTGTCGTGCTCTCTTCTGTATATCCGGGCTCATTGCCATGCCACAGAAGAATGCCTGCAGAACCGAGAACGTCTAAATCGCCGGCTAGCTCAGTAAACAGGTTATGAGAATGCCTTGCCATAAAACATACTGTTTCTACGGCCGCTGTAATATAGTAAGCGTGGTGTGTATAGCGAGTAGGAGGTGATAATAAATACCTGCGTAGATAATCCCGGCTGCATGTTTAGCATGTATTTCTTCTTCTCTTCTCCTTTCAACGTCCGGTTGCAGCTCGATCTTCGCAAGCATAGAAGCAGCAACACAGTTGTTGGATGTCTGTTATGTTGTTCATCAAATGTACCACATGAAAAAGAATAAGAGCCACGTACCTCCCCATTCCGGACAGCATTGAATGGCCGGTTGAGCATCTTCTCCACTATTGGACGAGAGTGTGCAGCAAATTTCGCGGAGGTATTCCTGGGAACCCACTGTGGCACGTACTGCAAGAATGGCATATAGTCTACCCAGTACTTCCCAGGTTGCTTTATCTCTCCAAGTACTTCCAGAGACTTAACTACGGTCGTAATGTAGTCGTTATCCATGTCTTTGATCTTTATTCCATAAATAATGTCCATAATAGTGGCCGCTAACAGCCTATACGTTAAAAACAACAGTATCGTATTTAGAGCAAGAACTAGATCACGAAGAAAAGAGATAGTACTTACTGGCGGATCAGTTTATGATTAAACTGTCGTTCTTGCCCAGCAAGGCACTGACGGAGAAAAGCATGAACATGCTTCGTCTGCTTGTCTCGGTAGCTCGGAGTGATCATTTGGTGGAAATGTTCGTGGATCTTTCTTCGGATATTGCGCCATTGCTGCCCGTAGGGAATGAAGCTGACGTTGAAATCCCAGCCCGTCCTATCAATGACAAAATACACATGAGTATGGTAACGAACACAGTCTTGCCAAACACCTACATGACATCCATAATGGACGTCGGCCTACTAGAATAAATTGCGGATCGCTTGTCCATGAGTTCAAGGGCGACATCGGCAGAAGATACTATCAGTAGTGGGGTGCTGACGACTCGCAAGAAGACAATGTCCCCTGTACGAAATAACCGTATCAGTAATATGCAACCAATGATAAAATACAATGACAAATCTGACCATATGTCTTTGACCACTTTGAGTAAGTGATCCACGGGAACTCTTGGTGAAGGTCGAATAAATTCCCTATGAAGGGCCACCCTCGGGGCCCCGGCGGAAGGGTATGAAGCCTTTTACGCCTAAGTATGAGAATAGCGGTACTTAGAATGGCTAGGACGATCGCGGCTACAGGGGAAAGCATCGTTATGCTCCAAAATGAAGTACGCTGCACTGCTGGTATGAGAGATGTATGGTGGGTAGGGGGAGAGGAGGGACGCAACTGCTTATCGATTATAGTCATGAATAAATGTGGAAAAGTTGGAGCACTCGGAGCCTAACATTTTCTGGAGCCACTCTTCGCAAGATTTATCACCACGACGGACAAAATTGAACAGTCGAGACATATCGTGAGATGAGAGCTACCCGAGTGGTGGGTCATAATCTTGTTTCATGCACGCTGTGTGAGTATACACAGTCAGAAGATCTAGGAGACTCATATAGAACGATCACACCGTACGTACACGTTTCAATAAGTAGCTCCATTCGTATTGTTAGAGACACATTGCGCCGTTTCACGTGGTTTCTTATCTCTGATTCGGACTGACTTCGTCTGTAACTCTCGCTCGACCGAAGATAGTTGTGGCTATGATGTAGCGTTGGGATTTGCATAAAAAGCTGTTGAGCCTAATCATCTGATAATATCGTCTATATGCAGAGATCCTTACATACCTCGGGTACCTGCGCCGTGGCCGTCGCGTGCTCATTGTTCGTCTGTCACCGAATGTTCTAAGATGGCGATGAAGCTTTGAAATCCAAAGACCCAATTATTGGTACTTACTTTGCGACTATTAATCCTGAATGGAGTTCCTGGATGCGTCTCTTCTCTCTCTTCTTCGCTCATACGGTACTTGTCTTCAACGTGTACGGTCGGTAGGGCCTGACGGCTCTCGACGGCTGAAGCAGCTACATAGGATTTCCTTCAGCGAAAGCAGATTTGTCGAAAGAGGAACCGTCGCAGTGTACAATCGTGTTTATTAGAACATGACTGTGCACTGCGAGAAGCAAAGCCGGGGCAAGCGCTGAGCAGGCGATAGAGCAAGAAGAAACTCCGTATTCTAAGGAACAAGTGGTGACAGAAAAAGTTAGAGTATGAACGAGACAACGCGTCGGACGCGATGCCCTGTTTAGCACTGAACGTCCCTTCTATAATTGCAAGTGTCATAAGCACTGCACGAAACAAACATGGATCACATATGGCCAGGCAGATCTGCATGAACAAAAAAAAAAAAAAGAAAAGACAAAGTGCGGCGATACGAGCAAAAGTCCATCAACAACGTCATTTCGAAATTATTGACCTATCAAAGCTCTGTCGCGCGAACCAGCTTCTCCGCAGCCTCAGAGCGCGATATGAGCCTGTAATTCAATGGTGAAGGGAACCTACACAGCGGTTAAACGTTTCATACATGTCATAGAGAACGAACATATACATACGATACGGCGCTTCCACGCAGCTGCGGTGTAGGATCGAGCTCATGCCCGTTCTCGTCGATGGAGGGCTTAACATCGAATGTGTGCAGTATGGAGGCGATCACCAAGAAGGCGGTGTCCTTCGCAAAGTGTCTACCTGGGCATATGCTGACGGGAATGAAGAGGGGCTGTTAGTTAACCATATTTATCGATATTGATCATGATGAACTGACCGTCTACCGAAACCGAAGGCTATCGTCGTTGGGTCACGAATCGCAGGGTTGATCATTCCGTCCTTGATAAATCTGTCGGGATTGAACTTGTCTGGTTCTGGGTATTCCTCAGGATTGTGAAGCATATGCCTATGGTGGACATTGAGACAATGTGCATGACGGCGAGTACGAATGAAAAAGCTACATACCAAGCATTCTATAGCGCGTAAGGGAACAAATGAGTATTAATTTTGGATATTTATTGAATCCGCTTACGCACAGGAATGATGATGGTTCCAGAGGGGATGAAATATCCATTGTAATAGTCGTCCTGAGTAACACTATGGGAACCACCAAGGGGAGCCGTCGTCATCCATCTGAGACATTCCATAAAAATGGCTTGAACGTATGGCAGACGATCTTGATCGTCATACGTAGGAAGCCTTTCTGGGCCCACGACTGACTCAAGTTCTTGTTGTGCCCTCTGCTGTATGTCTGGGCTCATTGCCATGCCACAGAAGAATGCCTGCAGAAGTGAGAACGTCTAAAATCGCCGATCAGCTTAGCAAACAAATCATGAGAATGCCACCTAGCCATAAAACATACTGTTTCTACGGCCGCTGTAATGTGGTAAGCATGCTAGTATAGCGTGTATGAGATATTAATAATTACCTGCGTAAAGTATCCCGGTCGCATGTTTAGCGTACGTTTCCTCTTCTTTCCTCTTCTCTATGTCCGGTTGCAGCTCGATCTTAGCGAGCATAGAGACAGCAACGCAGTCATTGGATGTCTGCTGTATTATTTGTTGAATGAATCAGATGAAAAGGATCAGAACTACTACTGACCTCTCCATCTTGAACAGCGTTGAACGGCCGGTTAACCATTTCCTCCACTACTGGACGAGAGTGTGCAGCATATTTCGCGGAGGTATTCCCGGGAACCCACTGAGGTATGTACCGCAAGAATGGCATATAGTTTACCCAGTACTTCCCAGGTTGTTTTATCTCTCCGAACACTTCCAAAGACTCTACTACATTCTTAATGTAGTCGTCATCCATGTCTTTTATCTCGATTCCATAAACAATGTCCATGATAGTAGTTGCCAACAACCTATACATATTAAAGCGCATTCAGGGCAAGAACAACATAGAGCAAGGAGATAGTACCTACTGGTGGACTAGTTTATAGTTGAACTGTCGTTCGGGCGAGTTAAGGCACTGACAAAGAAAAGCATGAACGTGCTTCGTCTGCTTGTTGCGGTACCTTGAGGTAACAATTTGGTGGAAATGTTCATGAACCTTTCTTCGGAGATTGCGCCATCGCTGCCCGTAGGGAATGAGGGCGAGATTGAATCCCCAGCCTGTCCTACCAACAGATAATCATATGAATAAGGTAACTCACACAGTCCGCACGAATACCTACATTTCATCCATAATAAATGTCGGTCTGCTAGAATAAATTACGGATCGCTTATCCATGAGTTCAAGAGCGATATCGGCGGAAGATACTATCAGCATTGGGGTGCCAAGAACTCGCAAGAGGACAATGTCCCCTATACAAAGCAAATGCATTAGCAATATGCAACTAAAAATAAAACACAACGACAACCGACCATATGTCTTTGACCAGTTTGAGTACGCGATCCACGGGGACTCTTGGTGAATGTCGAATAAATTCCCTATGATGGGCCATCCTGGAGGCCCAGGCGGGAGAGTACGAAGCCTTTTATGCCTAAGTACAAGAACAGTGGTGCTTAGAATGACCAGGATGATCGCAATTACAGGGGAAAGCATTGTTACGTCGAAAATGAAGCACACTGTATGAGAGATGTTTGAGGGGAGGGAAGGGGAAGAAAGGCTCGTAACTGCTTATGAATTATTGTCGTGAACAAATATGGAAATGTTGAAGCACCTGGAGCACCGAGCCTGACGTTTTCCAAAGTCACGCTTCGCGAGATTTTCCTCAATTAGGCAGTTGAGATACTTCATGGGAGAATCACTATCTAATCGGCAAGGAATACTCTCGCTTCTATGCACGCTATGTAAGTATACACACCCAGAAGAGACAGGGGGTTCATGTAGAATGGTCATACAGTACGTACATGTTCCACCGTTAGAGACACGCTGTTGCGCCGGTTCGCGTAATCTTATCTATGACGTGGACTTATGCTTAGTTTGTCTCTACCAGCTATAAATTTGGCTGGGTAGAAAATGGGCATGGCTGTAATATGGCTCTGAGTTTTTGTACAATGAATCGCTGGGCCTTTTAAAGATTCTCACATACCTTAAGGACTTAATGAGGTCTGCGTCATCGCTGTTGCCATCTTTCACGTATCCATTGGTCGATATCGGCCATCTGTTACTGACCATTCTAAGATGCCGATGAAGTTATGAGATTTGAAGCCCTGAAGACCCATTGACTGGTACTTACTTCGTGACTGCTAATCCTAAAACCGACCCCAGGTGCATTTCGAGGACTTGGTCTTCAGCGCCCATGTTCAATAGTAGTGAGCGGCGATTCTCATACATCTGAAGCAAAGCTGGAGCAGATGTTGAGCAGGCGATAGAACAAGAGGTGATAGTAAGAGCCAGAGTACGAATGAGACAGCGTGTCGGACGCGACGTTGCGCTTAGCATTGAACGTCGCTTATATAACCGCTGTTCTGGTAAGAGGCTTTGGGAGTAGGGTTACACGAAATAACGCTGGGTCACATTTCACTGTGCGTATCTGCACGAAGAAATAGAAAATGGTGGTGATATGTGCAAATGTCATTTCGAAATTATCGACCTGTCAAAGCTCTGTCGCGTGAACCAGCTTCTCCGCAGCCTCAGAGCGCGATTTGAGCCTGTAATTCAGCGGTGAAGGGAACCTGCATAGAACAGTGATCAAACATTTCGTACATGTCACAAGAGAACGACCCTATACTTACGATACCATACTTCCGTGCAGCTGCGGCGTGGGATCGAGCTCATGCCCGTTCTCGTCGATGGAGGGCTTGACGTCGAATGTGTGCAATATGGAGGCGATCACCAAGAAGGCGGTGTCCTTCGCGAAGTGCCTGCCTGGGCATATGCTGGCGAGCATGTATAATATGAAGAGGATTTGTGAGTAGCCGGTTTCATGAACATCAGAGCGAACTGACCGTCTTCCGAATCCGAAGGCTATCGTCGCCGGATCACGGATCGCAGGATTGATCTTCCCGTCCTTGATAAATCGGTCAGGATTGAACTTGTCTGGTTCTGGGTATTCCTCGGGATTGTGGAGCATATGCCTACGACAATGGAGAATGAGCCGACGTGCATGACAGCGAGGACGAATAAAACAACTACATACCAAGCGTTCTATAGCGCGCAAGGGAACGAATGAGTATTAATTTTGGATATTCAAAGAACCCGCGTACGTACGGGAACGATGATGGTTCCAGAGGGGATGAAATATCCATCGTAATAGTCGTCCTGAGTGGCACTATGGGGAACGCCGAGAGGAACCGTTGTCATCCATCGGAGGCACTCCATAAAAATGGCTTGAACATATGGCAGATGATCCTGGTCGTCATAGGTCGGGAGCCTTTCTGGGCCGACGACTGAGTCAAGTTCTTGTCGTGCTCTCTGTTGTATATCCGGTCTCATTGCCATGCCACAGAAGAATGTCTGTAGAAGCGAGAACGTCTAAAATCGCCAACCAACTTAGCACAAGTTGTGGCGGTATCTAGAATAAAACATACCGTTTCTACGGCCCCTGCAATATGATGAGTGGGATGGTTTATATAAAGGAGATGGTGATGAATACCTGAGTAAAGAATTCCGGTCGCATATTTAGCGTACATTTCCTCTTCTTTTTTCTTCTCAATGTCCGGCTGAGACTCAATTTTCGCGAGCATGGAAAGAGCGACGCAGTCGTTGTGAGTCTGCCAAGTTTACCGTCAATTGCGCCACATGAAAAAAGATCAGAGACACTGACCTCCCCATCCCGGACAGCATTGAACGGCCGGTTGAGCATTTCCTCCACCACTGGGCGAGAGCGCGCAGCAAATTTCGCGAATGCAGCTCCGGGAACCCACCGCGGCACGTACTTCAACACTGGCATAAAGTCCACCCAGTACTTCCCAGAAATTTTGCTCTCTCCAAATACTTCCAAAGCCTCTACTATAGTCTTAATGTAGTCGTCATCCATGTCTTTGATCCTTATTCCATACACAACGTCCAAGACAGTGGTAGCTAACAGCCTATGCAACAAACACCACAGTAGTATATTCAGAGCGATAGATCACGGTGAAACAAAGTGTTACTTACTGACGGACTAAGGTAGAGTTAAATTGTTTGGCTGTATTGCCGAGGCATTGACGAAGAAAGGCATGAATGTGCTTCGTCTGCTTGTCGCGGTAGTTCGGCGTGACCATTTGGTGGAAATGCTCATGAACGTTTCTCCGGATATTACGCCATCGTTGGCCGTAGGGCATGAGACTGAGGGCGAAATCCCAGCCTGTCCTGTTGAGGATAAACGTGTTAATAGAATAGTGACCACCCAGAGTCAACAATTTACCTACATTTCATCCACGACCGATGTGGGTTTGCTAGAATAAATTGCAGATCGCTTGTCCATGAGGTCAAAGGCGATATCGGGAGAAGATACGATCAGCATCGGTGTAGTGAGGGCACGCATGAACATGATGTTCCCTGTATGATACGACTTTATCAGCGATATGTATCTAGCGATAAATGCAAATGAGAGTCCTGACCATAAGTCTTGGACCAGTTTGAATATGTGATCCACGGGAACTCCTGCTGAAGGTCGAATAAATTCCCTATGATGGGCCATCCCGGAGGCCCTGGTGGAAGAGGACGAAGCCTGTTACGCCTAAGGACGATAACAGTGATGCTTAGAATGGCTAGCACGATCATGGTGACAGTGGAAACCATTGCTATGCTCTCTGCACCACTGGTATGAGGGGTGTGTGGTGGGAGGGAAGGGGAGGGATGCAACCGCTTTCATGAACAAGTATGAAAAGTTGAAGCACCTAGAGCACCTAAAGCCTGACATTTTCCGAAGTCGCGCCTTGCGAGATTCTTCTCAATGATTGGACAGTTGATATGTTTCGTGAGAGGATAACTATCCAAGCGGCAGGGAATACTCTTGCTTCCATACACGCAATGTAAGTATACACAGCCTAAAGAGACAGGAGGCTCATATAGAATGATCGTATAGTACGTACATGTTCCGCCATTGGAGGCACACTATTGCGCGGGTTCGCCTAGTTCTATCATGCGGACTCAAATTCGTCAATCAGCTATAAAGAATGTCGATGAAGTTTTGAAATTTGAAGATCCAATGACTGGTACTCACTTTGCGACTACTAACCCCGAATTGATTCCCAGGTACGTCTCCTCTCTACCTCCCTTCTTCAAATACTATCACTTATACGGTACTTGGTCTTCGGTGCGCATGTTAAATGACGACCTGTGATTCTCAGACATCCGAAGCAATTGCGTAGGAGATCCTGTATCGAAGACGGATTAGTTGATTCTTGAAAGAGGAATCCATGCAGTGCACAGTCGTGTTTGCTGATACACGGCGTGAAATGCGAAATATAAAGCCGACCGCCGACCGAGAGATTGCAGACGTCGAGCAGATGATAGAGCAGGAAAAGGTTCTATTTTTTTGAAAGACAAGAGGTGATCATGACAGTAAGAGCTAGAGTACAGTATAAAGTTCAAACGAGGCGTTCTCCTGAACGTCGCTTACATAATCCTAAGCGTCGGAAGCGTTAGTCTGCGGGCCTGAGGCCACACGAAATAAAGTGAAAATATACTTACAGTCGTGCGGATAAGCATGGAGAAAATCAAAGACTGGTGAAACATGTGAGTAAGTTCAATAGTGATATATGATATTTTATCCAAATTACTTCTAGGAGCTTTCGGATCCATGCTTTATCGCTACTATAATCCTGAACCGTTACTAAATCCACGTGCGCCGAGCTCGGGTTTGAGCTGTTGTGAATGTATGCTCTGTAAGAAGACTGCTTGCCTTATACCACCATCTCATGCAAGGCTTTCCACCACTAGCAGAGTAGTCCTCTCCCCCTCCAACGTTGTACTTAAGCATGCCTTTCAACTCGCCCCCCCTCGTCTTTCCAAGCGCAAATGGCTATCCGAGCAACTTTACCTCTCGAGCATGCCTCCAAAAACAGTCAGTCTACGCATAAAAAGAGAGCTAATGAAGGTGCTTGCAGTACGGTATCCGAGTCTACCAGAAAGGACGCATATAACCGCATTACCTCGGCGTATTGATGTAGAGCAGTCTAATATCTGTAAACACCTCATCTCCACCAGAGGGCGATACGGTTGCTCCGGAGCCCACCCCTGATTCACCTCGTCAGTTCTCTAGTGAGTATTCGCGATTGTATGCCCTAAAGTATCAATCTTTAACATATAAACGCGCATATAGTCAATGAATACGCACCAAATTCACCTTCCGAGAGGTCCATGGAGGACAACCTTTCGCTTCCAGTGTATTGTGGTACACAGGAGATACAGACATCCCTCTCCACAGAGATCCCTGTCCTCCGCCGATTATAGTAATGCGGACGTACTGTCCTCTGAGTCGACTGGAGACGACTCAGCGCGTATCATTAAGGACGGTTTCGAATCTGCAACAGGGCACCCTCTTCTCGACGAACCTATCATCGACCCTCAGGCAGTCATGGGCGCGTTGGAGCGTATGGATTCATTCCTTGCAGTCCGCTGATGCTGCGCACAGCGCCCGCATAAAAGCCATCGTTGCGCAGTTCGCCGAGATATGCAAGAAGATGGCCAGGCTGGCTAAATTCTGCGAGGAGATCACCGCTCGGATGAAGAGGGAGAAGGAGAGATCGAGGGTTTTGAAGGAGAAAGTTGCGCTTCAGGAAGTCCAATTCAATGAGCTCACCGCCACTGTTGAGCTGATCACATCTTCGATGGTGTACAGACAGCTCAGGTCGAGGGAGAACCAGTAAAGTTCGGGAGTCTGTTGACGTTGACGGAACTTACTAAAGCTAGCATTAATAGGTCCTTGATACTGCGGGATACAAAACATAAAAATGCAGAACACGTAGCAACAATTCGAAATTGATACATAGAAAGATAACTTTACTCGCCTGCAAAAAGAGGACATATAATGGCACGATAATGAGGATGGTACAGAATACTGTCCAAACGATCAAAGGTCATCCTCACGGTCCCATCGACTAATCTTCCCCAATGGCTTCCAATAGTATCTCTTGTACTTCATCGTCTCACTTCGCTTTCCAGGACCGCGCATCATGCTCCGTATAAGGTTCGCTCGGTCTTGGTCAGCGTCCTTCTCAGGGATATAGAACCATTGCGCGCGTTGAGCCGACTTCGTACGAGATATCTCATGCAGCGTAGCTTCGGAGACTGGCCTTGCACTGTTGCTTGAGGCGGTCAAGAGGCATTTCTTCTGTTTCGAGCGGGAATCCGAATCGGACGCAGAGGACTCCACTCGACCGAACAAGCCTGACGAAAGATGTCCTGCAGCGAGGATATACGTGAGAAGCTGAAGCCACTCGCGCTTGTTGAGCGGGCTGTGGTCAACTTCCGTCGTCGAATCAACATCAGGGTCTTCCATCTCCGCAGATATTTGCGATGAAAGGGAGGGCGCGCGCCTACCCATCGTCTTCAAAGCCGGTCGAGTTCGGAGCAGCGCGTCCCATAGAGCTGTTACAGACAAACTCGTGGCTCGCGAAGTAGCCAGAGTCTCGATGAGCATCCCTTCCAACTCAGGTATTGGGAGTGGGGCCAGTGCATGCCAATCCACGATGACGATAGCCTTCGAGGGTTTGCTGCTCTTCGACCGTGCCCGCGACGTCGTCGTATGACCCCTCCGTTGAGGTGAAGGAGAACGTGGAGGTTCGGAGGATGACATTGGTGGCGAAGTAGCTCGCCTCTGACGTTTCTGACGTTTTGGTTCGTCGTCAGGTTCTGCGTCTGCTCTCTCAGAAGTAGGATGTCTTTGCAGAGGAGAGTTATGGCGATCGTCTTCCTCGTCTTCACTTTCCTCCGGTAATGTAACCGCTCTCTTCTTCCGAGACGGAGCAACGTGATCGCATCTTTCGCGATTGCTCTTGCGGTGTACCCCCTTGTTCCGTGATGCGGGTTTCTCAGCCATTTCCGCTCCCTCGCTACCCTCTTCCTCCGCTTCACTCCCTAGTGGCGACGTATCGACCCTAGTCTTCTTTCTTGGTATACCCCTCGAAGAGCCTGGGGCTACCTTGCGTTTCTTAGATACGATAGGCTTGGGCAACTCGTCTTCACTGTCGCTGCAAACGCTGCTAGATGACGACCTAGAGCGGACGCTGGGGCGACGCACGGGTGAAGGCACGAGTGAAGGGACTTCCGAAAGGGGCGAGGAAGGGGCGGAAATAGCTCCAACTCCAGACATTTCGACATCTGACTCGGCGTGCTCGTCTTTAATGTCAACCTGAACATGAATGGTGGTGATGGTGTTCGGAGAGATCCCATCAGAACGGCATTCTGTGGGACTAGACGAGATATGTTTCGGCGTCGTGGGTACTGGCGGTAGTGCTTCTGGCGTATTAAGCGTAGCGGCATTCTGAGATAATTTCGTGCTGTGAGTGAAACCGCTTGCAGTAGAAAGCATTGTATAAGCCATACCTGCTCCGGCAGCGTAGAAGTATCGTTATCTGTTTCCACGAGATCGTTACCGGAAGGAACAGGGGTGGAAGGAGTCGGTAATTGCTCTACCGGCAGAGATTGCTCTGGAGTGGCGTGCATAGAACACTCCGGCGTCTCTACGGTCTTCGCTCTTCCGATAGGCTCGGGTGACGAGATGCTAGGAGCGTTGATTGTCTGATCATCGCTTGCCTGGTTTTCGAGTCCTGTGGGTTCACGCGCATCCGCCGAAACATCCTCTCGTAAGGCTGGAACTGGCGAAGTTGAAGGAGATGGAGAAGGTATTCTGCTAGACTTGGCTGGTGAAGTAAAAGGACTGGTAAACGGGGAGCTTGGTGGAAGACTACTGCCTCTCATAGTCGCATCGGGCGAGAGAGCCACCTCAGGAACAAGCCCATTGTGCGATCCGTCCTTTGTCTGCGCGAGCGGGGAGCTCGCCTCTTCGCGAAGGTCGGTTTGAGACACGACACTTGACGGAGTCATGGGCGGACGCTCCGGAGATACAGACGGTTGTGGTGAGCTGAGCAAGTCCATCAGCGTTGGCCTCTCTTTCCGCTTCCTTTCCCTAGTCAAAGTCGTGGACACAGACCCTACAGGAATGCTAGGTTCTCTCCTAACCGGTTGGGATCGCTGTATCGGACTGCGAGGTAGAGGCTGCGCAAGTTCCAGTTCCGGACTTGACATCGGCGGGGTAGGGAGCATCTCTTCTGCCTTTCTCTCCACCTTCTTTCCCGGTGGCTTCTCTTCTATCCTGCTTGAACCCCTCCTGCTCTCCTTATCTGCTCTCCCTCTAACGAGCGTCGCCTCGTGGGAAGAAGTTGTGGGAGAAACAGGTGTACTTGGAATAAATGGTGTGTCCCTTTCGGCGCTTGTTGAAAAGGAAATACGCCGCCTCACCGGAGAAAGCGCGAAGGTTGAATCGTTATCTGGTATCTCTTCAACATCCTCGTATGACATTGGTTCTTGAGAAGGGTAAGGCCCATCGTCGCGATCGGAAATATAGTCCAAGAAAGGCGAAGAAGCTATGGACGAGGCGGTTCGAGGCGGCTGAGCTGGTAAGTCGTATAGTCGTTGCAAGTTAACCGAACGTTGCGAATGCGGGGATAGTTTGGCGTAAGCTGATTGATAACCGTAGTAATGATCGAGTTCTGAGGAAAGAGATGGCCGATGAGAGTAGGAGAATGGAGAAGAATGTGTTCGACGATGCCACTGGTGGGGCGGTAGTTTTGATAGACGCGAGTTTGAGATAGCTGATCGGTGTTATGTGAGTATGTGTACACAGGAGACACAATTAAGACATACGAGAAGCACGAGGACCAACCACTAAAAATAATGATGTCAGCAAGAGTAAGAAGCACAAGAACCAGTTGACGAAGAGCCGAATCGAATGATTTGAATTGCGTATACCGCTGACCCGACCAATATAACACTGCGATCATCCACGAGGATGGTAAACGGAAAACGCAACAGATACGAGAGCAGAGATGGCCAAGGTGGGTCATGGACAATGCGTTGCGAGCAATATCTATACCATCGGTGACTTACCTATCTCACAACCTCCCTCCATGCCTACTTCATCAATATCAATATCCATTGAATATCGATCCCTGTGCCAGTTCGGCTGTTGGTTGTCGTAGGGTGATGAAGGTGGCGGTGTCGACAATGAGGGCTGGGAGTACCGCAGTCTTGCAGAATGCGGCGATGTTGAAGAATGCGGCAGGTTCGCAGTCGACTCGTAAGCGCGATCGACCCGGCGGTGAAGAGAGGGATCTTTGTATGGAAATGAGGGGCTGCACTTTTTCTCCAAATCATACCACGTACCTTCCCATGGATACATCTTCCGTGGATGCTTACCCGCGTGATCGATAGGTTTCCCCGACTCGAGGGCGTTCCGGGCAGAACTCTCCGTTTGGCGGACATAGGGCATACCTAAAACTTTGTCCTCCATAGTTTCCTGCTCGAATGTCCGGGAAAAGGATCCTGGGCGGCGGTATGAAACGCTAGAGTGTGAAGGTGGGGAGGGGAGAGACGATGAGGAGGAGGAGGAACTGCCAGAGGCGCGACTCGACGAGCCGGGACGGGAATAGGAGTACATTCCGGGCTTAACAGAGGACATGAGAGGTCCCAAAGAGCGAGAGAGATGATATTCGGATGTATCCCGCGTGTAGTACGCCATCCAACCACGCTTCAACGTCGTGTAGGGTATCGCAGTTGTCGCGGTCGATGGTGTCGGGAGCAAGAAGCGATAATGGCAGAGCGTCTGAGCGTCACATGAAACGCGTGCACGTGCCAGAGCGGTTGAGTTGTTTGGCCATATTTGTCTTCTTCCAATCGAGATTGTGCTGAGCCCAACGCGGAAGTGAGCTAGTTCAGCCCAGCTCAGCGATGATCGTGGCCCAGGTTCGAGTTATTCCCATTCAGCGCACACAAAAAAAATATATCTCCGCAAGGCTGGCATTTATAAGCCTATTATTTGCCTACAACTCTAAGGCTACTAGCAGCAGCGCTTATGACGCTTGCGATTATGTAAGCGACGTTCAGTGCTAAGCGCTAAGCAGTAACCGTCTTGTTCGTACTCTAGCTCTTACCGTCACCTCTTGCCCCCCAGAAAATAGACTTCCTTCTTGGTCCGTCGCCTGCTCAACATCTATGCCGGCTTTTCAATTCGCAGTGCACAGTCGTGTTCTAAAAAAAACACGACTGTGCACTGCGATGGTTCCTTCAAGTTTTTCGACAAATCCGCCTTCGGTACAGGAAAGTGTCATGATGTACTCGAGTACAGAAACAAGTAACCTCCGCGCAGTCAATCTGACAGCGTTCCTCCATCTCGACAGTGCGCCTCCATCTTGGGCGATATGAGTGCATAAACTTAGTTATTGAAACACGTGAGTACATCATTGAATGTAACTATTTTATATAAGCCTCCTGGATCTTCTGATTGTGCCCTATCACTAGGCCTCTTACGAGACATCTTACCTTCTCTATCACTGAGAGAAATCTCGCGAAGGGTGGCCTAATGTTTCATCATGAGTACATCACCATTTCTATATTTGCTCATGTCCATTATTCATAAGCAGTTTCGCCCCACTCCTCCCCAAACATCTCCCACCCCGACAGTGCAGTGTGTTCGATCTCAAAACACAGCAATGTCTTCCACTGTTTCCCTGATTGTGCTAACCGTCTCAAGCATCGTTGTTCTCGCCCTTAAGCGTGCTAACAGGCTTCGCCCCCTTCCACCAGGACCTCCGGGATGGCCCATCATAGGGAATTTGTTCGACCTTCAGCAGGAGCTCCCATGGATCACGTACTCAAATTGGTCCAAGACTTATGGTCAGGACTCTTGTTTCCATTTATTGTTAAACACACATCGCTGATAAAGTTGCATTGTATAGGGAGCATCATGTTCTTGCGTGCCCTCACTACCCCGATTGTGATAGTGTCGTCTGCCGATATCGCCTTTGACCTCATGGACAAACGGTCTGCAATTTATTCTAGCAAACCCGCATCGGTTGTAGACGAAATGTAAGTACACTCTAGGTCACAGTTACTATTGTATTGACATATTTACCCTCGATAGGATAGGCTGGGATTTTGCTCTCAGTCTCATGCCCTACGGCCAGCGATGGCGTAATATCCGAAAGAAAACTCATGAACATTTTCACCAAATGGTCACGCCGAATTACCACAGCAAGCAGATGAAACATATTCAAGCTTTTCTTCGCCATTGCCTCGCTGATACAGCCAAACAATTCGACTCTTCCCAGGTCCGCCAGTAAGTATCTCTCTGCCTCGTCATGACATTCTCGCACTGAATATACTACTGTGGTATTTTGTTGTATAGGCTGTTAGCTACCATTGTCCTGGATGTTGTGTATGGAATAAGAATCAAAGACATGGATGACGACTACATTAAGAATATAGTAGAGACATTGGAAGTGTTTGGAGAGAGCAAAACATTTGGGAAATACTGGGTGGACTTTATGCCATTATTGAAGTACGTGCCACAGTGGGTTCCCGGAGCTGTATTCGTGAAATTCGCTGCGCGCTCTCGGCCAGTAGTGGAGGAAATGCTCAACCGACCGTTCAATGCCGTCCGGGATGGGGAGGCCAGTGGTTCTGATCCTTTTTCATGTGGTACATTTGACTCAGACTAATAACATAACAGACATCCAACAACTGTATCACTGCTTCTATGCTCGCGAAGATCGAGTTGCAACCGGACATTGAAAAGAGGAAAGAAGAGGAAACACACGCTAAACATGCAACCGGGGTTATCTACGCAGGTATTTATTATTACCTCCTACATGCTATACTAGCACGCTTACCATATTACAGCGACCGTAGAGTCAGTACGTGCGAGTCCCAGGAATTCTCATAACTCGTTTACTGAATTGATCGGCGGTTAAAGACGTACTCGCTCCTGCAGACATTCTTCTGTGGTATGGCAATGAGCCCAGATATACAACAGAGAGCACGACAAGAACTGGATTCGGTCGTGGGTCCAGAAAGGCTCCCGACGTATGACGACCAAGATCGTCTACCCTATGTTCAAGCCATTTTTATGGAATGTCTCAGATGGATGCCGACGATTCCTCTTGGAATTCCACATAGTGTTATTCAGGATGGCTATTACAATGGATATTTCATACCCTCTGGAACCATCATTATCCCAGTACGTATATGGATTTCACAAATATCCAGAACTTATACTTATTTATTTCTTACCGTGCTATAGAACGCTTGGTAGGCACTTCTATCGTTTAGGTTCACTTAAATGCATACCGTCTCAATGCTCTACCGTCTTAGGCATATGCTCCACAATCCCGAGGAGTATCCAGAACCGGACAAGTTCAATCCCGGCCGATTTATCAAGGACGGGGAAATCAATCCTGAGATTCGTGACCCAGCGACGATAGCCTTCGGATTCGGCAGACGGTCAGTTCGCCATGACAAATATACATAAAAACGGCTGCTCACAAACCCTTTTCGTATTTTATGTGTATATTCGTAAGCATATGCCCAGGCAGACATTTTGCGAAGGATACCGCCTTCTTGGTAATTGCCTCCATACTACACGCATTTGACGTCAAGCCTTCCGTCGATGAGAATGGGTTTGAGCTCGATCCTACACCGCAGCTACAAGGAAGTATCATATCGTAAGTGTAGGGTCGATCTCTGTGGCAATGTACGAAACGTTTGATCGCTGCTCTATATAGGTTCCCTTCACCGCTGAATTACAGGCTTAAATCGCGTTCTGAGGCTGCGGAGAAGCTAGTTCGCGCAACGGAGCTTTGAGAGGTCGATAATTTCTGATCGAGTTGTTGTTGCTGTTGCTGTTGTTGGTTTGTACGCCCAGTGCGAGGAGTAATAGTGCGGCGCGTCCAGAATAGACCATTCTCACATGAACTTGATTTTCTGGAAAAACCCAGTAATATTCGTATATCAAAGGCAGCCTACTCAAAGGTATGAGACATGAATGAATGATGCGGTAACAACTCGGAATTATCCAGTCGGGACGATAGTGTGCGCGACATAGTCGGAATGCCCTATATAGCGTACATGGACTCCATCAGAACTATCATGCATGCACAGTGATCAGGAATATCGCTTACTAAATGAGCCATCGTATTGTTTGCTCTACTTCTACTACAACTTGACCGTCCACCCGCCTATAGATCATCCTGTCTACCAAACACACAAGGCATTATGAGGATTTGATTGCAGAAGTCTTAGCTTGAACGACGTACCGCAGCTTAGTATGGTATGACTACCGCGATCACATTTAAGTTCACTTTCGTCTGTCGCTCAAATGTGTTAAGGATGATTTGGAACTGGCGCAACATCAATACCAACGCTGTCAACAGGATGACATTGTAAACGTAAGAAACAAACACCAAGTGCTGTAGCTCCACGCTGTCCATGATTTTATAACAGCCCAAGCCGACGCTCGTGCTTAACGAAGCCACCGTTGTCCAAATGTTGCAGACACACGAGTGGATAGAGGCATTAAAAGCCCGCACTTTGGTGAGTAGTTTTGATAATTTGTTCAAGAACCACACCCGTGCCGATGCCGAGCCTGTATGCATGTCGTCAGCAAATAAGTTATAGTACGAGCTGTGACCAGAGTAAACGTACCAGTCGTCGATGACGGCAGAGCTGTAGATGTTGTTGTAGAAGTAGCTGTCGTTGCAGGCGGAGTCTGGGGGCGCTTTATCGTGACTGGTTCTTGTGGAAAACTATGTTCACGTTCTGCGTTAGTGTGAGTTACTCTTAGAATATCTGCGAACTTACTTGACATTTTCCTCGACACGTTCGGCGAGTCTGTTGTGCCATTCGGTCCCTTTCAAACCAGGGTTCGAATTCAATTTGCCGGAGAGTGGATTAAACAACTGCTGGCATGCATCCCAGACAACTGCATCTAGATCATATCGAAGTATTGTGTAAAAGCTGAAGGTGACACCCATGAGAATGCATCGCAAGATGTTCATGTTGAGGCAGTGTAGGTGTAAGGTGCAAGGTGCAAGGTGCAAGGGTTTTGCGAAGTGTAGAGAAAAACAAGAGTAGAGGATCAGGTAGTTGACAGAGGAGGTTGAGGGGGTGGTTTATTGAGGTACATCCTTATATGCCATCGTCCCACACCTTACTCTTCACAGAGTCACCCCAGTTTCCTTTGTCCTACGTCACAAAGAAAAACGTGCCGAGTGGCACGCGACTCGCCTTAGATACCCACCGCATGCATGTCGAGGACATTGCCACCCCCTGAAGAAATCGTGTACTTGTAGGCCATTTAAGCTTCCTGGCGCACGGAACTGTTGATCGATGTTGACTAACGGCATACAGTTCGCCACTGGGTACAGCTCATAGCCACATAGAATGAGTGTGTAGAAAGGTTGGCGTCTACGTCATGTTGGTTCCGAGCTCTTACCGATTCAGTGATCGTCTCCATGCGTGAACGTAGTATCTTCAAGGAGAAAGAAAAGTAGATTTTCAGGTTCAACTAGTAACGCTTATCTACAACAAGGATGAGACACATCATGACAGCGCAAATTGAAATACGTACTTTGCCTCCAGTTCTATCTATGAAACAAACACGTACCCTTCAGTTACACATTTCAACGTACAGTAGCGAAGCCTCCTGTAGAGATGGACTCTGGAAGCAACCCATTGCAGCTGTCCGCTGAATCCTTATCAGCTGTCACCTCAATGACAACATCTCCACCGGTCTTAAAAGTGTCGTAAAAATCAACGTGGCAGCGAGACGCGGATGGTACGCCATTGATAGTGACATTTGCGACATACGCCGCCACGTTCTTCGGGATAGTCTGCTTGACCGAACGAAGGTCGAATCCCTTGGTCGTGATTGTCGTGCTCACGTTCAGGAAGCTGTTGTGTATTGTGTATTTGGGAATGAATGGGGAAAGCACGAGGAGCTGTGATGAGGACGGTACTGTGATGATCTGGATTTAGACAGAGTTGTTTGTTACAGAAAAAAGGGAAATTTACCTGGATAGAAACCGAGGAGATGCCATGAGAGAAGTGTAGCCATAGCAGCTTGGTCGTCATTTCCGGGTATTCCAGCAGGAGCTAAACGCGGAACGGTCAATGAATAGGCCACCCAGAGAGCAAAACTACACTTACTGATGTCAAAGTTCGAGAAGACCACGTCCCGTACACGGTCAACAGATAAAGCAGGGTGGTTAGCGTAATGATATCCAATGGGTGTCTAAGAAATTATGGAACTCAGTATCGAGAGCTATAGAAATAATACAAAGAAAGTGCTCACCTGGAAGGAAGGCTCATTCCCGGCTTGATAGTATCCGGCCTGTAACAATTTCAGTCAGATGCTCGGCATACTTTATGGCGATCGCTTACATCAAAGAAGTGATTCAATCGCTTGACGAAAGTTTCCTATGAAATAGCGTAAGTAAGTATAGGAGACTTAGCATGCAAGCCGTATGAAAACGAACATTGCCACCCATTAACGAGATGAGATGAGCCGTATCATGCGGTGCAAACCTGTGTTTATGTCATTACTTTGGCTAAAACCTTATGGGAAAAGAGGCTTCTTACCAACTGTACTCCCACGAGGAAGACTCATAAAAGCCACCTGTATTGGAATCTTGCAAGGAACAACTTCTGCTCACGTTATCTTGCGGGCTGCAATTGATAGGATCGGTGAAGACAAAAGTGCCGTTAGAGAAACGTTTTTGTGCAAAGCCTATTCGGAGAAATGAGTAGCTGCCAATACTATACTTCTTTGATACGAACCTTGGAAGCCGTCGCTCTTCACACTTCCGTCAAAGACATTGCGGTAGTTCTGTCGTCTATATCAATCAAGACAATTGGTGTAGAAGTATTTGGGGGACTAACAAGCGAACGTTGAGTGAATGTCTCTACATCCTGTGTCTTGTTCAATAGCTGCAATAAACGTTAACAAACTTGCGTGCTTCAAAGCAAATCGAACGGACATACTAGTGCCACTTGACGAATCGCAAAGTCTTCAAAAGCGTACTACGAAACCGTGAGTACGGAGAACAATCAGATCCATCAAAAAACCCTCACCTCAAGCGTTCGACTACCTTCCCTAGTTTGTCGGCCCACACTGTTCGTAACAAGAGCTGAAGCCGGGACGTAACCATATTTACTTTACAATACGGCTTAGCGGCTTCCAGGAGAGAAATTGGGTGGAAGCACCCACATATATGCATCCGCCTGGCGACCTTCGATATCCCAGTTCGGAGGAGTGTCATTCCCATCCGCCAACAAAGCCGAATACAAATCATTCAGATCAATACCAAGAGCCTCGGCTTCATCGTGATACGTTATTGCGAAATGTCCGACAATCGGGTCTGCGCTGGAACCTACCAATAATCACAGGAACAACGAATCAGGATGACTTCAATGTGGTTTTATGAGAGATATGGCACTGACCTCCTTGTGTCCAGCCTCGCATATGGTTCGCGCGACACTCGGGCATCCAGCCATGGACTCTCCAAGCGTCGATGTAACTGTCGACAATCTGAGCGAACTCAACTGGAGAGGTGAGCGACATGAGGGGGTAGAATGTGCGGAACGTGTCCCAACTATGTTTGATATAGATTAGAACGGAAACGTAGGTTAAAAACGAATTTTTCACCTGCAATAGAGAGAATCGAAGTAATGATGGGTAGTATCCGCGAATGGACCTTGAGTCTCATCGGTCGCGTTATTCTGATGGCACATGAATTCTGAGACTGACTGTTAGCGCGAATTAAAATAAAGCACTCACAGGTGTGAGGAAAGATCTGTAGAGAGATGAATATAACATCTCCGTCACGTTCTCCGGAGTGTTTGCAACGTCAATTTCGATTTTGCTAAGCTTCTCATTCCAAAGTGCCTTCGACTGTGCCACAACCTCGTCAAATGAAGAGGAGCCGACCTCAGTTTCTGCGTTGCTGCAAGCTTGGTCTGTCGACCTAAATGATATCCCCACACGAAGCAGGATCTCTTGTGGGGTGTTTTTGAACGAGAACAGAGCGCCAGATTGGTACACTCCTCCAATGAGGTTACGCGTGAAATTGAGTTGAGTCTGGCCAAGCCCTTTAGCGTCCAGTCCGTTCCTGTATGCATTTGGTTGTAAACCTTAGGACAATAGAACGACAAAACTTGCTATGATGAAACAACTTACGTATCTGCAGTCCATACGCCAAACTCGTCTAAAGTTTGATTGCCTCCATTAGTCACATCGTAGCATGCAAAAATTTCATGGAAGAAGCTGGTTGGACCGAAACTAGAAGCAAAGTGTCAGATTTTATGGATGTAAATCAGCTGCAGTCAAAGCGCTCACCTCGAACTCCACAGTCCGTTTAACGTGATTCTACCCTTCTGGGGATCTATGTTCATAGACCCGCCAGCAAATGAACCGGGCAGGTCATTCGCAAGATCCAGGACAAAGTATGGCTTAGTTCTTTTTGGGAACGTGAACCTTTCCAAACCGGCGCGACGCGTGGAAGTGGCCTCCATTTTGATCCCGTTATCCAGTGTCAGTGCGAAATACCCAGGCGACGCGTCCTAAGGGTTTACAAAATATGTCAGAAAGACAGACATCAACATGGAAAGTTCGCCTACATCAGTGTTATTTTTACGGAACGTCTCACGAGCTGTCAGAGATGTGAGGCAAGTGTCGAATCCACCGGGACACGTCATGGGCATAACCTCAAAGTTCCCATAAGTGCCTGCATAATGATGTTAGCTCTCTGGACTGGCAAGTTGATGCGATGCTAACCGAGCGAAGAACCGGTACCACTGTCATGCAGAGGACTGATGCCACGGATGGTCTGCGTATTATCCGTGATATATCCTGGTTTACTCAAGTAAGCACTTCATCTCGGATTGGTTTGAGACAGTGTGCTTACCTGCAGGAGCGTAACCGGTCATGTCCGTGCTGAATTTGACCTAAGGGAACAGTGAACACTCTACTCTTGAACGACAGCGACGACAATTCCCTTACCATGCCAAACGGAACCGAAGCACCCGGACTGATCACGTAGCCAGCCCACTTAGACAAGTTCTAGGTACTTAGAGATAAGTGAATCGTGCTTACCAGACATCTCCAAAGTTGTCTGTGCCAATGAAAACATTCACAAACTGGGTGTAGTCGATGTCAGACGAAGAGAGGTTCGCAGCGGCTTTGATGGCCTTTGTAATTCTACTCTGGACTTGAGGAGAGGGCTGAGCCAAGGTCGTAGTTACGGCGCAAGCCAGACCACACAGCAAGAGCGAGAGACGCGTCGCCATCTGAGTAGACAGTGCTAAAGACGTCTAAGAATGCCGAATGGTGGGGGCTAGCATGTGGGGGGTATCAGTCATTTTATATCCATTGAGCACAATAGGACTGCAACGGTCTGCGAGATCTGCGAACCCAACATGTCCGCCGTCTAGTAGCGTGCCGAGAAAGACCTCTTGCTGACGAAGCGAAAAGGGTAGCCACATGAACAGTGTTTTTCGCCAAAAGCGATAGGTGGGCCGGACGATTGCCCTCGCGACCGCGTGTAACGGTCTGGAGAGAAGTCGGGTGATTGCAGGATGACGGCGCATGACCGCGATTCGATGTATGTTCGCGTTATGTACATGTGTTTGGCAGAGGAAAAGAAGCCGTCGCGAGCACCGTTTCCTCTATTTCTGGTACAGGCATCGTACGGTCGAGGTGGTCTCTGTCGAGAGTATATAGACCGGTTGATGCTGCCCGCCGTTGGATGACGGCTACCTAACGGTGCATGAGAACTACACGACTAAGTGCAGTAAAGAGCTCTAAGCTCGTCTGTCACATGGGACCGATTATTGAATAAACATGGTATTCGAGAAAGATATGGTAACGTTACCTGTCCTCCAAAGTACTCGCTCCATATTGCAATTTCGCTTCACTTGCCGGCTCCCTTCTTTACGATCTGTTCAAGAGCCTGTATGACCTTATCCACCCCCTCTCCGTCCCAGTCCCAATACTGCTTTTCGAAAGACGGTAGCCGACCTAATACGTAGTCCGCTACGCTTTTACCTTCAGCACCTCGACCAATACCAACTCGAATCCTATGGAAGTCCTTTTTTCCGCCTAGGGCTTCGATGATACTCCTCACCCCGTTATGCCCATTGGCAGAGCCCCCCATCTTCGGAGAAAGCGTGGCTGGGGTGTGCGATAAGGAGTCGTGTATGACGACGAGAGAGGACAGTGGTGTTCGTGTGGCCTGCAGCGCTTGCGATACGCATGGGCCGGAGACGTTCATCAGATTCTCTGGTAGAGCATTAGTTAAACATCGAAACAACAAAGGAGGATAGCTGGGAGTCATAAGTGTATAAATAAAGGTTATTGCTGCGTCCGAGGGGAAGGACAGAAGTGGATGATTGTGATAAAGGTTGGCAGAGACGGTACTCACTCGGTTTAAGTAGCGTCACTTCTACTGCCCCGGTCCCCAAGAAGAGCTCTCCCTTCGCTGCATGACCCGCTAATGCTTTGTTCGATGTAAGTTTTACACCAAGCCTAGATGCGAGGGAGTCAACAATCAAGTGCCCTACACTACCCGTTAGTTAGTCAAGAGTGGCAGGAATCCAGACGAGCAAGAGACATTGTACTTGCCTGTGACGCGTGAGTGGGAAAGGGAGGTTACCCAGCCCAACTACAAGCAACTGTGGAACACTCATAGAAATGAGTCGGCCCAGAGAAACAGACTGTACAGCTCTGAACCAAGTGGTGGATGGAAAGCAAGCAAAGAAAGACAGGCGCTCAGCGATGAGGTCAACGTTTTGCTGACAATGTAAGGTTAAAAAAACAGTATTGCATTCTATAGGCTACAGGAGACGTCTAATGTTTTGTAGTAACGGTGGCTCAAGGCAATGAACTTGTCCAAACGAAGTGCTTCACCGTGACGTGACTAAAAATGATGCATGATGCAGCAAATAAATACTCAAAATACCAAACAACTAAACCGGATTCGCGACTCGCTCAATGCCCAGCTTCAACATCGGAATAGCCCTCTGCTGCATGTAAATAGCCAGCACGACAAACATGTGCCATATACCATGCGAGCCACCTCCGAACCAGTCCAGCCAGTGTTTCTCTCCTGGGCGGGTGAAGAAGGCCTCAGGGAAGTGGAAAGCGTAGAAGAGCAATCCGATAACGTAGCATGAGTATGATTGATAGACGGGGGCTGTACGGGAAGTAGACGGTGATCAGCGATGATGAAGGTTGCATGATGATGGATCGACAAGAGATGCGGAGTGAAAAAGACGTACTCATGTAAGTCAACATGTTCCCTAAGCCGTAGATATATGCGAGATGCGCCATTGGAGCTACCGATGTGAAGCCAATGCAGACGAAAAAGAGGATTCTCCATCCCTGAACATGCGTCAGAACCCCGACGCGTATATTCCACATTTGCAAGTACGCTCACCTTGTGCTTGACGTCGTTGAACCAGTCCATGAAAGGGAATACTGTGCTTGCGAGGAAGACGAGCGTAAGCATGCCCAACCAGAGCATTTGCATTACTTGATGTTCTCTAAAGCCGTAGTAAACGATCGTCCCTTCGGTCGTGCTCATCAACCTAAATAGGACCATCAGATTTAGTTTGTCAAGTGATATACAGCTGCGAACTAACCATCCAATGCCAACGTAGTCAATCCGGGCTGACATCTCAACTGCGTGAGGATCCGCGCAACCAGACATTGTATGCCATACCGAACTATTGAACATACACAGCAAAGTGAACCCGGTAAAAATCATCTCAATGCCATCCATCTGAGAGACGTATGGTAGAGCAAATGGTGAATATGGAAGGAGAGTAAGAGCCCAGAAAACCAAGGGCATAAAATGAGTGTGTATGTTGACTGTACGACGAGATGAGTAACATCCACGTTGAGTGCATGCGAACGTACGGGTTTCGTTGTGTATGCGGAACAGAGATAGTGGAATTCGGTACCAGTGGCTGAGGGGAATGAACCTACACATACCCTTGGTAATCAATATCTAAACTATATAATAGACATTGATATACACACCTGTATCCCTGTGTCACGAATGCGTTACTCTTCCACGCGTCTGGCAACTCCTCATAGTCAATCAACTGAGCACCATTTTTCGTCAACCTCAACGCCTGCACAATCTCCTCCTCCGCCTTCTTTGACGAGTCCTGACCATCTTGGCGGTGGGCTATCGGGTCAACAAACTTCGGCGCGAGCGCAAGATCAATCAGCTCATTTATAGTTGCGTGGGGTTTGAGACCAGGTACCGACTCCTGCAAGCCATGGGGCAACTCGAATGACGATAGATGTGATTGAAGCGCTTGAAGATGCTGAGAGAGCGTCGGAACGTAATCTTGCGGTCGTTTGAGGTCCATATCGCCGATGTGCATATGTGACTTGACAAACTCCCCAACAGCCTCAGAGGTATGCAGCTCAGGAAGGTGAGATGACACGTCCGCTCGTATACGCTCCAGCATCTCTATCCCTGTCTTGACCCATTCCCCTGCCTCTTCCACCTTGGACTCGCCTTTTGCTACGAGCTGAGATATCGGATGTTCCAGCGAAGAGAGAGATTTCTCGAGCTCAGCCAGATATTCCAGGACATGATGTCGAAGATCAGCTAGGACGTGACTGTGAGGGTGATGCGGATGCTCATGAGCATCTTCAGTGTCGCTCCCGGATGGCGATGTCAGTGGGGAAGAAGATGATGGGTGAACGTGCGAGCTGTTCCTAGCAGGCGCACGACGTTGTAGGTTGGACCCACAAGCGCCGTAATAAGTATCGGCGGTCGTCGCCAGAGTCGCTACCATAGATGATGCTGCGAGACGAGGAGAAAATGAACGTCGTGAAAAGGATGGAGGAACGACCGAACGCGAGTGCTATATGAGTGTCGCGGAATCAGAAACACGCAGAGAAAGAATATCCGAGTCGGCAGGCTGTGGCATGTGCATCAGCAGGATGAGGCCGGATAACCTGACGCGCGATTCGTTGGGGACTGGCAGTGATTGTATGCGCACAAAACTCATCAGTTGCTTCCAAGACTATCAAAATCACAGCATACACTCTGCTTCGGACGACCTACCTCGAGTAGATCCTATGAACGTTGCCCAAGTTGCGTGCCAATGCGTGGGGCAGAAGCGAGGGTGCGAGAGCTTCAGCCGGCCAGTCAAGTCGAGAGCCAAGCTCGACCGATTACGGGGCGGCCGAAATGAAGGACAACAAATGCTGCAGGAGGCAACGTGCACACCCGTTAGAGAGATGGTGAGCGGCGTAGAGAGAGCAGCGATCATGCTCACATTGACACCGCCGTGGCGTCGGTCGGCACTGTCGGCGGTGACACCGAATATCTTGGCCGTAGACCGCCCACACTGTTGCTGACGCGGTGTACAGCGATCGGTACGCTGTGGACGCTGTACATGAGGCCTGAGGATCAGAGCCACAGTTCATTTTGATGGTGAGCTTCGTGGCGGTGTAGCAGTTGATGAGTTTCAAGTTTGCCAGCGCTAAATGAGAGTCGTTTCTTGTCCCAGTACCACCACCACCGACCTTTATCTAGTTTCAGAGTTCAATGTTCGTTAACGTTCAACATTCATCTACTTTACTCGATGATATTCCACAGTGTGCAAGGATTTTGAGCGCAATTTGGAATCTAGCGGCGACCGGTGAAACAGTTCTTTTCTTTGTCGGGACAGCTATAACTCAAACTCGACTTAGGCTCCTCTTTCTTTCTTCAGATACCGTCACTTACTCTGCACTTATTCTTCACAAAGCATGGTGTCTGACGACGTCTCATCCCCCCCAGTGCCCCAGCGTGCGCGTATTCGCCGCGCTAGCCACCACTCGCATCGTCCTGTTCACCTTCGGCAAGTTTCTTCTATCAATTCTTGCCCTAGCAGCTGTCCTTGATGGTTGTTCTGTAGAGGCCTTGGTCGACATGGCTCATTCGTGTTCTGATTTCCTTCTCGACATCGTGTTACCCACCGCCTCTACACTCTTAACTCAACTTCTCTATATTCTTTATAGTTTCGTACAAGCTCACACTTCTACATTCTTTCACATCGACTTCTACCACATCGCGTCGCAGTTCTGGGAAGTCATCGAACCATGCATACCATCGCCACCCATCCAGTTCTGTGTTCTGGGTAGAGGCATCCAATGTGGTTCGCAGCTCGTACAGCGTCCCGCCACCTCGGCTATCCACGACCCAGTTACTCGACTTGTATGCCACCTCGCCGACTTTACCTGGTCACTCGAACTCCTGTGTCAATAGTTTGTCGGGAATGCTCTCTAGTGTTCAGTTCTGGGCCACCTTACTCTTGTGTCATACTTTCTTTGGTTTATCCTCGGCCTTGATGCTCTGTTCATTCGGCCAGTTTCTAGACGATCAGAAACTAGAACCCATCTATTCGATCAACTCTCGACTGGCTCTTGCGCTGTGTTCTCTATGGGTGCTCTTTCGGCAGTACGTCATCCACGCTCTCGTGATCTCCACCATGATTTGTGTACTATGGCTTTCTGGTATTCCTTAAGTCCTCTGCTCTCCGTACGTGGCCGCTAGCTTTGATTTACACATCTGGAAGGTGACGTTTATCGGCCTGACTTGCCCTACTATCTGTACTCGAAACTAGTTCGCCTGATGTTAGATCGTCTCGTGCATCCCGGCGCGCCGTCGGTTGCAGCTGTGCTAGGTTTTGTGATCCTGTTTGGATATACTACATTGGTTTACTATTCCATATGGGTATGTTACATTTACTTCTCATATGTGCCGCATGTGGCTAACGTACACTGTTCCTATCTAATACCCATACATCCGATGGAAGTTGACTCTATTCGAAGATACCTTGAGAGTCCCGAATGTAAGTGATTGTGGAAGGATGAAGTTCATACTATAGCTGACGATGATTAAATGTAGTGTTACGTGTTCACAGCCCTCTGTATTCACGAGTACACTGTTGTTGCGGCTGCCATACCACATCATTCCGCTGTCGTCGTCAATGACTGGATGAGCCACAACGTCTCGATATTTCTCCTTCCTTGTCTCAATCACCACCACAACCTTCCCCACCCGCCGTTGATCCACAAGGTCTCGATGGTAATGACGAGTATCCACCCGTCGAAGGGCAAGACTTCTCGTACTGCTTCCCAAACGACTACCACCTCCCCCAGAGCTTCCTTGTTAAATACCAGCTCGTACTCCACTTCGAGCTCGGACTCGGTGGTAGCGGGTTCGTACTATATGGCCGACGTATTTCGGATGAATTTTATGTTGCCGTCAAGGTTCTGCCACGACCAGCGCGTTTGTCAGGGTGGTCAGAACATCCAAAGTAATGGCAGGACACCACACGATGTGGTCATTATGGAGCAGCTAGACCATACCAATATCATTCGGATGTTGGACGTTTATAGTGACGACTGCTACGTCTTTATCGTGAGTATTGCAAACTGACTCCTATGGGCAGGTCCTAGAGCTTCACGGTAAAACACGGTTCCCCAAGTGCCCGGAACTGAGGCAGCTATATCCAGACGGCGACCGATCCCTTTCAGGATATCTCATGGAGCACCACCACATGTCTGCGAAAGATGCCTTTTACGTATTGTCTCAGTTGGTTGATGCGGTGGATCATCTGCACTTAAAGGGATTTGTCCACTGCGACATCAAGCCATCGAATATTCTCATCGACGGAGATTTGAAAGTGAGTTGGGCGATCCGTGTGTGAAGTTGGGGACGCTGATATTCGACAAAATCAGGTGAAGCTTATCGACTTTTGCAACGTTGTCATCCCGAGGGTGTCGAAGGACTGGGATCAAAAGGACGGCCCCGTTTTCTACCTAAATCCCAGTAGAACCAGGAACCAGGATATACGCGCCTCCGGGAATCTTCAATGGCCACAACTACATCCCGAAAAGTTTGGACGTATGGGCATTAGGTATCACCTTGTTTGAGATGCTCACCGGCTACCGACCGTTCGGGAACGACGATGCAATCAAGAAATATGTGACGAGATACGAGCCGAGTCAGCTCGTCAACACTGAGGGCCTGGCGGAGATGTACCTCATTTTGGACGGATGCCTGGCCAAATCCCCCCGGAAGAGGGGAACGCTGGAGGATCTGAAGAATTCGAGCAGGATCCTACTATCTCCTTATTGGAAAGTAAATTGAAGCAGGTTGAATCTCGAGTTCTGGTTGTCAAACATTGTAAAAAAAAAAGTTGAATGTCAAATTATTTGAATGAAGTTCGCTGGTTTCACGCATGTACCTGCGTTGGTGTGCGGCTGTGCTTTCAGTAAAAGACTCGGAACCGTTGGAACTTGAGAAGTTTCGCACGCCACAAAGGTTGTGCTAAGCCAGAAAGCGCCAACGCTTTGCTTCATTACAGCTCGCAATGTTCACACCTGGCGAAGTCCTTTGTCCTTCCACGCTCTCTGAGTTACCTCGACTATAAAGTCTACTGCGCATTTTTTTTACTGGGGAGTGGTGTAATGTTCCCGTGACAGCACAGCACAGCGGAACGGGGATGCGGGAGACAGAATGGGGTAGGGTCTAGCGATGGTACGTCCCTTTGAATCGTGTAGGTCTCACATGGCAATGAGGCTCTATAGTTTAAATTTTACTAGATATGCTTCACGGAGCCTTGAGACAGAGGCAGCCACACTTGCTTACTTCGGAGGCTCTACTGCCAGAGTCTTTAGCAAGATCCCGGACTCGTGGTTTACTGGGCATTCTCGGTCTTCACATATGCGTCGGGGTGTTGTGAGCTGCCCGCAATTCAGTACCTCCTACTCTGGAACGTTCATGTGCAGCGAGCCTTCTATCATTGCAGCCAAGCATAAATCAAGCCCCCCGGCCTTTGCGCCGCCTACGGTACAACTCGACCCCACTTGTCTAAAATGCGGTCTAGTTACTTTCTCCCAAACTCCATCTCGTATTCTTCATCTTTGTGTGGCTCCGCTTGACGCTATCACTATCGAGGAACAGACTCACAGGTAGAGTAGGTTGATTCTAACTGGAGCAGGGGACGAGAAACCGCAATTTCGATCGTGACTGATTCGTCAGCCAGTCAGCCGCCATGGTTGAACTTGCAGGTGCGCCTCCTCTCTCTCTTTCTTCAGATACCGTCACTTACTCGACACTTGCTCTTCACAAAGCATGGTGTCCGACGTCGTCTCACCCCCCAGCGTGCGCGTATTCGCCGCGCTAGCCGCCACTCGCATCGTCCTGTTCACCCTCGGCAAGCTTCTATCGATTCTTGTCCTGGTAGCTGTCCTCGACGCTTGTTCTGTGGAGGCCTTGACCGACATGGCCTGTTCGTGTTCCGATTTCCTTCTCGACATCGTGTTACCCACCGCCTCTACACTCTTAACCCAACTTCTCCACATTCTTTATAGTTTCGTACAAGCTCTCACCCCCACATTCCTTCACATCGACTTCTACCACATCGCGTCACAGTTCTGGGAAGCCATCGAGCCATGCATACCACCGCCACCCATCCAGTTCTGTGTTCTGGGTAGAGGCATCCAATGTGGTTCGCAGCTCGCTCGACGTCCCGCCACCGAGGCCATCCACGACCTAGCTATTCGACTTGTATGCCACCTCGCCGACTTTACCTGGTCACTCGGTAACTCCTATGTCGACGGTCTGTCGACAATGCTCTCTAGTGCTCTGTTCTGGATCACCTTGCTCTCATGTCATGCTTTCTTCGGGTTATGCTCAACCTTAATGCTCTATTCGTTCGGCCAGTCGCTGGACGACCAGAAACTGGAACCTATCTATTCGATCAACTCAAGACTGGCTCTTGCATATACCAAGCTGCATTCTCTGTGGATGCTTCTCCGGCAGTACAGCATCCACGCTTCCACGACCTTCACCATGATCTGTGTACTATGGCCTTCTGATATTCTTAAGGTTCTCTGCTCTCGCTATGCGGCCGCTAGCTTTGGATTTACACCTCTGGAAGGTGACGTTTGTCGGCCTGACTTGCCTTACTATCTGTACTCGGGACTGGTCCGCCTGGTGCTGGATCGTCTCGTGAATCCCGCGCCATGGGCTGTAGCTGTGCTAGGCTCTGCGAGCCTGTTTGGATATACTACATTAGTTTACTATTCCATATGGGTATGTTACATTTACTTCTCATATGTGCCGCATGTGGCTAACGTTCACTGTTCCTATCTAGTGCGCATACATCCGATGGAAGTTAACTCTTTTCGAAGATGCTTTGAGAGTCCCGAATGTAAGTGGTCGCGGAAGAACGAGGCTCATACTATAACTGACGGCAATTTAATGTAGTGCTATGTGTTCACAGCCCTCTGTATTCACGAGTACACTGCCGTTGTGGCTGTTATACCACGCTGTCCCGCTGTTGTTGTCGACGACGAACTGGAACGTCTCGATATTCCTTCTCTGGCCCCTCAGTTGTCATCATCACTACCTGCCGACGAATCCACCATTGAGCTCGCCGTTGAGCTACAAGACCTCGATAATCAAGACGAGATCTCACCCTTCAGAGGGCAACTTTTCTCAGACTACTTCCCAGACGACTACTACCTCCCGCAGAGCTTCCTTGCCAAATATCAGCTCGCAATCCACTTCGAGCTCGGAGCTGGTTCGAATGGATTCGTTCTGTATGCCCGACGTGCTTCGGATGAACAACATGTTGCTGTCAAGGTTGTGTCACATGCACCATCTTCATCGTGGTGGTCAGATCACCCGAAGTATGGGCGGGTACCGTTCGACGTGACCGTTATGGACCAGCTAGACCATGACAATATCATTCGGATGTTGGATGTTTACAGTGACGACCACTATGTTTTTATCGTGAGTCTTCGGCTCTCGTTTAAGTAGTTTGCGAACTGATCGCCACGCACAGGTCCAGGAGCTCCACGGTGAAGCGTGGTTCCCCAAGTGCCCGGAACAGCGACAGCGATTCCCAGACGGCAACCGAACCCTCTCAGGATATCTCATGGCGCACGGCCGCATGTCTGTTAAAGATGCCTCTTACGTGTTCTCTCAGCTAGTCGACGCGGTTGATCACCTACACTCGAAAGGCTTTGTCCACTGTGATATCAAGCCAGGCAACATTCTCATCGACGCAGACTTGAAGGTGAGATGGGTGCTGGATTTGTGTTCATGAAGGCGCGGATACTGACACTGTGCAAATACAGATAAAACTCATTGACTTTGGAAACATGATCGAGTTACCGATGGACTGGGATCCTCGCGAAGGTCCGGTCATTTACGATCCATATGATGGAATCCTTGGTACGCGGCTTTACACCCCAACGGAGATGCTATGCAACGACCCCTACATACCTCAAGGACTCGATGTCTGGGCGATGGGGGTCACTCTCTTTCAGATGGTCACTGGTTACCGGCCGTTCCGAGATGAAAATTCGATCAAGAAGCATATCATCAACTATGACCTTGAGCAGCTGGAAAACACTGCGGCTCTGACGAAAATGTGGCCGATATTGTGTAGATGCCTCGAGCCGGATCCGTTGGAGAGGATAACTATTCAAACTCTGAAGGAGGTGGATGGGATTCGACCGTTTCCTGTATGGAAAGTGGATTTGTCGAAGGAGGAAGTTCGGATGATGCATCGTAGGGTATAGTCATGAGAGGCAGGAAATGGAAATAATAAATAACGATTATTCATTACAGTAAGATCAAATTTATGTGGGCAGCTGTGGAATGATGTCGGCTGCAAGTCGTGATGGTAACAATGGAGTCGTCGAATTGACCAAAGATTGTAAAGTATGTATGACGCGCCTTTTGTACTCCCAGCCGGTAGCAAGCCCATAGTCCAATGCGCTACCCGACACATCCTGTAGTGTTACAGTCTTCTTTGCGTATAGCCTGTAGAGTGAGCAAAGTCGGCGTACAACGTTGACTGCTGGACGTTGAGGTCAGACCGACGACCGTCAGAAGCGTCACGAAAGACGGTGCCGCTCTGAGCGCCTGTTGACCATGCATCGTCACGGCGCGTAAACCCTTGCTTCGCACTCGACCGCCACCTCACTTCATCCCACTTCGGGTGTACACTACTCTTACGACGTCGAGAGCCTCTGCGATGGCTCTCCTTCTAACAATTTTCTCTCTGGTATTCTTGACTGAACTCATCTCATGGATAGGCAAGTCTGTCTTACTTGACCTTGTTAGTCATCACACACACGCTTCGTGTTCTCTATCATACTGACACTCTATCTTTCTATTTTGATTTAGGCGTACGCTCTATATCTCCGGGTCTTCTACTCCACCACGGTTGCAAAACAACGAAAGCTCAAGTCTGACATACTCCTGAGCAAGAAAGAGTTGCTGCAGACCAGCGCGCAGGACCAGTTCGCAAAGTGGGCAAAGTTGAGGAGAAGCGTGGACAAAGGCTTGTCTGATTTGGAGAAGCTCAGTATGTCAAACCGTATCTTACACACGCTGAATACGTGTATTCATAATCTCCTTCGCAGATGGCGAACTCTCGTCTACAAGGTCGTCATTCTCCATGAAGTTCAATTCAGCCGTGTGGTTTCTTACTGCAGGCCTTCAATTCATCGTCGGTTGGTGGTATCGCAAAACTGCCGTATTCTACCTGCCACCAGGATGGTTCGGCCCCCTGGGATGGTGGCTCTCCCTGCCCTTTGCACCCGCGGGCTCTGTGAGCTGTGGGATCTGGCAGATGAGCTGTAGAAGAGTCATCAAAATCGGCGAGCGCGTGGTGAAGGATTTCCTTGACGGTGAGGAACCATCATCTACGTGTTATAGGTTCCGTGTGGGCTGATCTCTGTGTGTAGGATCTCCGGACGCCGTTGGGCCTGCGCCGTCGCACGTAGAAGAAAGTACTCCGGACAAGAGGAAAGAATAGGAGAATTGCTCTAGGCCTGTCCGTGACCTCTGTACGCTACCACGAATTGGAATATTACGCATGACAGCTTGAGAACACGGTGTGAATATGCGGAAGACCTAAGGAATGTCCGCCAGTAGGTTGCCGTTATAGAAGTTATTCTTATCTTCTGCTTCGTCTGCATGAGCATCATCATGTGCGTGGTTGTTACTCACCGTGGTTCCCACTGCGAAACGATCTAGTAAGCATCTCATCTCTGTGTAAGATTACCTTGAGCGTCACAGCCAAAATCAGGGCGTACTTATGAATATCCCGTGCCGTCTCCCCACCCTCGCCGGTCGCTGTCCACCCGGAGAGAGACGCCAGCGTACTTGCTATTTAGGGTAAGTGTTGGAGGAGCTACACCCTCGAACAACTGCTATACTGACTATGAAGTCTACATACTACTACTTAGACGAAATACTGTAAATTCTTTTTCCATAATATAAGAACTTCTTACAAACGAGTTCACCGAGTAAGTCCTTACCCAAATTTGCGGCTGATACTCGCATAAATTGATATTATATTTTTTGGACTAGCCCGCGGGGCTCCGCATCTCGCGCCCTGCGACGGAGGCCGTCGGTGAGAACGGCGGCTATGGAACGGCCGATCGGCACAGACCGAGGTCGGCCCTTCGCTGTGGGCGCCTGATAACATGTGAATACGACGTATGACGTTCCGTCTCTCCGTCAAAGAGCCAAGGTCAGTCGCGGTACAGCGGCGTGCCGACTCCCAGACCGTATTTATATATCTCGCCTCTGTCTTCGTCTTGGAGCTCCCCACACCCCTCTACCATCCACCACCACCACCACCAACATGGCACCCGCAGGCATCCAGATCCTTTCCAAAGAGGCCGCCAAGGCTCAGACCGAGATCCTCACCGACGACGCACTCAGCTTCCTCGCTTCGTTGCACAGAACTTTTGAGAAAACCCGCCAGAACCTCCTCGTCGCGCGTACTGTTGCCCAGCAGCGACTTGACTCTGGAACTCCTCTCGACTTCCACCCCGAAACCGCTGACATCCGTGCCGACCCCTCTTGGCTATGCGCGCCCCCGGCTCCCGGTCTTGAGGATAGGAGAGTGGAGATCACAGGTCCTACGGACAGGAAGATGGTGATCAACGCTCTGAACAGTGGAGCAAAGACATTCATGGCTGATTTCGAAGGTTCGTGAGGACCCGGATGCCTCTTGAGTCCGTGAGAGTACTCATTGTTTGTTTGTTTTTCCCTCATTAGACTCGAATTCGCCTACCTTCGCCAATCTCCTCAACGGACAAGTCAACTTGCGCGATGCTATCAGACGTCAAATTGACTTCGAGACCAATGGCAAGTCCTACAAGCTCTCGCAAAACCCCGCCGTCCTCATCGTTCGGTATGTATTCTTGCGCTCGTTACCCCTTTCTTTGTGCTGACGAATTCTTTACAGTCCCCGTGGATGGCACCTTGAGGAGCCACGAGTACTCGTCGACAACGAGCCCATTTCTGGAGCCCTCTTCGACTTCGGTCTCTACTTCTTCCACAATGCCAAGGAGCTCATCGCTCGCGGTTTTGGACCTTACTTCTATCTCCCCAAAATGGAGCACTACAAGGAGGCTCGTCTTTGGAACGACATCTTCAACTTCTCGCAATCCTACATTGGATTGCCTCACGGAACCATCCGTGCTACCGTGCTCATCGAGACTCTTCCCGCTGCATTCCAGATGGAGGAGATCCTGTTCGAGCTTAGGGAGCACTCGTCTGGTTTGAACTGCGGACGGTATGTTTTCATAAACTTACGAATTTAGTACACTTAACTGACCCTTTGGTGATTTAGATGGGACTACATCTTCAGCTTCATCAAGAGGCGCCGTGCTGATCGCACTGCTGTCCTTCCTGACCGTAGCCAGGTGACCATGGAGGTTCCCTTCATGGATGCCTACGTTCGTCTCCTTATCCAAACGTGCCACAGGTGGGTCTCGCAGAATCTTCAATTTGCAAAACTCAAGCTGATTAACCTTTTGATTGAATTAGGCGCAAGGTTGCTGCCATGGGTGGCATGTCTGCTCAGATCCCTATCAAGAACGACCCCAAGGCCAACGACATTGCCATGGCCAAGGTCCGCGCTGACAAGCTCCGCGAAGTCACCAACGGCCACGATGGTACTTGGATTGCCCACCCTCTCATCAACAAAATCGCCATGGAGGTGTTCAACGAGCACATGCTTGGCCCGAACCAGTACCACATTCGTCGTGAGGACGTAAAGGTCGCCGCCTCCGATCTCCTGAACACCTCTGTCCCCGGAAAGATCACTGCTGAAGGTATCCGCAGCAGTGTCGCTACCGCTCTCGCCTACAGCGGCGCCTGGGTTGGCGGTAACGGCTGTATCCCCCTCCACCACCTCATGGAGGACGCTGCCACCGCCGAGATCACGCGTGTGCAGCTCTGGCAGTACGTCAAGTACAGCTCGCGTGTTGCTGACACTGGCGACACCGTCACCGCTGAGTACATCGACAGCATCGTCGACGAGCTCGTGCCCACTCTCGTTAGTGGATCCGTCACGGCGAAGAACTTGGAGATCGTGGCCGCATACCTCAAGAAGCAAGTCAGGCAGGAGTGGCCGAGCGAGTTCTTGACGAGCGATTTGATGAGGTACTTGGCGGTTGCGGACGGAGTTCCTGAGAAGTGGCAGAAGAGCGTATTGTAAAAATGCTGGATGTATACCGCTTGTGGACTCTTGACTGGGAGACACGTTTCGTGTATTTTTACGCCTCCATGTTCTTGAGGTCTCATTTTTCATTGTACATTGTGTAAAACAGATAATCTTTTTATCTTTCTCGTTGCTGTCGGCTTTGAAGCTTAAAGTTTGAAGTTTGTGCTCTAGAGAGCGCACAGATCTTGAGTGTTACTCGTTGGTTTGGTCCGGTTAGAATTGGTTTACATGAGTTATGTAGATAAGATTAGATACGTTGGTTATAGCGCTCGTAACGTGCACAAAACGCCGAATAAGGCAGTTACTGTAAAGTGAATGTAGCCATGACACAGAACATCACGGGCAGCCTATATAAGAGTGCGTGAATTAACGTCTTTCTTCCTGCCACGTCCACCTCGATCGCTCCTCGCGCATGTCACATGCTGAAGCCTATAGTAACGGCCACCTTGGGAATATACTAGCTCACCTACCTAAGGAGTGTTGCCCAGTGTGGTCCTCGCACGTCCTTCCGACAAGACATCGAAAGTCCCGTTTGCAGTCGAGTAATAACCGTCGTCCACGATGATGTAATTGTATTTAGATGACGGTTGTGTAGAGAGGTTCCCCTCTGGAAACCCAGACAGCCGAGCGCGGGGAAGTGATGCCCTCGTCACGGCGGTCTGATCGTGGCTATCTGCTTTAAAGGTGGAGTTATTGTGCGCTTGAGCATGCGATGACTCCCCCCGCAATATTTCGTACTTGTACTCACCTTGAAAGGTTTTCATTCGCATTGAGGACTTTAGGGCTATTTTTACTGTATCGGAAGGAGTACGTTCATTAGGACGCGTGTCTTAAATCATTCAACATTGAATGCATACCTCGCCAGTGCTCCAGCTCCTGATTCAGCGAATTCGAATGCGGTGACGATAGCGACCTTCATTTGATACCCAGGTACCGCTGTGTAAGCTGTGTAGACGATATCATTTGCCCGAATGCTTGCTAGTCATAAATATTGTTACGTACCCGATCTGATGTGATGTTTTTTGAACTCTTCAAGCTGGGGGGTTGGCATGGACCTAACAGTGATGATCGGAGTCGACAGTGTCGGAAGTAGGCCAAAACAGTTGGGCCATTGGGGACGCCAGAGCTCATTCCTCAAAACGATGGAGATAGTACCGTCATCATTACACGGCGCAAATATTAATGGATGCGATCTGTAGCGTGGCTCAACATTACAATTCATCGCGAAAGAGGCGACATGCTAACCCATGAGCATAAGGCGGCACCGGTCTCGGTTAAGATGCAGCGCAAAAATGGTAGTCTACAAACAGAGTGAATGAAGAATCATCAAAAAATGGAGGTGTCTCTACCTTTCAAACATTCACTACCGCCGGTATATCTCAGGCTCGCAGTATCACTGACTACTTGATCATACTCAGTCCGCGGTTCATCGTCGAGTCACAGTTTTCGATCCGATCTACTCTGCACGGTGATGCCTGAAAATGATTAGAGTCCAACGAATGCGGTGACAAGAATCATGATAACTACCTTAGGTATAATGGTACAGTAAGCCGCCGTAGTTGACAAAGGCTCTTTAGTTATGTAGATGGCAACAGCAATGCTCACCATTTGGCTTTTTGTTGCGATAACAAGGAGTTGTGAGCGCGTACATGCCACACGTGCTTGCCAGCCCAAATCGTTCAGCTGGAAATGCGTTATGGAAAAGAGAAAACCTGTCATTGGCGCGGAAGTATCGAGCAGGATCAGGGAAGTAGGAAACTTGATCACGATGCCCAACAACTGATAATCGACCAGTTCCTGAGAGGCTAACCGAAAGAGGCATGAGTTGATTAGCCATTTACACGATCTGAAGTTCATACCTCCAAGTCTGTAGAACTACTTGTCGTTTTGGCTACAACTCAGTTCCGGTGGCTCGCCAAGCTATGCTCTACGACGGAATTAGGTCCTTCGGTATGCGTTCCGGTAGCAGTTCCCACCGCTACGACTAGCCTACAGTAAATAGATCCAATACATAGCCATAGATTATCAGCTCATCGACAACGCAGCGACAACAGATCAACGGCCAGATTAATGCATCAGCTGGTCAAGATCAGATGTCGCAGCGTCATCGACAGCAAGAATACCGGCTTCCGGTAACATTTGGCGTCTTGGGGGTAAACCTGGGAACAACCTGTTCTGGTTAGACGGATTGGCAATGCGAGTGCCGGATAGAGAAACTTCTAATAGTGCCGCGCGCTGGGCGTGTCGCTGATACTTGGTCGATCCTCCCACCTGTGATAGAGCTCTGCCAATATAGGATATTTGGAATAGAGAGTTGAGACTACGCTAAAACACGGATAAACGGGCATGCCGTTTACCAGTGGATCAAATGTATCAGGTTTGGATAGGCTACAATGTCGAGCGTTAGCCCTGGTAAGCTGTGAACATAGTAACAACGAGTAGTAAACAGAAAGTTTGATAGATGGCAACAGAGCTGCATACCAATTGTGCGTTTACACCTCGGGAAAACGAGAGCATACAAGAGGCCTAATGATACCAACGGCCATGATAAGGATGTCGCGTGAGATGGGAAGGGATACGCTAACATTCGACATCTTGGGTTCTTATACCGTCGAATGACTAGAATGTGCGATTCCTCGCTAGTGGGCCGATTCAAAAGCTGGAGTATCGTGGGTGGCAACGATATCGCAATAAAAGGCTTCTGGGGGGAAAGTTGAAAGCATACATGGAGCTGTTTAGCGACTGGTGGACACTCACATGGGGTAAAAGACACACACGACTGTATTCAGGCGTCAGAAAGTAGATTGTTGAGACCACCTCGAGGCAGAAATGAACACGACCAAGGAAATCAGCATCACTGTAGATGATGGAAAGATAGACGGAACTCGAACCGCTGAAAACCATTATCTTGTTCAATTTCAGGATCATTTGGGTGAGAGTTCGCAGCTCAGTCGACGACGAGGACAGAGGCGATGACAGTGGTGCAGTCGAAAGCGTGGTCGTGGACGCTGCGAACAGCGAAGAAGTGGGGGACACCGCGGCCGGGTCGGGGGAAGAGCGCTATTAGCCGGCGGGACCGACTCAAGTTCCCGGCTATATCCGGATGGGCTCCTTTTCTTTGAGCATTGCCATTTCTGAACGCGAAAACGTCTTTCCTTCCTTCCTCCATACTTTTTTTATTCTCCTCGATTTTCGCAACAATTCTCTCGATAACATTTGGTCGGGGTCGCTGCTTCGCGATCCCTCGTCACACTGTCGGTCAATCAAGGATCTCAGAGTAGCCGCACGACTTCAACGACTGGCATCGCCACACAATTCGGATTGAAGGGAAGACTCCCTTTTCTCCCTCTTGGTATGGCTTTTGGTGGGCTCAGCATTCTGCTCTATGGCGGGCGGTCCTTCGTATTCTCGGCGGAGGGGGCGCTGCGCAAGGTCGACCTTCAGTCGGCTTTCTTCGCTTTGGTGTTCGTGATCGTTCTTCTGGTGCTCGGTACGTTCTCTTACAGTCTTTGTCAATTCAAAACCAATCTCTTATTGTTCATGTTCCATTGCATTCGCTCAATACCTCGCTCAATACCATCCAATCGAACTGGACATTACTATAACGTTTTTGACACTGTACTATTGCACTCTCGGCTTAATTGCCTCAATGTAGCCTATCTTACGAACCCATCGGAGACCTCATTTCGCACATATCTCACGGAGCAGTCCTTCAGACAACATCTCAGTCGCCTTGAAGACAACAATCAAGAGGATCAAACCGACTCAGACGATTCAGGCGTCCATTTCTCGCTCACCCGAAGGATCTCGAAGGCCCACACGAAGAATCTCGACAGCTTCTCATCGCAGCCATTCCATTTTGTCAATCGTGCGGCGGTATCCTTGCGTACACCCAAGCATGTCTTTTATTCATTTGGGATCATGACTATCGCCGCCGTCTTACCGACAGGAACTACCAACCGCTCAGGCGCTACTTCTCAAACAGATGGCTTCATGGTGTCCGAGTCATGGTTTATTGGAGCATTCGGGAAGTGGTGGCGTGGTGGCCCCATTCAGGCATGGTGGGTCGAGAACGCTGCGAACATGAAGGATACAGAGAGGTGTAGTTCTGGTGTATTGGATATGAAGCCCCTCGACGCATTGGAATGTTATGATGGTACGTTGGTCATATTGGTTATACATACAGGCTCTGCCTGCAATTTGCTCTGTCAGAAATTCTCGTCGGACTTATGACCGATTCGCTTTGCAGTCGGGCAACTTCCCATTACTTGTCGAGAGTCTGCCGCCAAGCCTCGTGTATCAGAGCGGTTACTACAACGTGCAACGAACAGTGCGCCACGAAGTACCACACCTCCTCCTTTGCCTAAATCAGCATCCTTGCCACTTCATGTCACTCGGGTACCACACGACAAGCAACACGGCATACGGCAACCAACTTCGCAACCAGCAATAACGATTTCATCCTCTGAGCCCGCTAGGGTGAACCCTCCAGCTCTGCTCCCTTCGCCTTCAACAATTTTCGATCAGTCTCCTGTGATTAGTGACATTCTGCGACAGATCACCAATTCGAAGACGGCCGTACATGATCTACGAACTCAGCTCAAGGATTTCCGCGCTGCAGCCGTGGAATCTCATGCTCTCATTCAAAGTGACTTGGATGTCCATAGGGAACGTAAGCGAACTGAGGATGCGGCGCGTGCGGAACTGAAGACGCGCACGAAGACATTGGAAGACTCTAAAAGGACTGCGGAGGCTAGTAAACGGGAGGCGGAGAAACGACTTCGGGCGGCTGAAAGTGCCCGGAATAATGCGAGTGAGAGGGTGCAACGTTTGGATAATGAGATTGGAGTTTTGAGGCTGCGGATGGGTGGGGACGAAGAAGCGATTGTACAGAGCAAGCAGGATGGTGATGATATGAATAAGGAGATGGCGGAGCAGCTGGAGAGGAAGAGGAAAGAGATCAAGGTTGCGGAGGAGGTTATAGCTGCACTTAACTCGCGAGCGAAGGAGCTGGAGGGGAAGATTGCGGCTGAGGAGGAGAGGCTGAAGCATGCGAAGGAACAGGCGGACATGAAGAAACAAGACCGGGCGTTCAACCCGTTGCATATTGTCAGTGAACCTGTAGAGGTTCCTGCATGGTCTCCGATTGTCCCTGAAGCTGAAGCGGTTATGGCTGGTACGCATTCCGGTATACATACCTGCTGCACTGAACGAACAGAGGCCTTTATAGACACCCTCCCACTCCCAGTAGTTGGTCAAGCTCAAGTTCGACGGTCTTCGATACCTGAGGTGCCTCAGCAACTAGCTACGTCTCCCAGACCTAGGCACCTATCGCTTGGTAGTCTCTCAAATTTCCGCAACCACTCGATGCCCCTTCACGTGGATGCTGAATTGCCTGCCGACGACGTCCCGCCTCTCACCTCTGGCCGCACGCAATCCACAAAGTTCTCGCCATTCAGCGACCAAGACCTGGATATTTTGACCGACATCCATGGAGATATTGCCATATCTCCCCGCTCAACGTCGTTAATCCCGACCAGTCTGATCAAAACCCTTGACGGCGGCGGAACCACAGAGGACTTGTCGCGCTCGTTCCAGTCCGAGAATGATTCTGTGCTCGACCGCAACTGGCGCAAACTCCATCCCTTTCCGGTCCAAGCTGTCGAGAACGCGGCGGTGTTCAGCTCGTCGCCGACGTCGTTGAACTTTCCCTCATTCGACGCGGTTGATCAAGAAGACATATTCGAAATCCGTCCCCCGCCTCCCCCTCTCCGCCATCGAATCACAAGCGACGGGCTCGAAACAGAGAGGGTGTATCTGACAAACACGCTGGGAACGGATGGGATTGGGTTGCCGTTAGGGCGGGCCCGCACACACGAAGCAGAGGAGAAGGCGGTGGCGACCCGACGGTGGTTCTCGTCGTCGAAGCAGGAGGACAAGAAAGGACTGAACCCCGAAGCAAAGGCGTTCCATCTGAAGAAGCTCCCCCTCTTCGGTGGTTCGAAACCGGCCTCCATCGACAGCCTGCTTTCTCACGGATCGACAACATCGTCGCTCAGCCTCCCCGCTCTGCTTGCACCGCCGTCATCGACACCCGACTCCATCCTATCGGCGGTGTCGATGCGTGCGTTCGCGCCGTCTCCTGAAGAGCGGGAGGCCCTCACGCGTGCGATGGGATCAGCGAACACGAGCTTGGAACGACTCCCTGGGCTGAGCAATGTGATGGGGGGTATTTCGTCGTCCCCCAATCACACGCACTCGATCGGGTCTCGAGTGTCGCAGGCTTCGATGTCGATGTCGGACGTGTCGTCGACGCGGGGACTGCTAAATCCCGGGTTCTCGTGGCTCCATCCGTTTCCCAAGCTCAAGCGGAATCTGTTCAGCCCCTGGGACGACGAGGTTGTCGACGGCAATGACGCCGCCTCACGATAAAGCGTCGTCGTCGTCGGGTCGCTGGGTCGAGTATCCTGCGTCTAAATGCTCTATGTAGATTATAAGATATACAATGTGCAATGCAACACAGTCGGTGACGCTGTGTCGGCCAGTGATCTGTGTTCTCTGCGATCCAGGTGCGTTGTTTCTTTACATGTCATCCTATGTCATAGCTTCGTCTTCGAAGAGCTCCAAAAATGCCCTTTTAGGCAAGAAATCCTCCAACCTCCATCCAAATGAAGTAAGTGTCCAGAATCAAAAGCGCTCGCTCCAGGACGATAAAAGTACGAGAGTCAGTATCGTCCCTCCTCCACCTTCCCCTTCTTTTTCCCCCCGGCCGGGTTTTTTTTATTCCTTTTTTAAAAACTTTCCGACAATGCTCCTCTTCCTTATTATGACTATTGGGTTTGGTGCAGCCTTTTTCCAGCTCTACGAATCCGGCTGGCCCGGGCCGGAAAAGACTAAGAGATTCAGGAAGTGGGGAATTGGTGCTCCAGAGTGCGTAATAATTTGACATGGGCTTGATCTTGCACTGATCCAGTCCTATTCATAGCCGGCGTGCTCTTCACCAGCGGGAGGAGGAGACGTCGTGGAAAATGCCTCATCCATCCACAACAACGGCTATCCCATCAGTAAATCCCAGTTGGCAGTGCGAGATTTACAACTGGGAAGCTTACACTCAGGTAACTGCTCCAGAGAGGGTCCCTCCAAAGTTACCCCCCCTAGACGAGCCCTCTGATCCTCACACACACATTATCTCTTTCACCTCAATCTTCATCCTAGCTGCCATAGTTTGGCTGATCCCTCGCAGTTGGTCCCCTCTCCCTCGCATCCTTCACGCGCTCCGTTTCATAGTTCCGCCGGTACCTGTGGCTCGACCAGTCTTACCCGTAGATATTTCGCAACCTCAGATTAACGGCATCCCACCCAGTGAGTGATCAGATTTTCGACTTGTACATCCCAATGCTAATTTGGCCCATTTAGTGCTAACACCCCATCTTGCCCTCGGGCAAGGACTTTTCAATGCAGCGGGGGGTGATGTAATGGAGTTGACGGAGGTGGCAGAAGAAATAGTATGGGCGCAGCCACAGACAGAGCCAGAACTAGAGCTAGACTGGGGAGAACACTGGGCAGGGGACCGGACAGAGGATCGAGCAGAGGACTGGACAGAAGGGTGAACAGAGGAAGAGATGGAGGTGGAGGCAGACTGGGCAGAGCACTGGGCAGGGGACCGGACAGAGCAGTGGACAGAGGGGTGGACAGAGGAAGAGGTGGAGGCAGAGTCTCAGGTCAGGGTGATGCTAGAGGCGGCAGTGCAGACGGAGGAGCCTGAGGTGCCACAGGTAGTGGAGGCAGGGATGCAGACGGAGGCCCGGATGGAGGCTCCTCAGGCAGAACAGCTTGTTGCAGCTGATAGGTACCGGCGGGGAACTTTCAAGCGTACCCAATCTCCACCAATGGCCACATTTGACATTGAAGGTGGTGAGGCGGAGGTTGACTCTGACTGCGAACTGTCCTTGGATGCTCCAAGTCCGTCCAGAATCCAGGTGACGTGGTCGTCCACGCGGGTAGGAGACAGGACGAGGGAAGACATTGTCGTCGAACCTGCAGAAGTCTGCGCTGACTGCGAACTGTCCTCGGATGCTCCAGACTCATCCAGGATCCAGGCGACGTGGTCGTCTACGCGGGTAGGAGACAGGACGAGGGAGGACATTGTCGTCGAACCTGCGACTCACGTGCGTGCTTCCCCGTCTGTACAAACACCTACTGCTGTCAGCTACGGCAACGGTCTGAACGACCAAGCCAGTATGGTGGCAGAGCTGGAGGAGCACGAAGGTGGCGCCGTGAACCTAGATAAACGTATGCCTGGGTTCATCCTAGGAAGTCCAGCACCGCGCTCCAGGCAGTGTTCATCGAGGATTCCTGTGGCTGTCCCAGCCCATTGTACTGCAAAACCCAACGGATTCCTCGCCCATAAACAAGTTCAGGACCTTAGTCAACAGGGAGCCTCAGAACAAGGTAGTAGTAGTACATTAAAAAAATGGAAAGTATACCCAGATTCCAGGACTCAGAGTCGTTGGGCCCGCCGAAATTCTCTGAAGTCGGGGAGAGAGGCTGATACTGATACTAGTAATCTCGTGAAAACGCAGGGCTCTCCCGATGATGGATCGTCTTAGAGATTAGACTCGGATGGGCGGTGCGGTAAAAGTTCCTAGGCAAGTCTTGTTTAACTACTTTTTTGTCATACACCCTAATCTCACATCATCCTGTACCTAGTATCTATTTGTATGACTATATAGCGTGTATAGTAATATGGTAGTATTAGATTCTATTTGTGTTGCTCAAGTGCAGACCCGTGACAACTTTTCCGTGACTTACAGTCGACATCATTCCACGGCTGCCCACATAAATTTGATCTTACTGTAATGAATAATCGTTATTTGTTATTTCCACGTCCTGCCTCTCATGACTATACCCTACGATGCATCATCCGAACTTCCTCCTTCGACAAATCCACTTTCCATACAGGAAAAGGTCGAATCCCATCCACCTCCTTCAGAGATTGGATAGTTATCCTCTCCAACGGATCCGGCTCGAGGCATCTACACAATATCGGCCACATTTTCGTCAGAGCCGCAGTGTTTTCCAGCTGCTCAAGGTCATAGTTGATGATATGCTTCTTGATCGAGTTTTCATCTCGGAACGGCCGGTAACCAGTGACCATCTGAAAGAGAGTGACTCCCATCGCCCAGACATCGAGTCCTTGGGGTATGTAGGGGTCGTTGCATATCATCTCTGTTGGGGTGTAAAGCCGCGTACCAAGGATCCCATCATAGGGATCGTAGATGACCGGTCCTTCGCGAGGATCCCAGTCCATCGGTAACTCGATCATGTTTCCAAAGTCAATGAGTTTTATCTGTATTTGCACAGTGTTAGTATCCGCGCCTTCATGAACACAAATCCGGCACCCATCTCACCTTCAAGTCTGCGTCGATGAGAATGTTGCCTGGCTTGATGTCACAGTGGACAAAGCCTTTCGAATGTAGGTGATCAACCGCGTCGACTAGCTGAGAGAATACGTAAGAGGCATCTTTCGCAGACATGCGGTCGTGCGCCATGAGATATCCTGAGAGGGTTCGGTTGCCATCTGGGAATCGCTGTCGCTGTTCCGGGCACTTGGG
>MU274935.1:69939-152532 GCA_022160335.1 Irpex rosettiformis | reverse complement strand
GTGAACGTTTGAACGTTGTGGGTCGTAATGAAGCAAAGCGTCGGCGCTTTCTGGTTTAGCAGTAGCCAAACCTTTGTGGCGTGCGAAACCTCTTTCAAGTTCTGACGAGTCTTTTTCCGAAAATATAGCCGTACACTAACGCAGGTGTAGTATATGCGTGAAGCCAACAAACTCCATTTCAAAATCATTTGAAATTTGGCGTTTTTACAACGTTAGACAACCAGAGCCTGGGATTTAACCTGCTTCAATTCACTTTCCAATAAGGAAATAGTAGGATCCTGCTCGGATCCTTCAGATCCTCCAGAGTTACCCTCTTTCGGGGAGATATGGCCAGGCATCCGTTTAGGATGAGACACATATCCACCAGACCCTCCACGTCGGCGAGCTGACTCGGCTCGTATTCCATAACATATTTCTTGATCGCCTCCCGAACGGTCGGTAGCCAGTGAGCATCTCGAACAGGGTGATACCCAGTGCCTATACATCCAAACTTTTCGGGATGTAGTTGTGACCGTTGAAGATTTCTGGAGGCGTGTAAAGTGTCGCGCCTAAGTCTCTACCAAGATTCTTGCAGAAGGTGGAGCGGCCGTGTTTTGTGAATATATCCTTCGGCGGAATGATGACGTTTCCAAAATCGATGACACTGCGTAACCAGTGTCATATTTACCGAGGAAAAATGTACGAAAAATATCCATATTTCACCGGTTACGCAGTGTGAGCTTCACCTTTATTCGTCGAATATCAGCGTCTGCCGTCTCAAACATGGGTGTATCAGGTAACTCACCTTCAAATCCGCATCGGTGAGAATATTCGATGGCTTAATGTCACAGTGAACAAACCCCTTCGAGTGCAGATGATACAACGCGTCGACTACTTGAGAGAACATGTAAGAAGCATCTTTCGCAGACATGCGATCGTGCGCCGTGAGACATCCCAAGAGGGTTCGGTTTCCATCTGGGTATATCTGTCTCAGTTCCGGGCATTTGGGGTGTTGCGCTTCACCGCGGAGCTCGTGGACCTGCTGGGGGTCAGTCCGCAGTCTCCCGAAACCAGAGACAACACTTACGATAAAGACGTAGCGCAGTCGTCGTTATAAACATCCTACATCTGAATGATATTGTCGTGGTCCAGCTGCTCCATCACGATCACGTCGTGCGGTACCCATCCATACTTTGGGTGTTCTACCCACCGCCCCAAATGTGCTGGTGGTGACACAACCTTGGCGGCAACATGTTATTCGTCCGAAGCACGTCGGCCGTACAGTACGAACCCACTAGAACCAAATCCAAGCTCAAAGTGGAGTGCAAGCTGGTATTTGGCAAGGAAGCTCTGCGGGAGATAGTAATCGTCTGGGAAATAGTATGAGAAAACTTCCCCTTTGAAGAGTATATATTCGTCGTCGTCATCGAGGTCTTTTTCATCAACAGCGGCTCGTCAGCGGGTGGTGATAGTTGTGGTGGCAAAAGAGGCAAGGAAGGGGAAATATCGAGACGTTGTGGTTCATCGTTGACGACAACTGGACGACGAGGTATGGCAGCAGCGACGGCAATGTGCTCGTGCATGCAGAGGGTCGTGAACATAGAGATCTACATTGAGTCACCGTAAGCTATCGTCTGATCCCTATCCTTACGCAAACACTTACATTAGGGACTCTCTCGAGGCATCTTCCTGAAACAGTGTCAGCTGCCAACGAATGTATGCGCGCTTGACGGTAACCGTGCATGTCAGTTCATATGCAGAACTTTTGAGGAGTAGATGAAGCATACCCATATGAAATAGTAGACCATTGCAGCATATGCAAACAGGCTCACAAAGCCTAGCACAGCTACAACCCACGGCGTCACTGCCGGGATGCACGAGACAGTCAAACACCAGGCGGACCAGTCCCAAGTACATATAGTAGGGCAAGTCAGGTCGACAATGTCACCCTCCAGTGGTGTGAATCCAAAGCTACCAGCTACATACGGAGAGCAGAGGACTTTAATAATGCCAGAGAGATATAGTACACAGATCGCGGTGAAGGCCACGAGAGCGTGGATAACGTACTGCCGGAAGAGCGCCCACAGAGAACACAGCGCAAGAGCCGGTCTTGTGTCGATAGAATAGATAGGCTCCAGCTTCCTGTCGTCTAGAGACTGGACAAACGAACAGAGCATCAAGACCGAGGATAAACCAAAGTAATCATGCCACCAGAACAAGCTGACCCAGAACTGAATACTAGAGAACATTGACGACAGACCGTCGATACAGAAGTTTCCGAGTGACCAGGTAAAGTCGATGAGGTAGCATACAAGTTGAATGACTAGGTCGTGGACGGCCTCGATGGTGGGACGTCGGGAGAGCTGTGAATCACATTGGATGCCTCTACCTCTACCCAGGACACAGAACTGGATGGGTTGCGGTGGTATGCGCACATGGTTCGACGGTTTCCCAGAACTGAGACGCGATGTGGTAGAAGTTGATGTGAAGGAATGTGGGGACGGCTTGCTGAGGCCCACCGAATCACGTTGGCTGTTGTGTCCGCGCCGATCAAGTCTTTCGTGTGAAACTTCATACATACAGTAACATACTGCAACTCAACGTGGTGAGCTTAGTCCACTTCGCATGTTCATTATAATCACCATTTCACCCGATTGACTCACACGCAGTGTTGGTCTTTCTCTCACCACACCCGCCAACATGGCCTCCACTCCCTCTCCCCCGCTCGCGCAATCGCATCCTACTAGTCTTCTTTCTCCACTGAAGGAGCTGACAGGCAGCTCAATTTTGTTACTTCGTCCTGGTACCGAGGTTACAAATGATGAGCTGGCACAATGTGCTAGGCTTTTCAGCGACAACTATGGAGTGTGGGACCAGAAGGTAGACAAACCACTGCGTCCTGGCAAGTTCCTCAGTCATTACATATCAAGTGTGTATGCTTGCTTGCCATATTTCTAATATGGCTTTAGGTGGGCGTGTCAAGATGACTGCTGCGCGACTACGTGAGCAGTGTCTTTCGGACCCCGAGAATACTATTCTCTCCATGTGGTTCATCAATGGGAAACTCATTGGCCATGCATTTGCTACTCGGTGGAAATACGGAGAGCGTATGGTTCCCTTGAATAACCTTTGCAAGGTACATGGATACTAATTTTCTTCTCTATCAAGATGTCGTTTGTTGGGTCACACAACTTGTTGTAGATGCCAATATGCGCCGACGTTATATCGCTACCGGTCTTCTTCGCCACATCACCATGCATGCATGGTTCATGTCTGCCTCTCTCATCGGTGTTGTTTCATCTCACCCAGCTACATGTCGTGCAGTGGCTAAACTTGCCGGTGAGTCACGAAACACCATGTAACAATGTAAGCAGATATTGACGATAAACAGGGTCTGCTATATCAAAGGTCGACCTTGACTTCATTCAAGCACATGCCCAGAGTATCCTGAATTCCACCCCTGTTGACTATTTGAAGGGGATTAAATTGAAGGGCTCCTTGTTTGACCCCGAGGTAGATGACGGTACTATTTCTTTAGTGGACACAAACTTCTTTGTAGACCATGGTGAGCCACAGGCCATTTTAGATATATACATTCAGGATGGGTCCTGGGTACTTGGGAACTTGGTTGATGGGCACGAGTTCTTTATGGTCGTCCCAGTGGCTCACAGCCACCTGAACGACCCATTTGTCTAAATTGATTTTATTCTTTCTTCAGATTTTTTTTTTTTGCTTACTGGGAATAAATTTCGTACTCTGCTGCTTGCCGACTGTGTGAAATATCTCATGAAAGGGGCCTATTGATATGAATTCAGTTGTAATGTGTGGTTTTATAGTGATATACATGGGTTTCCTAGTGTCCACACGCTCAGCATACAAACTGGTGCCATGCGCAACACTTTCTGAACCAAGAAAAAGAAAAGAAACAACACCCCGAGCCCAATGTTACAACTGACGACCAACCCCTTTTTTGGAGCTCTCTTTTAGCGAGGCGATGAAATGAAATGGCTTGGCTTTCCCCAAGTAAATTCGGGTATCTGAGGAACGAAGCACTAAGCACCTCGCAAACCTTAAAAACCAAGGCTAACAGTCACCTCGTATTCAGGTGTTTGCCATCCCTGGCTCGAAACGCCCTGTGCCGGTGGTACGATGACAGGCCAAAGCGCGTGACGCTGTATCATAGCTGCACTAGGCGGAGACACTGAATCTACCAGACTTACCCCCCTCAGTGAATCTTGTTCGGTATCGCTATTGAGTGGGAGAGTCTTGGGGCTATCAGGGTGTGACAAAGACTCTGAGTCTGTTTCCGAGACGACGTCTGGCCATCCAGACACCCAAGACGGCACGCGCGAGAGTTTGTTGGAACGCACGTCGAGGTCTTCAATCCTCGTTGGATCGTGTAGATGTTGTATTGAGACAATGGGTCTGAGTCCGGAGCCGGAAGTTGCCCAGAATAGGGCAATGACATTGATGAGCAGCTGCACGACGAGGATACGGTCAGCGACAAATTGACCGGTAATAACCCTGGAGGACACTCACGTCTACTTCCCAGCATAACATAAACTCCCACCCATGCTCGATGGTGTCCTGCGCAAGGAGAACGATAAAATTGGCACAGGACGAAGGCAAGGTGATCAAGACCGTTATGATCGACCTGTGGGCTACCCTTCTGAGTCGTGCGTTTCTGCATGTATTTTTCCATAGAGGACACACAAACATGCACGTCATAGCAAGGGTGATCACCCTAAAATCGTTCGTAGTGAGTATACAATCGTGACAACACATGACAATCTGAGCTGTGGCTTACACATCGAGTAGCATGAGTGTGATCGCACCGCCGGGTGGTAGCTCCATGTAGCAGTCTGCATCCCGCTTGTCTGCGGGATGGGTAAGTTGTGATCTGACGACTAGCGTAGGACGCTCAGCATCGACTCGGTGGAGGAACGAAAGGAAGGATACTTACTACATAACGTATAGACAACAGCCGTCGCATAAGCCGCAATCAATCCCATACACAACCAGTAGACGACAGACTTCCGCCGTGGTCTACCAAGCATTGCGTCCCAGATAACGTGAACCTTCTCGGCTGCGCAATTATAAGTCAGCTGGGATTCAAAACACGAAAGGGAGGCATACCCAAGAAAACGAAGACAAAGATTTTGGAGATGGAGTACATTGATACGCTCGTGTACATCCCAGCTGCACAGACCAACGAGCCAACCCATAGACCTATCCCATAGCCCAGGATCCCAGCTATAACCCGATTGTGAGCAATGCCATCCAAACGTTAAATTAGGGAGGGATGACGGACCAACCACGAAAAACAACCAACTGCGAAACATGGTCAGCGTTTGGTTCAATAGAGAATCCGAATCGACGCACGCAAAGATAAACGTCGTAGCCAACGACAGTCGTGGAAGGGAGATTTGCCTGACGTGCTTCCACGAGCTGAAATCGCCCGGTTTCAGTCGAAACGCCAATACCACAGAGAGGAAACATGCTCCTACGATACTTGTTGAGCCGTATATCCCACGAAAGCAGAGACTGAGAGGGGCCTACCAAAAACCTGAAGAAGATATATCATCGACCTCGGGACCGGTCCAATCGACTCAGCGTTGATGTTATCCCCCGTTGGAGCACTCGAAGGCAAGGTAGACAAGTCCTTTGGATACATCTCCATGAACGGCGGCATGGTGGGGAAACAAGGTCTGCAGCGCGTCCAGTTTGAGAGCGGCTCGTGGAGTGCTCATATTATGCGCGGAGGTGAACGATTGGCGGGAGTACTCAAAGAAGCCATGCAGAGCGCCTAGTTAGGGTGATCGGTTGGCTACCGTTCGTTGGCCAAGGAGGTTTCGCAGGAAGAGGGGCGGTGGATAAACAGCATTAGGAAACTCACCGATTGATAATGGTACAAACTCAGGCCGTCAGGAACTTGGGGGATGAAGTGTTAGGAGTGGACATTGATAGTCTAGGCTTTGAGATTTTCTTCGATGTACAACACGAACTTATCAGCTATACTCTTGTCGCTCCAGTCGACCGCACCCTTCTCCGTAGTTCCCAGCGTGATCGCCTTCTTGTGAACGGTGACAAACTGTCTTTTGATGCGCTGCAGCTCAGAGAGCGTGATGTTTCTCGGGGGCAGGGTAATTGTTGGCTTCGCATCATCCGAAACGACTAGGGTTACGGTCCCACCCATCCCGCCCGCACCAACCTGTTCAGACATGATTGCAGCAACAATCGTGGTCGTTGTAGCCTCTAGTGTTCGCAGAGCATCGGTGGGAGCTTTGGGTACCTATAAACCGGCGAGATTAGTTGGCTTGGTACCATAGCCGTGGAATATAGCATACAGCCTGTGTCCCTGCATTAGGAGGCTTGACATTCCCTTCGGTGACTGCTTTCCAGATCTGATCAGCTGGTATGTCTTCGTCTGACCATGGGACTGTAAATAACGGAGAATCCCATCTGACCATGGAGGAAGGCTCTTCGTAACGCAGAAGAAGATTATCCAGCCTGAATCGCCAAGGTCAGTTCTTGTCGTGACCGGACACACTGAACACTGACGTCTCCGTAGAGTACCTCTCCTGCTCTGGACGTTGTGCGTTCCATTCTTTGCACATCTCCTCTGTTGCTACGACGTATACCTACTACCCGGGAACGATGAGTTGCAGAAGTCAACATCGACAGCGATCTTACCGTGCATACACGCAGCTTCAACTCTCTGGCCGCACAGTACATCTGATATCGAAAGCCTTTGATGTAGTTTAAAGCGTCGACGATGAGAATGGTATCTTGCGACATTTGCCGTTGCATCGAGGTGAAGAGAGCACCTCGAGCAGGCTTTTCCGAACGCGAGTCTATGCTTTTGTCAGGACGGGGAACATCATGCAGGCATGCTCAACACACCTCTGTACGCATCTCGAGCGATATTGAGTGCGTCGTCGGAGAGTACGACGACTTTGAGACTTGGTCCTGCGTAAGAAGGATCATGCAGACGAGCCTCCAGAGCGTGCTTGATCTGCTGGGCGCGACGAGTCTTGCCGCTGCTGGGATAGCCGGAGATCGTAACAAGAGCCATGTTCACCTTACTTACCTACGTTATCTGGCTAGCTATAAAATTCAAGCTGCACTCATGAATTAGGAATATTCAATAAATTTATTGCGTCCAAAATAGTAATTACTGTGCAACAAGTCCTCAAGAAAGGATAGGTTTTCCAAAAATTGCTGAAGGCCGAAGCCAACAGACGTGTTCGGATGTGTAATTTGCAATCAGCAAAAGACTGTGCCTCGGTAAAGACCTCACTGGCGACAGTACGTGCCCGAGCACAAGAATAAGAGAACCAGAAAACGAGCCCTCGCCGTTTATCAGAGCAATTCTTGCGTGCGCACGGACCACTTTCCCACGCACAGTGATCGCGCGCGACAAACTGCGGACAGGCGTCTCCAGCACACCTGGAGTCGGACTCTGGACGCTGCCTTGCGCAGCGCACGCGGCGGGGCGGGCGGCGAGCGCACACCCCAGAGTTAATGGACTGTGGCCACTTTTAATTCTTCACACCTTCCCAGCCGTTCAAATGAGCCTCAGTCCTTCCATAAACCCCTTGAGACGCATTACCATGGAACAGCATGCGAACATGTCATTTCTCAGTCATTTCTCCTGGCATCAGTGGTACGTTTAGGCGCTGTTCCTTGGTCGTGTAAACGCCGTCGACGACGACGACGAGGGATGCCCAGCCATCTCTAACTGGCACGGAACCCTTTCTATCCCTTCCCCCGTCTTTCTTCTTCGTTGTATATCTTTGCGGTCCCAGCGAACGACGTGATGACTAGTGCAGAGCTCCCCGCGGCGAGCTCGGGCTCTCCCCAGGTCAGTAAACCACCCAGCCATCGATGCTCTCAGCACTTATGCTTATATGCGCATCTCGCACTTGAATCTCTCAGAATACAGACACGAAACCAGACACAGACACAGCGGCAGTATTGCACACATCAGATACGGGGTTAAAGGTGGATGCCAACAGCAGCATTTCTCCTGATGCCACCGTGCATCCTCCGTCGATATCATTGACTGTGGACGCTAATAGTGGCCCTGCGGCAGTTGCAACGAGCGAGCAGAAGATTCATCCTGAGCGAGAGCCTACTTCATCCACATCTACGCATGTAGCTAGTAACGAGGCTGCCAGTCGCAGCGATCCCTCAATAGGGACCTCACAACCGTCAATATCTCTAACAGGTCATGACGAGAAGAAGAGGGAAGAGGACAAGGGCACATGGAAGGCCGCCACTCTAACCATTCCAGTAAAGCCGCACCGCCGTAGAAAAGGTTCGAAAGGGGTGTCAAAAGGGCCTGCACTAGCCAGTACCGAGAAGCCGCGATCCATTGCATCAACTAGCGAGAGCAAGCCTCCGGCAAAGAAAAGGCAGAAGATCGGCTTTTTTGAACGAATCACCTCTATCTGCACGCCATGGATACATCGCACACATGAGGTCGATATCGAGGAGGGCGCATCACGTCCTATCGAGGCCGAGAAGGAGGAGGATATTAAGGAGAAGGTGACGACCAAGGAGGTGGAGACTACGGAGCTCAGTACTCGGGAACCGTCTGCAGCTACTACAAGTAAGAGATCGTCGCTCTTGGGAGGTTACTCCGGTCTGACTTCAGCGAGCAGTCGTGGCCCATCCTCCAGCTCTTGACCTAACGAACCTTCCGCCGCCTCAATCTACGCTGGACGAAGATATCGCTATCATTGTGCCACCGACGCCGACGAAACAACTGCTCCCGTTTACCGAAACCGACGGCCTGACGTCAGGTGCTGTGCAGCCTCCAGGGTCAACTGGCGAAGAGACGAAGCATGAGATTGTTCGAGTCAGCATAGGCGAATCGGATGAGGATACAGACGGATCATCTGAGGATGAAGCTTTTGAAGACGGGCAGCAGGTGGAAGAGTGGGAAGATGATGAACAGCGTCTTATTAGACTTGGAGGAAGTGGAATTCCGGTCGGTCCAGTCAGTCTCAATCGCCCGTCTTCACCCGTATGCCTGCACTCATCCTTCATCCTCAGGACGGTGTCCCTCGACCACTGTTGCCTGCCATATCTGCCAAGCACCTAGGTAGGAAATGCCTCGTTCTAGATTTGGACGAAACACTGGTTCACAGCAGCCTAAGGGTATGTCGTAGTCTCCTCAAGTCCGTGCAACGACTAAGACTATTCGATAGCCTGTGCCGTCTCCAGATTATATTGTACCAGTGGAGATAGAGAATAACTGGCATAACTTCTATGTTCTTAAACGACCCGGCGTCGACAATTTCCTGCGTAGAATGGGAGATCTCTACGAAGTCGTGGTGTTCACCGCCAGTTTAGCCAAATATGCTGACCCAGTATTGGACCGACTCGATCCTGGACATACTGTTGCACACCGCTTGTTCCGTGAAAGCTGCTTCAACCACCGGGGGAATTATGTCAAGGTGAGTACTCGTAATATCGCCATATATCACCCTTGACATTCATCACCACTTCTGCAGGATTTATCACAGCTTGGACGACCCATAGCTGATACGATCATCCTCGACAACTCTCCAGCGTCGTATATCTTTCATCCACATAATGCCGTCCCAGTGTCGTCCTGGTTTAACGATCCTCACGACACCGAGTTAACAGACCTGTGCCCGTTCCTCGAGGACCTGAGTGTCACAGGCGACGTGCGGGGTATCTTAAACCCCGCAGTTGAGCATACATGAGCTCCACGAGGAAAGCACACCTATCCCTCGTTTTCGATTGAAGTGCGGCTGGGATTCTCAGGGGAATACTCGCCCGCAGTCTCGTTTGGAGACCTTTCTGTCCTGTTCGCCACCACACCACACCTTTCCAATCTCCGCCGTCGATTTCGTGTCTGTCTAGAACATTCCTCTGGGCCGTTGACACCATAGGCCTACCTGCATACCCATCATCAGGTGAGAGCGCACATCTTAGATTGTCATATCTACGACTATGACGCTAATATACGCTCATATGTTGATAGCTGTTGTCTCGCTCTGTTTTTATCTGCATCGCTCCGGAAGCACCCACCCCACCCCACCCCCGATTCGTCTACTATTCGACCGTTTCAACTCCCTATCACTATCCACACTCGTTTTACCCTTTGTCGCTCCCACGATCCTCCCTCTTCCACCTACAGTTGCTAACCATTATCTCGCTGCCCCATCTTGTGTACGTGTTTCATCCATTTTATAATTATTATTCATATCCTCATCCCTCGTCCTTCCAACCCATTCGTGTTCTCCACGCTCCTTCCCGTTTCCCTTATCTACATCTCATCTCGCACAATTCCACGCGTCTTCCAGGCCTAGAAGCTGATTTTTGCGCCTTGCTCTCCTCTGCGTTTTTACAGTTTCATAAATTTGGCTACGTCCGCATCCGCATGTTGTACGGTCGCGGCTTTCCTTCTTTCCTTCCTTCCTTTGGAATCCCTGTATACCCTTCATCTGGTACCGAGGCCCCCACTTGTTGTAGTCCATCTTCCATTTCTTTGGGTAACATGAACGTCGTGTCGCCTGCGACGTTGTCACGGCTTCGAGCTTTACGGGATGCATCACGCATGGCACTGAGGCCTGAAGCTGAAATTTAATCAAGCCTATGAGGTATCTCACGGAGCGCGATATTTACATGGTCTGCAGCTCGCGGTACAAAACGCACTTTACGGCCAGGACATACCGTAAGAAGACACGACCGATAGTTTCTATAACATGAAGAATCCTTTCGTTCCCAGCGATCTCAGACCACGCTGTGAATACTCGAATGCCCGCCTGAAGAAATATCTATAGGTGAGGCGAGTGCGAAGTGCGTGTATCGACAACTCCGAGGAGATTGCATACGCACATGGACGACAATTGCAGTGCAATAGCGGGCGTGTGCTGACTCAGCAGCCGGAAACACGCCAGCCAGTAATAATACTAGGGAATTCTGGCAGGTCTTGCCTTTTGAGCTCGACTGTTCATGGTGAACGTACGCAGTTCCAGCAAAGAAATTGCTTACATCTCTTTTCGCTACGATTATGGTGAGTAGCAACTTACTGTTTGCGAATGGATACATTGACGACCTGCTTGACTTGGACTTTTGGCGAAGTACTGTTTAGAAATGAAATACTTTGACTGCGAAATCTAGAAATACGAAGTACTTGCATTAAGCTGCAGTACGTGTACGAGCATTTCGATCATCGCGACCGATTTTTCAGCTGGTCAAACACCATGTTCAGCTTGCTAGTGTGTCTCCTCTCTCTTTCTTTAGATACCATCACTTACCCGATACTTGCTCTTCACAAAGCATGGTGTCCGATGTCGTCTCGCCCCCCAGCGTGCGGCGCGCTAGCCGCCGCTCGCATCGTCCTGTTCACCCTCGGCAAGCTTCTATCGATTCTTGTCCTGGTAGCTGTCCTTGACGCTTGTTCTGTGGAGGCCTTGGCCGACGTGGCCCGTTCGTGTTCGGATTGCCTCCTTGACATCGTGTTACCCACCATCTCTACGCTCCAGACCCGACTTTTTCACGTTCTTTACAGTTTCATCCGAGTTCACGCCCCTACATTCCTTCATATCAACTTCTACCACATCGCGTCTCAGTTCTTGGAAACCATCGAACCATGGATACCACCGCCACCCATCCAGTTCTATATTCTGGGTAGAGGCATTCAATGTGGTTTACAGGTCGCCCGACGTCCCATTACCGAGGCCATCCACGACCTAGCTACTCGACTTGTAGGCCACCTCGTCGACTTTAGCTGGTCACTCAGAAACTTCTGTATCGACGGTCTGTCGTCAATGCTCTCTAGTGTTCAGTTCTGGGTCAGCTTGTTCTGGTGGCATAGTTACTTCGGTTTATCTTCGGTCTTGATGCTCTGTTCATTCGGCCAGTCGCTAGACGACCAGAAGCTAGAACCTATCTATTCTATCAACACAAGACTGGCTTTTGCGTTATGTTCTCTTTGGGCGCTCTTCCGGCAGTACATCATCAAACCGTGGCGCCCTAGGAGCCCGGAACTGAGACAGCAATTCCCAGATGGCGACCGAACCCTCTTAGGATATCTCATGGCGCACCACCACATGTCTGCTAAAGACGCCTCTTATGTGTTTTCGCAAGTGCTCGACGCGGTTGATCACCTACACTCGAAAGGCTTTATTCACTGTGATATCAAACCATCGAATATTCTCACCGGCGCGGACTTGAAGGTGAGATGCGTGGTGGTTCGGTATTTATGAAGGTGTAAATTCTGACACTGCGAATATAGGTCAAACTCATTGACTTTGGAAACGCGATTGAGTTACCGAAGGATTGGGACGCAAGCCGTGGACCCATCGTCTACCGTCCCTCTAATGGTATCTTCGGGACGGTGGTGGTTTACACCGCGAGGGAGATACTATACAACAGCCGCTTTATACCTCAAGGGCTCGATGTCTGGGCGATGGGCGTCGTTCTTTTCGAGATTCTCACTGGTTACCGGCCTTTTGAAGACCAAGACTCGATCATGAGCTATACCATTAACTACGATCTTGACCAGGTGACAGGCATAGAGGGTTTGATTAAAATGTGGTTGATAGTGCGTGGATGCCTGGACACGGATCCGTTCACGAGGAAGACTCTCGCGTCCCTAAGAGACCCACGTGGGATTCAGCCATTTTCTGTCTGGAAAGTTGAGTTGTCGAAAGAGGAGCTTCAGATGATAGGCCAGAGTGTATAGTAGTTTCAAGGAGCACGTCATGAGCTGATATGCAATGTAACTTCTGGGTATTCTACAACTACAAGTACTGAGTACTGAGGCCTGAGATCCTGGCGGAGATGTACCTCATTTTGGATGGATGCCTGGCCAAATCCCCTTAAAGGATGGTAACTCTGGAGGCTCTGAAAAATCCAAGCTGGCAGGATCCTATGTGCCCGCGTTGGTGTGCAGCTGCGTTTCTGGTAAAAGAGTTGGAACTTGAAAGAGGTTTCGCACGCCACAAAGGTATCGGTTGTGGCTACTGCATAAGCCAGAAAGCGCCGACGCTTTGCTTCGTTTCATTGCGGCTCACAACGTTCTTACCTGGAGGAGTCCTTTGTCCTCCCATGCTCTCTGGGTAACCTCGACTTATAAAATCTGCTGTACAGTCTGCTGCTGGCGATTGGTATGGCGTCCTCGTGTCTACGACAGCACAGCAGAATGGGGAGGTGGGGGACGGATAGGATGGAGAGGAGTAGGGTATGGCGGTGGTACGTGGCTTCAGCTCTTGTAGACCCCATACGATAACGAGACTCTACGGGTAGAATCCGACTTGATATGCATCACGGGAGTCTTGAGACAGAGGCAGTCGCATCTGTTTACTTCGGTGGCTTTACTGCCGGAGTCTTTAACAAGATCCCAGACTCGGTGGTTTGCTGCCCATTCTCGGTCTTCGCATATGCGTCGGAGTGTTGTGAACTGCCCTCAATCGGTACCTCCTGCTGTGGGACGTTCATGTTTAGCGAACCTTCCATCATTGCAGCCAAGCATAGGTCGAGCCCCCAGTTGCGTCGTATATGATACAACTCGACCTTCCCGGCGAGATCACTTTCCAACATCTTTTTTTTTTACCCAAGTACGTCTTCGTCAACGCCCTCATCTCCTCGATCTGCTGGCGCTGGGGCCATGCCCGTTCCACCTTCTTTGCCAAGGATTGTATAATATTTTTCTCGGTCACGGCCTCCGTCTCGTCAACGGATGCTTCAACATCTGAAATACGAAGTCTGGCTGTCTTCTCCTGATTGCCATCCTCGGATTCATCGTCAGTACGCCCCTGCTTGACACCAATTGTTGGACTACCAGGGACCAACATCGCAGGTGGTGTGGGTTGATGCCTGGTGGAAGATCCAACTGGAGTAGGGGACTGGACTTTGCGCTGAGATCTGGAAGTTGGAGCACGTCGCTCCATGGCATTACTCTCGACAATCGACTCTTCTTCCTGTGGCTTATTCTTAGCCAACCTCACCATCTCTTCGGGATCGTCGATCTCTGAGATCTTCGGTATCACAAGCTTCTACTTCAATGGCACCGCCGACCAGTGAATCTCTTCCTCAATCTCCTCCATCCACTCTTCGGCTCCTTCCAACGTCTCCACAGACACGCTCTCCCACAACTCAGACGTTATGGATGCCTTTGAAGTAAGATCAACAACGATCCCCTCGTTCTCAGGCTGCCCGAGCCTCCTCCGGGAAGGTCTTCCTGGAGATCTTCTCAATGGACGTGGCTTGAACTGCATCTGGAGATGCGCGGGGATTGCTGACTCTGGCACAAGTGCACCTCCCTCCTCAAGCTCTGCTTTCAGCGCAGCGGCTCCAAACAGTCGCAAGGTGTCGGGCTTCGGGGTAGATTTCACGGTCGGCCCGCAAGGTAATTGTTTTGGAGTGTGCTTAAATTGAGGGTGAATCTGCATCATCGGCGATCCTTGGGGCTGCGGAACGGTCTATAGATCCGCGTTAGTCGCGAGAGGTACGCTGTGGCCCACCAGGTAAGTGCTTACTTTCGGGATCCCAGTAAATCGTGCTTTCATTAAATTCTTCGATTTCTTCAAAATTAGTGTCTGAGTGAGGTATCACTTAGACGTAATCGAGATTTACAACTGTAAGTCAAAACACACCCGGGTCGCTTTCGTCTTGTCGAATAACCCCTCAACCCCCGTCGCGTTATTTCATTTGTTTTGCTCGCAAGAACCCAGAGCGGGCCTGCATTATCTGCCACCCTTTGGGCTTCAGGACGGTCTATGAATTTACGTCAGTCGGAAGCTGTGGCCCCCGGGTACGTGCTTGCTTTCGGGATCCCATTAAATCATACTAGCATTAAATTCCTCTGTTTCCTCCGGAACAGTGTCTCAATGAAGCATTACTTAGACACAGTCGAGATTTGCGACGGTAAGTCAGAACACACCTAGATTGTTCCCATCCCCAGGCCTACTGAAATAGTCTTCGTCCACATGCTCAGGTCCTGTTGTACGCATCAATCCATCTATTTCGCTCTCAAGAACCGTTAACCAAGGGCGAACCTGTAGCATCATCAGCGACCCTTTGTGCCGCGGGACGGTCTATAGTTTCGCGTCAGTCGGAAGAGGTACACTATGGCCCCTAGGTAAGTGCTTACTTTCGGGATCCCAGCAAATCATGCTCTCATTGAATTCTTCGATTTCCTCCGGAACAGTGTCTGAATGAAGCATCGTTTAGACATAATCGAGATTCGCGGTAGTAAGTCAGAGCGCACCTGGATTGCCCTCATCTCTTTGTCGACTAGCCCTACTAAAATGGTCCTCATCTATAGCCTCGTGTCCCCGTATACTCGATATTTTCTCCGCTTTGGACTGCGTGGTATTTCGCTTCCCCCACTTGCCGTATCAGGCCATGGATGGTAAGTCCCAGGATGGCACTCAACATCTTGTACTGGTGACATACCTCCGGACATCCATTGGGTTTAGAATCAAGAGTTGGAGGATGACAATGTCATCACTTTGACAAGTATTGATGTCGCAGAACTGTAGGTTGATCGTGGATGTAAAGATGAAGGGAGGACGAGATGGTCGATGGTCAATACGTAGGTCATTGGGCTAGATCTAAGATTTCGAGGTCACTCACTTTTGCAAGCTTCAAGATGTTCTCGCGTCCAAGGGTCTTCAGCATTGAAGCGTCCATATACTTCACATCTGTGTCCTTTACGGCAATAGCGCTGGTGACTTGCAGATGTGGGAGGAAAGGAACGGACGTTGACGAAGGGGAGGACGACGAAGATGAACAGTGGCCCGAAGGGCCAGAATAAGCGCTACTATGTCATCAAAGTTGTAGCGCCTAATCGTTATACTTGCCCTTTCGGGTAGTTACTCAGGTACCGGAACACGCGCCCCGGGATGGCCGGTGGCCGTTTGCTCAAGGTGTTCGCAGAAATAAGGTGAGTGGTGTCGTAAATGAGGAATTTGACCTCGAGAAATACTACTTGATGTTTAACTATGAATTATTATCGTAGGGTTGTTAAAAGTGTTGTCTCTCGCATCAGGATAAAGAATTCACGCTTGAATGTAAGTCATACATGTAGAGGAAGAAACACTGAGATAATGCATTAACTGCTGGCCTGCACAGCTCCTTGGAGTTTCTCCTGAACTCAACCATTTTTAGGGGGTCTCGTGCAAAATCGATTTAACGGTGCGTGCTGCTTGTGACAAGTTGCGTCCCGGGGTTGGCGCGGAGCGCCGTCACGTGCACGGCCGTTCGTATTTAACTCCAGGCATCGTGGCCGCTCAAACTTGAAACACACACACATTCTTACAACCAATCCTATAACCTGAGCAATGTCCTTGCGGTTAGTTATACTTCTCACATCCATCGCACGTGTTTACTTTGAACTGACGGACATTGTCATAGCACTAAAGCAGCAACACCGCGTAGCGTGTCCCGATGCTTGAGTGTCGTAGAGATACAAACTCAAACATTCCGTTTTCTCGCAAAAGAAGACTGTGCAAGGCTGGCACGAACTTCTTCAACGTTTTATGATCAAGCTATGGACGTCTTATGGGCGGAGGTTAAGACTTTTATCCCTTTCATCAGGTGTATGTCGTCAAAGACTCTGGATATGCAAATCAAGGAAAAGAATCGCTTTGGCATTGAGGGGGCACTAGTATCTATAGTGAGTCTTCCGTTTATGGGGTAGCGGATAACCGCTTCTGACTATCTTTCGTGTGCAAGGGTTTTCGCCGAGAACCCCAGCCAGACGACTGGCAGCTGTTCTGCAAGCATGCTCACCGGGTGAAGGAATTCGTTGACGATATGGATACTGCATATCTGAGAGACGACGGAAATTATGCATACCAACCCACACAAGATGCTTTGAAGACGGTCCTCGGGTTCATCCGCCGGCATGATATGGAACATGGTCCCCTCTTCCCGAGGCTTGCAACCCTCGTCGTTAACAATACTCTGGATGACAAGCGCAGCCTCCCAGAGTATCTGCCGTACTTGTGTCGCCACTCACTGCGGTCCGTGACGATCGCTCAACGCCGCTCAAGTTCAACATTGAGCGAGATGAGCGGCGACATGTACGTTCATTGGAAACACATGATGCCGCTTATTCGCTCAGCATGGCCCAACCTTCGCTCCATCGATATCCCCACCAGAATCTTGACCCTTGCTTCGATGGATCCCCAAATTGAGCCGTGCACTGAAATCATGGTTCCCTGGCTCGAGACCCTCTTGCGCTTAGAGACTTTCGCGGGACGTGTCCCATTGCACCCTTCGTTACTCTATGCCCTCTCCAAACTGCCCCTTTTGCACACCTTAAAACTCGACGGGTTTTGTTTTGACGAACGGTTCAAGATTGCTTCCGATGCTGGATCATCCGAGCTATCATCCTCTTCTTTTCCATCGCTCAGAAAGCTCTGCTTGAACGACTGCACTTCCACACTCGACTCTCCTGTACTTCTCTTTCAGGCTCTCGGATCCTCGCGGACCCTCACCCACATTGATATTTCCTTTCACGCTATCTCGACCGCACCGGAATCAACTGCAAGAATCCAAGCCCTCTTCAAAGCAATCTCTCAGATCCCTTTGATCAACGTCTTAGATATCTCCCTGCTGTTGAAAGTCCCGCGACGCACATCAAGGGCTTACGCACGGACGACGGATTTCGTCTTATCAGGGGAATCGTTCTCCGAGCTTTTTACACTACATCACATGCGGGACCTAAGATTGATGACCAACTTCATGGCCACGATTGGAGATCAAGACCTCCGTGACGCTGCCGCCGCATGGCCCAACCTCGAGAAGTTAGAATTCTCCATCGATAATTGGTTGTTGTATCCCCCGATACCACGAATCTCCCTCGTTGGGGCCCAGGCCTTTTACAACGGATGTCCCAACCTTCAAAACCTCTGCATGACTATCAACGGTTTCCTTCCAACCATCGAAGATAATGGCAAGACAGTTTTTGACATTTCTGCCGGCGATGTCAAGTCCCGCAAGTCTGCGATGGAAGATCTCACTTTACGGTTTATGCTACCAAGTCCTCTTGGGGAGTATTTTATCATGACGGATATACTTCCCATGGCCGTATGCATTATGTTCCCTCAACTGAAATGTTTTACGACGTACTCTCTACCGGGTTTAACAACCTGGGGCCCCATGGCCATGTTATGTTGGGAAACCTACTCGTGTATGGAGGAGTCGGAGATTCGTAAGGCGCTGGACAGGAAGTGCGCGAACCGTGCTATTTGTGACGGGTCCGAATTTTATCATTACGATCAGGATGATTACGACGGTGACGGGGATAATGACGGTGACGGTGACGGCGGTGCGGACAATGGCGGTGATGATGACGGTATCTTGATTGCGTACATTGACAGTGATGATGGCAGTATTGTGGACCTTGGCAGTGATGATTAATATAGAGTCGGGTAGTACTATGAGGATGACGAGACTATAGGCGACGTTGGCAGACTGTACTCACAGATTGAATAGCTATCATATATGTTTAAACGTATCATCGTTGATGCTGAACGTTGAGCTGCGATCTTAAAGTTGGAGACGGCGGTGGTCGTCGTTTTGTCTGGGTATCAACTTCCAACTTGTGAATTTCCTCGACGACCACCGACTAACAAGCTCAACACAGTTCGCAATATGGAATACTCCATCGCCAGCCGATGCCCCGCGCTGCAGCACATTTTACGAGCCGAACCTGCATAGTCATCTTCAATCTAAGCATCAGGTACGACAATCGTGGATTTGAACCTGTATCCTCCCTCTCTCCTCTAATGATTAATAGATTCTAACATATTATCGTACACTTTCCAATATACACCATACCATCGGCACTCTACGACGATCAATTCACTATCACAGTTCCCGAGATCGCTTCGGCTTCGCCTGAGCCTCATTCTTCAAGCTGCAGTACAAAAAGTGTCGACGGGGACCTTGCAGAGCTGAAGCCCCAGCTACCGTGGCCACTCGTGAGCTGAGCGGACCAGGCTGGGCGTCGGCACCGCTCCCACGAAGACCCAGGGAGAACATGCGGTCGAATACTATCCTGGTATTTAATAATAGTCATCATAACTCGAAATGAGCACATACAAGTTGCAGTGAACGCCTTGGCGTGTGTTTGACAGCTCAGGTGTGTGAGGGAGAGAGGCGGGGTGACCGCCTCTAGTGTACGAAGGTAGCGGAACACGATTGATGGTTGACATGGACCTGTAGATTGTTCATTGCTTCTATTCTGAATAAGTTTTTAGAATACTAGAGGGGTTACGAACCGAAACGGAAAACAGCCTGGTAAGCTTGTCGCCACTTCTCGTCGAGGAGTCGTGCACATGTTGGCGGGTCAGGGCAAGTTGAGCACTAAAGGGTAACGTTAACGTACCCCCCAAGTAATTGCTCACTGTGCGACTTACGCATTGATACTCCTTGGCGATCTGAGTCAACCCTAACTTGAGCACTCGCTCCAGGAACCATGTTCGTCTTTATATCCAGTGATGTCAGTCGTACGACAAACTCAAAGAGTATGTGATACCTAAATTCATACCTCTTTTCTAATTTGAGCAGCGTCTCCGGACTCAACGTGCTCAATTCCTGGTCTGGCCAACCTCCGGGGTTGTCAAGCACAAAACGACTACTTTCGCGATATAGCTCTTCTTCTTCGAATAGCTCGGCGATGCGCATGGCTTTGATAGGCTTCCCGGCGGCGTGTGTGAGCAAGAAGGTTAGACACTCGCGTTGAAGGGACGGGACGGTAAGTTTGTGGGAGATATTCATCAATCCTTCGACGTTGTTCCAGGTTATAGTGCAGACGAGGCTGGAGAAATATGCTGAGAACTGACAACAATGCTTGCGATGAGAGAAACGTACTGCGGGTATACGTATCTCAAGAAATCATGGAATGTCGCTGCCTAATTATGGTCAGCGCGAAATAAAGCTACCAAAACCAAGAATGAAATACTTTTTCCTCTTTCAAGACGATGACAGCATCGGGCGCGTGCTTTCCATGTCGCGTGACTCGGCTACGTGGTCTAAGATGAGAGTCAATCTCCAAGACTTTCCACTTTCCTTTATATGACGAGGAAGGGGACGACGCGTTGCTCTGCAACTGCTGCAAGCTAGCTTCCCTCGCCTTTGTCTTCTCGGCGTCTTCCAGGTCTGTACCATCTCCCTCGACATCGGCTTCAAACTCGTCGTCCGTAGCTTCCACTATCTCTATCTCTTGAGATAGCTCGGCAAGTGTCTTTTCCACGTGCCCATCTGGTGTAGCAACATGTGGTGGCTGCGAAATGGTGATGATAGAAGAGACAGACTGCGGTCGGCCACCGCTCGTCTCTGCCCAGTTACCGCTAAGAGCAGCCTCAAAGAACGGCGAGGCGAAGTAGAGAACCTCCTTGTGCGCCCTTTTACATCTTGTTAGCTATACATTGCTCGTATTAAGTACCTATTCGGACGATGTAACGCACCAGAAGGTGGTGCCTTGAACAACAATCTTGACGTTTCCAGGTAACTTGCCTGTCCTAGTGAACGTTTCATCAAGCTCGATAGGTTCTTCTTCGAACTCATCTGCGCTGCTCAATTCCGAGGTAGCGTCGACATCAGTGCTAGACTCTCCTGCTTGTCCCTCCCAAGGCGGGGGAGAGACCAAGCCACCAGACCTGAAGATGCCTGCCGCCGCAGCGTGAGTTTCTATAGGAGAACTCAGAGAGGCAGACGGCTGAGAGTTATGTCCCCTCGAGTTGCGAGCGATGAGAATGTGAGATGGGTTCATGGTCATCCTTGAAGGGTATACGGTGTGTCGGGAGGGTTGTGGCCACCGACAAGTCACAAGAGCTGTAATGGGATTAGGCGCTCACGAGGTTGTAGGTAAACGGATCACGGCAGTTGCGGGGCGGTTGCAGGCGGCCTTGGCCCGAAGTTGTGGGTCCCAGTTGGCAACATCATCCGTGCGCTCACTCTCGTTGTGGTTTATTAATCTTCACAGAATTTGAGGGGGCTGATTATAATGATTTTATCCTAAGAAGAGGTATTACTAATTCTGTCCAATCTTTATCCGCTTCAGATGTCCAACGTAAGTATTACTGAGTGGGCCACAGGATAATTACACCGAACTTAAAGTTTATAAATAGCAGAAGAAGACCGATTGCAACCCATACACTATCACTGGAGTACTGTATGTATCGTCTCGACGGGAAGATATGGAACGAGAAAAATGAACTTACTTATTACTAAGATTTCTTATACAGTAGCGTTTTCAGGAGAGGTCGGTCAATAGGCGCTAGACGACGACAACGAAGTCGGTAGTACTTGGATATGTAATCTTCGTGCCAATTACAAAACAAAGTAAGGACGAGAGCTCCTGTAGTATGTAGGACCATCGACTGAGGCATCGAAGATGAGACCGAGTCCTATGTTCGTTAGAATTGAATCTTTGACCGGGCGATCTAGTGAGTATGACATGCACAACAGCAGTTCCCACCTGTAAGCCCAATTCCATGATATTTCTTGATGGAGTTTGATCTCAGCCCTGGTGAAGTATGGCCGTCAGACCCCGAGCTGTTTGTCAGCATAAGTATCCGGCTCAGAGAAATTGATTAAAGCACACTAGAACGCAGAGAGGCGGCTTAACCGAATACTTACTTTATAACATGTCTATAGCTAGTAAATATACTCTAGCACTTGTGTGAGAGAGCTGTAAGCTCGCCAACGATTTTCCTGAACACCGTGGTCAGTGTTTATTAGGCGCTTGTAAACCTCGAGGACCCAGCACTAACCATCATTAATCATTGTGCACAGACATCCGAGCACTCCTGTGTTTATCTGGGATTATAAGACAAACATTAAACTCGAAGAAGTGTTGTACTATAGAATCCGAGAGGAGGGTGTCCTTGAGAACGCTTACAGTGGTGAGTCGGGTTTTGCTTAGTCAGCAGGCTCCCACGCATGGCGCCGCTTGCCATTTAAAGTCTGCTCGTCTTACTAAGAGATGCTGGTGATAGAATGTGCGACTGACGGCCATGCTAGCAAACTCTTACCACCAACAGTCACCGTCCTCGCCGTCGAACCCGACAACGACGACGTCTCAGCCGCAGACAGTCTCGCCGTCCTCAACACTAAATCAACCCGAGAAACCACAACAGGAGCCTCAAGGCGGCACACTTGGGGGCACCTTCCAAACCCTTCGTCTACGCGATGAACAGCCCATTATTATCGCTCAGCCATCTCAGCCAGCAGCATCCTCGTCGGTGGTGACAACGCCACGGTCTGGAAAGAAACGGAAAACTCCGCCTACGAATACCCAAGCCCCGACGAACAGTCAAGATGGTCCGCCGCAGCCGCCACCACCAGGAATGCAACATATGCCTCCTGGTCCGCCACCGCCTGGTGTTATAGCACCCCACGCATTGATGCACTCCGGGCCTCCCCCTTTACCGCCGCATCTAGGAGGACCGCCTCCGCCTATACATGCATATCAGTATGTTCCCGCGGGAGACTATACGCCAGGCGGAATGCCTCCTCCCGGAATGGTACCACCAGGGCAAGTTCAGAATGGCTCACCAGAGCCCAATCAACAGGGCGGGCAGTCAGGGAGACAACTCAGTCAGAGTAAGAGGGCGGAACAGAATAGGAAGGCTCAGAGGGCGTTTCGGGAGAGAAGAGACCAGTGAGTTCCATTCATTCATCTTACCACCGCTTTGCCTCCTGCATCTCAGGTACTTGAGTGGTCGCGTGTCGCTGCGACTAGACTACTTCAACTCGCTGGGTATTTTGAAGTTTCACACGTTCATTGATTTCGCCGTGCCGCCGCTTTGTCATGGCACACACCCCCTCTTTGTCAGCTATCATTCCGGTCTTTCCACCAATTCTCACCCGTTTATTCTTGTTCAGACACGTGAAAGCTCTAGAGTCGCGTTCGCAATTACTTGACGCAGCGCTCGCGTCCGCTGATGAAGCCAACCGTCGGTGGGAAGACTGCCGAGCCCTAGTGGACCAACTCCGGATCGAAAACGCCGCACTACGAGCCGCTCTAAATCAACTTCAACAACAGCAAGCCTCGGCAGGCGTCACCATCCCTCTGCCTGTCTCCATTGCTGGAATTGGACAGAGTAGTTCTCACTCAACAGGCGCGCAGCCACCACCATTGGCGGGGGAGAATGGTACGGATGTACCTTCGTCTGCCTTAGGTGGTCAGTCTGCTGACGCCGACGATGATGTTTCTGCTCCTCCCCCAATCCCCGCAGATCAGACTAATCAAACAAACCAGGACAAGGAACGTACCGAGCCTACCAAGGAGGTTTCTGCTGGTTAATCGGATTTTTGTCTGCTGAGACGCATATTCGAGTTGTTGCATTGTACCGTTTGTTTTATAAGACATGTTAGCCTTCTTTCGTGGCTTGATATTGTGGAGTTCGGAGTTTGTCAGTGGTGGACGTAGGGAGGGATGGCACGAGACTTTCAATTTTTTTTCTCCGTGGCACTGTTTAAACTATTTCTTAATTTCATACCGACCGCCTGTGTTTTCCCATTTCTCGACCTCCCGAATGGGAGTTGTTCACTCGCTTGAGAGCAATCAGTAGTTCTCAGCCTTCGTGTGTTCACGAAGAGATTTCCGAATTGTAGTTGTAAATACAATTTTTTTCTACTATCCGTCGTTCTTTCAAGTGAAGTGTATGATACTATATCATGTGCAAACGTGAACGCGACCTCAGTAGCCCCTATTTTAGTGCGGTCGCTGACTCACGTTGAACGTTGACCCCTCGAATATTCGTGGATAAGATGAGAGTTAGTGGCTGTATCGTAGGAGGGAAATAACACTGATTCCACCCCTCATTGAGGACACTCACGACGTGCTCCGCTACACAAATAGATCTTCCAACGACTTCAGAGTCCATTTTTTCGCGCCGTCTATACCCAACCACGAATTACAAAGTTATGTTCGGATTTTAAGCTTCAATATTAAAGAGTCTTACAGCTCAGAGTGTAATTTCCGTGATTTTGGGCACGATCCATGGCCAAAATACGGTCAACAAAGGTCCATTCCATTGTAACTGTCTTTCCATGGTTGAACTTGTACCATTCAAAAGAGTTGCCAAATGTAGAAGTATCGTTACCGCTTTAGGTAGTACATTTCGAAGCCCTACTCAAGTAGTACAGTAATCCTCAGCCGATTTCCGAGTCGGATCACAAGCGAGGTATTTTGTGCACGCAATCACTTTCGTAACCAAACTACGAGTCCATTGCGGGGCCCTTGCATAACAAAAGTAGATTAGTTATTCTGAGACTGTAAGCCGAAACATCGCTATTCCGAGACCTCGGGATCCAAAGTGCGATTACTCACGCATACTACGTACCATACTTTTCTCGCCATCCGCGGCGACAATATTGACCGACAGATACCTCATATTGAAATACACAAACTCCATACACCGCTCCCACCCTCTTCCCCGACAGCTCAATATTCAATCGGCACCAACAGCGATACCGATACCGCCCACACCAGGGAACCACGCTTGCCATTGATAAATCCCCGGATCGTCATACAACTCTCTCAACTGTTCAGTCACCGGATTCGTCATCGTCTTCAACGCGGCGAGCACAGCCTGGGCGGTGCGTTGCAGGCTCCATGCGCTGACGGCTTTGATGCGTCGGTTGAAGTTGGCTTGGGTAACGTGGTATGCCATGGCTTCGTAGACCTTATCTCCGATGACGTCCATTAGCCCGGCTTTTGAGAATTGTGGATTAGTATGTTGCAAAGGTTCTAAAAAGATTGACTTACTTTCCCACATCTGCAGCGGAAATACAAGGTATTGGTATTTCGTTTAGTAGATGAAGAAATACGACTATGGGTAGGACGGAAAACGTACAGTCCATGCACCATCAAACTCGTTGAGATCCTTCACAACCTTGCAGTGGATAGGGATCAAAGTCCGGTTCGCACTTTATTTCCCCGTAATCATCAGTGAAATCTCAAGCAGCGTATAAAGGAGATAACTGACTTCATGAACGCGACGATTGGCCTTATGAGCGCGTTGTTCGTGTAGGAAAGGTCGTACGTGAAAATCGGCACCGCCGCTTTCAGATCCCTAAACCTCAAATCGATATCCACCACTACCTTTGGCTTCTCGTCGTTCTTCGGCTCGTCCTTGTCAGAGGGTGCGCTCAATGGTGGCTTGGCCAGCTGCTTCTGACCCGGGATGCGCTCAGCGATTGCGTCTATGGCGTCAATGAGGACGGTGAGGGCGGTGTCATCGTCGGAGGCGTCTCTAGGGAATTGGATATCAAGGACAGCGTCGAGTTTGCCTGAAGTTATCCATGAAATGGGACCCTCGGAGGTGGTCATTTGTTGGATGTGGTCAATGTTTACACCGTCGATGCGGAAGCGGGTCTGATGAGAGGCATAGCATAAGATGGGTAATGTAAAATTGAAGAAACGAGAAACTTAGCACATACCATACGAGACCATTGCCTATCCTTGTTATCCTGTTCCTGCCTGGTCGTCCTGCCAATACTTTGCGGTTTGTGCAGACTGAACAGACAGTTATCAAACTGCCCAACTACATTGTCCGCGCTCAAGAAGTCGTAAAACATCCATTGCTTTCTAAACGTCTTCATATCAGCGCGGAAGATGCTGGCCGTGTACGGACGGAAGCCACCAGGTTGGTACACCGTCACCAGTACATCCTCCAGTTGGAGCGACTCGAGCTCAAAGTCGCCAGATTGGCCTTTATGGCGAAACGCCGCTGGATCCCAGGGATTCTCCGGGTCCCAGTAGACGTATCGTCGATCGAGTACCCCACGCACTCCCTTGACCACTGCATCTGTCACGACTCCCTTGCCATCAAGCCACCTCGCGAGTGACAATGTCACGTCAATCGAGTCGATGGTCAAGTCAAACATCGTGTAGTTTATATCTTCGTCTGTCACAATTTCTGGAAGCGGTTCTTCTTCGTCTATGAGTCCGTAAATAGCCGGGTGGTTGCTTATATCGTAGCCCAGAGCAACGTCATGTGCTGTGGTGTTGAGCGGTCTGATACTTGGAACTGAGCGAGGTCGACAAGTGACGAAGACGTTCTTGAAGGAGATCCGAGAGTCCTTCCATTTGGGAACGATCGCAGACTCGAAGACGATGGTTATGCCAGTCTCGGAGGTGAGGTAGTCGCTAATAGCTTTCGCGACGTATTCTGTGTATAGAGTTCAATCTCCCATACAGTACTTTCAATGAGTGGTACATACCTTGTAGGCGTAGACTATTAATCGTCGCAAATACAACTGAGAAGAACGTCGTGCTGAAACAAACTATAAGTGGCGAAGGGCAATGGGGATAGTTGTGTACGCACGTTCCAACCAATAACCACACAGTCTGGCTCATGACGAACCATGTTATAAATGCTGATATATCATCTGCATTATACCGTCGAAAGGACCTAATGGTGAGCCATTTGAACCTTACGCGCATGCGAGACCAAAAACCGGTGGCTGCATTCAAGAAGTCGTCTCGGGTCGGACGAGAAAGGTGAGGAAGTGACAGTGCCAACTGTCGAAAGAACTTTGAGTAGTTTTCAAGGTAGCGTTGGTCGGTAGCTTGCCCGTCTTTCGTGACGTCTTTGGCAGGATCTGGTGGCTTCTCCGGGCCATTAGGTCGTTGCGACTTGTCCTCTTCTTGAAGCCGAAAGGTTGCGTGAAAGAGACGATGGGCATAGAGAAGCTTCTGTCCAACTGCATGGCTGCGATTGACGGCTATAGATAATGTTGGAGGTGTGTTGAGTGGGGAGGCTGAAGTCCTGACCTGGCGGAGGAAGAAATTGCGAATGAGTCCATAGCGTTCAAGAGTTGCGGAATGTGTAGTGCGTCGGGAGACTTGCAGCAGTGAGTGTTGAAATCTTGAGAAAGACATGACCGATGTCGACTAGTGCATCGTCGAGAACGAGCTAGAGGTGGCAGGCAGTGACGGTGACCGTCGAGAGTCAAAACGCAAGTACAACTCGTGTGGAGTGGAGGGGGCGCGGCATTTCAAGCCGTGAGCCTTTTGATGGGATAAGTAACTTTGAGTCTTTGATAAACGACCGGATTTACCGGGGATACGGGCCGCTGAACGCCGTTAGCAAACGAATGTAATGGACGATAAGAAACATTTCTAATTGGAATAGTAAGGAAGAGCAGACGCCTTGGAGGCGAAAAAGGCAGGCTCTGACGTTCACCAGCCGCCTTTTGTCACCGTGTTGTGGCAACCGTATGCCCGCCTCGATGAACTCCCCCAGCTTTGGTAAACGTTTGGCCTGCATCGGTATTCGAGCCATGGCTTTTGACCTACGCGGCTCAAGCTTTCCCTGCAACCACCATGTCTTCCCTCACAGATTTATTCCTCAGACTCGGCTACACGCTGCTCGACAAGGTTAGTTTTTAAAAGGTTTGTTTAGCTCAAGCACATGCTTACCCGACAAACAACGGTAGGGTGTAATACCTGATTTTATTCTCCGCCCCGCCATACGCCAGCTATGTCGACAGAGAATAAAAGACATAGACAACGGCGACTTCGAAGCCAACCACGCTGCTAAGATGCAATGGATCGAGCAAGTCAAGGCCCGAGCAAAAATCGCGGATGTACCACACAAAGCTAACGAGCAGCACTACGAGGTGACGTCGGCAAATTTGATCGTAGTCGTGGAGTATCTCATTTTCTCCATCTAGTAGGTTTCGACAAAGTTCATGCTATCGTGCCTCGGAAAATACGCCAAATATTCTTGTTGCCTGTATCCCACCAAAACTGAAACCCTCGACGAAGCAGAGATTCTAATGATGGAAAGTTACTGTGTCAAAGCTCAACTGCGCGATGGTCTTGATATTCTCGACCTTGGCTGCGGTATGCGCTTTTTGTTTATACTTGCACTGGTCCCTCTCAAATTCTCAAATGACGATAGGTTGGGGTTCTCTATCTTTATATTTGGCTCAAGTCAGTCAATACATTCATGAACTCCGCCGCATATGTAAGTTGACAATGGACTTAGAAATATCCCAAGTCCCGGATCACTGCCCTTTCGAACTCGTCGACCCAGAAGACACACATCGACTCAACGGCAAAGTCTAAGGGACTAACAAATCTGACGGTGCTTCTGTCCCACTAATAGATTATCTTCGCTCTTATACATTCTTCTCAGGTGATCACTGGGGATGTGAACGTCTTCGAGTTCGACGCGTCTACAAAGTAATCCACTATCTCCTCCTTGTCCCAAACGTCGCTAACGTCTTGTCGTCAGGTTCGACCGTGCTATCTCTATTGAGGTATCGTTCAACCCGTACTCTCATTTTTTCATACACCTTATAACTACCCTTGCCACCAGATGTTCGAACACATGAAGAACTACAAACTCCTCATGTCCAAAATCGCCTTATGGCTCCGTCCAAAGGGCGACTCCAAGACGTCAGAAGACTCACTCTGCTTCATTCATCTATTCTGCCACCGCACCCAACCATACCACTTTACAGAGGGTGGCGGATGGATGTCCGATATGTTCTTCTCCGGTACGGCCTGCTTCTGTTGTAATTCTCAAAATAAAATTGACGAATGCATGATAACAGGCGGGACAATGCCCTCCCACGATCTCCTCGTACGCCACATCCCTAATAACCTTTGCACGCTACTCACCTCATATTGACATCCCCCAGCTCTACTTCCAAGACGACCTTACCCTTCTAAGCTCTTGGTACCTCTCCGGGACTCACTACTCCCTTACAGCCCGAGACTGGCTTTCTCGTCAAGACGCCAACGCCGCGCAAGGCATTTCTGAACTCGAGGCTGGCGCTGAGAAGCAGGGGTTGGGGAGAGAACATGGAAGGGTGATGTGGAACAGGTTCAGAGTGTTTTATTTGACTGTCGAGGAGTTCTTTGGGTTGAACGGTGGACAAGAGTGCGTATATTTGCAGTCTGGTTGGGTTCTTGGCTACTGATTAGATTTTTTTTGCAGATGGGGCGTCGGACATTACTTGTTCAAGCTTAAAGCTTAAAGACCGACTTTGACAAGCTGTCCCGACAAGTTCATCTTCGGCCATAGAACTCTGCTTCCGAACACGATGTAGAATCAATTATGGTTTCGAGTCTAATACAAGATACATCCGTGAACTTCTGTGTGATAATGTAATACAAACGCACAAATAACTATGAGTGTGGTAACGAGAATAAGGAGCAATGATATATGACTATGGTCCTGGTCGCCGAATGCAATTCGAGACAACTAGAAGCATGCAAATATAGGGAAGGAAAACAAGAAAAAACTGGATATCAAATGGTCGCTAATAGCCAAACCAAATCAATAATAGGTAAAAGATCAACAAGAAAAACGCAGTCAAGAAATTCCAACCATCCATTCATCTCTCTTCATCTCCTCTTACCCAACTATATCCTCACGCCTCACTCGGTCTAGGCACCAGCGGCCCCTCAGCCGTTTTCCCCTGCTTCCTCATCCCCTCCCACTTATCCATAATCGCATGCAACGTCTTCTCCTCCCTATCCAAATCCTCTCTCAACTTCACCAACTCATCCGGGTTAGGCAGCCCAGGATCCCCATCGGGCAAAAACACCTCATCCCCACCGTCCCTCAACAGCTCGCGGATCTCTTCCACCAACGCTGCATGACGTGCCCTGAGAGACGAGTAAATCAGCCAACGGCGGTTATAGATCTTCTTGAGGACTTCAGGAGAGTCCGGGAGCGAGAGAAGGTTGTGCGCCGAGGAGTGTTTCTTGAACGAGACGGTGGTGGCAGGAGCCGAGGATAGCGGTTTGTCGTGTCGGTGGTCGTCGCGATCTCGGCGAGACGCATCGGTGTGACGACGAGGCCGGTCGTCTTCCTCTTCAGAGGAAGTATAGATGGGGGACTTGCGTCGTGGTCTGGCAGAGCTACTACGGTGGGAGGTGTCGTCGCGAGATCGGTTGGAGGACAAGGACGGTGCGCGGTCGTGCTGAGGCTGTCTAGGAGGAATGCGAGGAGACGACGCAGGTGCAAGAGGAGAAGGTGGTATCAGAGGTGACCGTCCATCATACTTTGATGACTTGTACCTGGCCGGAGGTGAAGGTTCACGTATTACAGGTTTCTTGGGTAGGGATAGGTCACGCTCCTTGCGTCTCTCAGGAGCAGGTTCCTCCACCTTGCGCTTCTTCATGCCACTAAGAGACTCCCTTTCAGAAAATTCCGTCTCCTGTTCGTCTCGCGTTGCCTTCTTTCGCTTCAAGGACGAGCCCGGGGCAGGGGATTCGCGGGGCCGTTCCCTGACAGGATCCGCTGGTCGTGCAAACTCACGAGTCTCTCGACCGTTCTGTGAGATACGGGTAGCTGATGGATTAGAATTCATTGCAGGGCGTGCTTCTCGAGGAGGTGGGGGAGGTAGAGACGCGGAATGGTGTGAAATCTTTTCTATCTTGACGGGGCGTGCTTCGGGCTTTCTGCTTTCCGATCGCGATGAAGGCAGATCTGGCGTTGGGGGAGTGTTGCTACCGGTCTTCATCTTGAACCCTGAGCCAGGAAGACGGCGGGGAAGGGCCTTGGAAGTAGTTCCCCCGGGTATAGAATCTTCTTCCTCTTCGTACTTCGGGATCTTGAGTCTCTCGCTCTTTGACGGAAGATCTGAGGCTGGAACCTTGGGCTTCACAGATATCTCTGGATTGGCCTGCTTAGCTTTGGCCTCTTGCGAGACAGCTGGCCGTGATCCGCTGGGGATTCGCGAGGTGGTGCCACTCATCCCGCCCGGCGGGCGAATGTCGTCCCATTTAGGATCGGAGGTTGGGATGTCCATTTTCTTGTAAGCAGAACCGGCTTTCTCAGATAACTTGAGCCGCTCCTGGTTCGACAGGTTAGGGTAAGTAAAAGGCTTCACTTCCAGCCAAGACTTGATTTTTAATAACCATTTCTGAGGGCCAGCACCGGTCGCAGTTGGTTTCACTCCCGGCTGCGCCACCTTGATGAAGAGGATCAACCTATTAGAATACCATTTGTCGAGATAAAACATCAGGAACGTTTACCGCTTTGAGAAGGTCTATCAAATCTTGACGGAAAGGTTGATCCTCTTCGATGCCGCCTACAGACCTCATTACCTCGGTGAGTGTACGTGGATTAAGGGCTAGGAAGTGGATCAGACGTGCACGGTCGCTGTCACTCGCTATGGAGGGTGCAGCTGAACGAGGTGAAGGAGCCGGCATCGGAGGGGGTCTTGGCGAAACCATACGTGACGCTTGAGCAGATGAAGCTGTGGACATAGTACGACTGCTGGTCACTGCATTCTGTTTCTTTGTTGTGGTGTTCTTCTTCTTAGAAGCCTTGACCGGCGGTGCTGACGGTGGAGGTGCATCTAGCATGATGGTTTTTCGCTCAGTCCTCTGCTTCTCCGCTGCTGCTGTCTTGTCCCGTATAACGCTCTCCACCCTCGAGCCCAGCTCGCGCTCAACCATGAACTTGCCAACCACATTTGCATAAAACCTGAGTGGCGCGGTATTCTTGTTGCTGGGTGGTACGGATCGCATGTAGAGCTCATGAGGCGAGTTCTCTGTGTGCGGTCGCATTGAAAAGAACTTCTCGCCGACATATAGACCCTGTATAATAATAAGTTTTATGTTACACAGTCTAAAAGCTAACACAACATACCGGATTCGTTCCAAACTCGATCTCGACTTTAGGCGGATTCGGTTGTGCCTCAAGCGCTTCGAACGTCTCTGCTGACATCCTCACAATCATCGCTTGCTTGGGCTTTGAAGCGTCCGCTCCTCCAGGGCCAACATGTCCTTGAAGAGACAGTATCCCGTTGGACGGTAGAGGCATGTTGAGCTCTCTGTGGCGTGAGGTCGTTGAAGTAGTATGTGATGGAGACTCCCTTTCGTATCGTGGGTCTTCGTTGCTTGGGATGATTACGAAGTCGACGCTCACTATCCGTACAAGACGTACAAAGGGAGAGAGCTAGAGGAGAAGATGGTGGTCAAGAGGTCAAAGGCAATCCGGGCATGGGCCTTTGTCAGAGTCGTAGACATACATAAGCGCCTGTGGCACGTGCGAAATTTGGAATGGGACCGTCTCAATCAGAACCGTGGCTCAGTGGTCTGAGCTCATGAACAGCTCAAGCTGTGTCCACCGGAGGATTACTTTCATAGGTGGATAGATATAACTACTCTTGAAAGAGGAGAAATTTCTACATAATATCAAAAAATTCATAAGGAACTCGCGAGCCGGAGAGAAGAATATACTGTAAGTAGTAGCAGCGCCCGGGTCAGAGGGGATTTGACCACTGGCATAAAGTTCGTTACCACTGCAACATGTCTATCATGCTTGGCCCAAGCGTAAACGAATATGTGAATACAAGCCGTTGGCTGCGAATTATATGTCGTTGTAAGTAGTATTCAAAGCCTCATCATTATCATAATACGTACCTTGGACCCTACTGAGTGGTTCTAATGTCCGAGGGTTTGTCATCACTATGATAGACTAAGTTAGACTCGTCCATGCTTGATCCAACAACATATAAATTTCCGAACGATCCATATGCGAGATGTACCCCCAGTATTTCTTCACATGTTTGCCCCAGTCAAAAGGACACCTTAGACCGGCCTGTGGGAAGAAAACCTCAAGTAAAGGGAACATGAAGCGAACGGACAGTGCCAGTATTTCCGTCACATCCGGACGATACGAACCAAAGTTGCCAAATAGTATAAAGCTCAGATGAAGCTCTCGCATTGGAGACTTCCGGGAGATGTTATCGATGGCAGAAAAGTCTAAGACGATTCTACCAGAATCGTCGATGGTTGGAAGACGGCCAGTGACAGGCGTGTCAATCTCTTGAAGCTCAGGACATCCATTATAAAGAGCCTGGACTCCAAGTAGAGATATTCGTGACTTTTCTGTTGATGTCGAGGAACGGGTCTCAAAGGAGAACTTGAGCTTCTCAAGGTTCGGCCACGCGGCTGCAGCGTTACGAAGGTCTTGGTCTTGAATCATGGTATCGAATTCAGTTAATGCGGAAATTTATGTCCCGTAAGCGGCGTAGTGAGAACAACAAGGAGGACAATTGTCTGAGAGAGCCAAATCCGTTCTCCGAGAGTTGCGTCTGTATTTCAGCAGAGCGCAGATGTGGAGAGTACCGATCAAGCGGATATGAGAGATTGCTTCGAAGAAGGCGGAAATTTTTGCAACTGATTCTGGTCAGCATGGGATAGAACAAAAGGTGAACTCAATATGCGAGAGAGTGCCAGAGGGTTCAAGAGCCTGTAGAAGTAGTATAGAAGTGTCGAGTGCGGGAGTGGGAATGGAAGTGTTCAAATCGCTGCTTATACAGAGTTTTCCGAGTGACGGAAAACAAGACGACGACAGCTGTGGTAATCCGGTATCAGAGGTAATCCTGTGGCGCGCGTCGATGGTCAGTCTGTTGAGGTTTAAGGTGTGCAGGAGAGGTAGAGTTGAGAGAGTAGATAGCAGCGAGGGGTGTACCGCAAGACATGCATCAAAAGTTTCCAAGTGCGAGAGACTCTCGAGCCAGGGAACCGTGATTCGAGTATACGGTTCAATTTGGGGATTTCTTGAACGGAGGACCAAGTCTCTGGTGGTAACTTGGATGAAACGAAGTTGAGGCCAAGCCGAACGCAAAAGTGGGATCATCTGTATCTAATAGAGGAACGTGTCGTTGCTCATCTCGCTCGTTGTTGAAATTAAGCAGCTTGAACCAATCGTCACGGGCCGCAGCGAGCGGCGGCATATGTATAGAAGGTACCCGGGAGGGAGCGCGCATTACGTAGAGCGCTACAAACGACGAGGGTTGCAAGTCTTGGGAAGAGACAATCATGTTCCGCGCTATATCGGTGAATGAAGCAGGGGGGTTGTTTTCAAAGCTTCTCGTGTGAATTGATATGCGGTGCGTCCAATGAACCTTCGTTTTTCTGTTTCCACGGAATCCACGAATACCCTCACCCGGTGATTATGCTTGCAGAACAACCGCCAATCGTCTGACTGGGGTTCTCGGGAAAAGGCCTTACACGAAAAAAAAATCAGAACACTTATTCAAAAGCTAATGAACAAAGGCTTACTATAGATACTAGTGGGAACACTTCACCAAAACGATTCCTCTCCTCCTTAATTTGTAGTTCTAGAGCCTTGCCAGACGGCATACACTTGATGAAAGGGACAAAAGTCTCCACGTCCGCCCACAAAATATCCATAGCTTGCTCGTAAAATGTTGTGGAAACTTGTGCCACCCTCGCACAGTCGCCTCGCGCGAGCAAACGTAGCATATGCGTCTGTATTTCTACTATACACAAGCACTGTCGTTGTGCGCTATGTGATAACGTTACTTCGGTGCTGCGACAGTGGCCGTCAGTTTAAATCACTATACATAAGTACGTAACGGCTATCACTTACCGCGATGACATTGCTCGGGATGTGGTCAAGGCTTCAAAGTTAAGCGTAGTTAAACACGAAGTACGAACGGCCATGCACGTGACGACACGCCTCTGCAATGTTGGGCCGTGGTTTTCACAAACACGGCGTTCGACTGCTAATAAAACATGATTTGAGCTCGAGAATTGAACGACCATGCGGCTGCGTGGGTCAATGGCCATGTTTTCCCCCCTCATGTACGATCCACTTACGTTCAACTGTGAATTCTTTACTTGAAGTGAGCGAAAGTACTCATTGCAACGCCTATAATATAAATTGGAGAGTAATCAGAATCAACTAACAACGACTTAAATTCAAAGACTTTATTCACTTCGTAGATGGTCTTTCAGCAAAGGGCGTTTGTTCCGGTGCCTAGGTAACTACCCAAAAGGGCAATTGTAACGATTAGACGCTCCAAACCAATAACGCTTATAAGCCTTTCGGCCACTGTTTGACCTTCGTCCTCCTCTTCTTCGTCCAAAATGTTCCCTATGCTCCAATACCTACAGGTTATCCCTACCATGGCTTCTCCACGCAGTATTACGAAGCGTCTGGACTCCACCGGGCAGGAGAAACTTGAACGCGAAGACATTCTAAAGCTTGTGAAGGTGGGTGGCCCGAAATCGTGCTTCTGGCATAACGACTCACATATTGATCATCGGTCGTCGCCCTTCCTTTCCCTTTGCTTTTTTTATCCACTTATAGCGCCGTGGTATCAATGCTATCCATAACATCCGCCGGTTCTTCACCAAATGCCAGAGAGGTGCACGGAGGTATGTCAACACAGGATACCGAGTGACATCCGGAGACTGATCACGTAGGGCTGGCCACAGTATATTATCAAATACAAATACGACTGCGTTGCAAGTGGATGAAGCAGCGGCCGGGATAGAATTTGATGCTATGGAAAAGGAAGATTTTAGTACGGTTGGCGAGCAGTCTGACGAGAGCAGTTCAGGTACGTTGTCACTCACCAATTTGAATCCCAACGATGTTCAACTAGAACCTCCATTTAGTGACCATTCTGGAGGGGAAAGAAGTATGCAACCATTCCCCCAGGGTAATCTATAGAGAAACCGAAGGTAGGCGTTTACTTGGAGGCCATAGTCACTACCACTTCTGACTGACACGAGCCTAGACGGGTTTGTAGCCCAGAGAATAATCGATGAGGATCTATATTTGCCCTTGCTACCTGCAATCATTGCACGTAGCAACGACGAACCAGTATACACAACCGTACACGGGGCTATATGGCCGACGTGGGCTGTGTATCAACCAGATGGATACACTCAGATTGCTTCGGGACCCGCAAGCAAGTTGTCTATGATGCCCTATGATCTATAGTATGGTAAGTATGCAGTAAATATACCAGAACAGAAGGGTCTAATTTCAGATAGCTGGCAACTCACTGATACATACAGAGGATGGATTAGATGTCGAGGAGTTCGATGTCTTGCTAGAGACGATAGCCTGAAACTGGAGTTTAAGCTCATTTGGAAGCAAAAATGAGTAGATACGTACCGCTTCTCGCCATATACTATCGCTAGACCGTGCTCACCTCCATCCTGTCCATCTGCCAGCCCATAACTCCCTGTTCTATCGCCCGTTCACGAGATAAGCACCAGACCTGTATACGGCAACTGTGCTACTTGTCAGTACCGACCTGTAAATTTAATTTAAATCACTTGGATTCTGTATCAATGTAATACTTACCGTGTCAATGGTCGTCGAGATTGTCCCCGCTGGTGTCCTTGTTGGGTCGTAAGTTAGGATGAGCGCGGGCGTGTCGCATGAGAATGGCTCGAGAATAGCCGAGATACATAGTATCGAGAGCCCTTAAATATAATCAAGGTGAATGGAACGTCGATTAGAGAACGTAGTGGGACTTCGTTTCATGCGAGCGGCGAAGCAAAGCAGCGCCGGCGCTTCGAAGCACTGGCTTGGTGGCGTGCGAAACGTATTTACAGTTGACATTTTGGACCACTGCAGCCTCTGGAACATTTCGTTGAAGGTGCAATCGCAGAGGGGCCCAGTCGGATTGAATAAATAAAACTGAGGGTCCAGAGTTGTGACAATTTTCACAGTGAGTAGAGGGAATAAAGAGTTTGTGACCACGACCCAACATTTGTGAGTCGTAAACAAGGCGTGTAAGTAAGGTCAGCGAAACCAGAGAATTACAATGATTTGTCTATGATGTTTGGGGAAGAGAAGGAGAAGTTGGAAAAGAGGTCGCCGGTTGTTTTAAGTTGAGCTAGAAAGTATGCACAATTCCGAAACTATTCAAGTATTTAAAGAGCCTATTGGTGGTAGCACGTCTGAGAACCTACGGTGGACGCTAAGCGCTAAGATCTGACGCGGCAAAAGTGGGAATGGAAGGGAACTCGGCTCATAGAGGGAAGAGTATCGCTCAGGGTGGCGTTGTAGTCGATAAGGCAAGTATTGGAAAGGGGATTTCGATCAAATGCGCAAGTCGATGAATGTATATGTTCGCTGTGCTCCGAGAGGTTGCGCCAGTCTATTATTTGTTCTACATGAAAGACAGCGAGTGTCTTGAAGGGTTCCTAGTCGGGACGCAGGTAACACGCACACAGCGCAAGCTGCACAACTGTCCAGCGCCAGGTGGTCACTAGGGCAAACGTTCATCGAATGTGTGAGATAATGCCATGCTTTGTGTGGTACGAGGCTGATATCGGCAAACAAAGCTGCATGATGCTTTCAGTCAATGTGAAATGCGGTGTGTAGATTGACGGAATGGGGACGCACTCACCTTTGTCAAATGGCATTTGAGCAAACGGCTACCGGCCATCCCGGGACGCTTGTTCCGGTGCCTAGGTAACTACCCAAAAGGGCAATTGTAACGATTAGACGCTCCAAATCAGCAACACTTATAAGCCTTCGGCCACCGTTAATCTTCGTCCTCCTCCTCTTCGTCCCCCTCATCAAGTACACAATGTTCCCCATGCTCCCATACCCACAAGTTATCCCTACCATGGCTTCCCCACACAGTATTGCAAAGCATCTGGATTCCGTTGGGTCGGAGAACCTTGAACGCGAGGACATTCTGAAGCTTGCGAAGGTGAGTGGCTCGAAATCGCATTTTGGGCACAACGACTCACATATTGACCATCGGCCGTCACCCTCCCTTTCCCTTTACTTTTTTATCCGCCTATAGCGCTGTGGTATCGACACTATCCGCACTGTCTGCCGGTTCTTAACCAAACGCCGGAGGGGTGTACGGAGGTACGTCAACACAAAATATCGGGCGACATCCGGAGCCTAATCATGTATGGTTGACTTCAGCAGACTGTCCAAGCACGATACTAGCGTGTTGCAGGTGGCTGAAGCAGCGGCCAGGATTGAATCTGAAGTTTCGGAAGAGGAAGATCCTAGTACGGCTGACGAGCAGTCTGATGAGAGCAGTTCTGGTGCGTTGTCACTCACCGTTGTAAATCCCCGTGATGAATAACTAGACCTTCAATTTAGTGACCACCTCGGAGGGGATAGAAGAATCCAACAATCCACCCAGAGTGATCTATAGGGAAACCGAACGTAAGCCTTTACTCAGTGTCCATAGTATACCTTTCCGGCTGAAAGTAAACTTGTTTAGACGGATTTGTGGCTCAAAGAATAGTTTATGATTCAGATTCATTCTTGATGCCTGCGATTATCGAAGGCACAAAGAATGAACCCGCATACACAATCGTGCAAGGAGCTATATGGCCCACAACGGCGGTGTATAACCCAGAAGAGTATGATCAACAGCCAAGAGGACATCATCAAGATTGGTTTGGTTCCCTATATGACGGAGAAGGTGAGAATTAGATTGTGGATGTCCCTGAGAATCAGGGACGATTGGAGGCAGCTGAAGACTTAACATTGCATACTCAGAGACGGAGCAGGACCCAGAGGCCGACGAGTTCGGCGTCCTGCTAGGGACCTGGGCGTAATGATGATATTAAGTGAAAAGAAGTGAGTACATATTTCGTTCCGAACACACACCATCGCTCAACATTTAAGTTCTCTCGTCTCGTCTCCCTATCGAATCGCACCGTCGTAAACACAGAAAGCAAGAATCAGGAGTTGCATATGCCAAGAAAGACCTGTATAACATATTTAGTATGCTTGAATGACGGATCAAAAAACTACTTACCGTGTCGATGGTTGTCGAAGTTGTTCCCGCTAGTATCCTTATTAGCCCACAAGATACGATGAGCGCAGCCGTGAGCGTGTCATGCAGGTAGTTGAGATACATACTGTCGAGAGTCCTTAAGTATAGTCGAGGTGAATGGAAAATTGGTAGGTTAGTGATAAGTCAATGACGATAGGGCGAATGGAAAGGGGATCTCGATCAGTCTGTGTATTTCTACGTTTGCTGTGCTTCGAGAGGGGATACGTGTAATAAATCTTCGGGGGAAGGGCGTGTTTTGAAGAGTTCCTGGTCGGCAGGCACCTTGCTTTGTGTCGGAACGGCTTCACTACCAGCAAACAAAGACGCATGGTGTGTTCAGCCAATATGTGATGTAGGAGTTAAAATCCAGTAGATTGATAGATGGACACACACTCACCTTTGTCACCTCGCCAATGGCCTTTCAGCAAACGGCCACCGGCCATCCCGGGACGTTTGTTCCGGTGCCTAGGTAACTACCCAAAAGGGCAATTGTAACGATTAGACGCTCCGAATCAACAACACTTATAAGCCCTCCGGCCACTGTTGATCTTCATCCTCCTTCTCTTCGTCCACAATGTTCCCCATGTTCCCATACCCACAAGTCATCCCTACCATGGCTTCCCCACACAGTATTTCAAAGCATCTGGATTCCGTTGGGCTGGAGAACCTTGAACGCGAGGACATTCTGAAGCTTGCGAAGGTGAGTGGCTCGAAATCGTGTTTCTGGTACAATGACTCACACATTGACCAATGATCGTCATTCCCCCTTTCCCTTTATATTCTATATCCGTCTATAGCGCTGTGGTACCGACACTATCCGTAGCATCCGCCGGTTCTTGGCCAAACGTGTACGGAGGTATGTCAACACCGAACGTTGAGTGAGATCCAGGGACTGACCGCGTGTGGCTGGCTACAGTACATTGTCGAAGTGCAATGCAAGTGTGTTGCGAGTAGAGGAAGCAGCGATTGCAACGGAAGTTGAGGCTATGGAAGGGGAAGATGTTAGTACGGCTAGCGAACAATCGGATGAGAAGAGTTCAGGTGCGTTGTCACTCAGCGTTGTAAATCCCCGTGGTGCCTAACTAGACCCTCCATTTAGTGACTGTCTTTGACGAGATAGAAGAATACAACACTCCTCCCAGGATAATCTATAGGGAAACCGAACGTAAGTGTTTACTTGGAGGTCGCAGTATACCCCTTCCGACTGACACGAGTTTATTCAGACGGCTTTGTGGCCCAGAGAATCGATGAAGATCCAGGTTTGCCCTCGTTATCTGCAACCATCACAAATAACAAGAACAAGCCTGCGTATACGACCGTACTCGGGGCCACATGGCCCACACTGGCTGTGTACCAGCCAGAAGGATTCACACAATATGTCGCGGAACCCATGTGGGATGAGTCCGAAATGCTATATGAGGAGGAGTATAGTGAAAACACTATGGATGAAGATGCTCCACAGCAGAAGGGGGCAATCTTAGACAGATGGGAACTCACAGACACATCCTCAGGTATGGAGGGCGAGTTGGAAGCCGATGAATTTGGCGTCCTACTGTAGATTCCAGTATAGATGTCATAGGATCCTTTGAAGTAACCAGAAGCAATTATGTTCCGCTTCTATCTGCATACCATCACTAGGCCATGCTCACCTCCATCCTTCCCATTCGTCAGCCTACCCTTGTTCCATCGCACCACGATGTAGAAGAGGAACAACAAAATTTTCTATGGCAATTGTATTGATCTCCTTAAACAAACTGTAAACTGTATTTAATTTGGAATGGATTCTGCATAAGAACACTGCTTACAATGTCGACAGTGCTTTGAGATCTTATGCGCTACCATGGCAACCGTATTATCGCCGAATACTGTGGGTATGGCGTGAAGCATGGGCATGTCCCGTGACTAACACCTTGCTTTGTGTCGGACGGGTTTAGTACCAGCAAACAAAGACGCATGTTCAGCCAATGTGTGATGCAGGAGTTAGAATCCGGTAGATTGATAGACGGACACGCGCTCACCTTTGTCACCTCGGGAATGGCCTTTCAGCAAACGGCCACGGGCCATCCCCGGGACGTTCGTTGCCGGTGCCTAGGTAACTACCCAAAAGGGCAATTGTAGCAATTAGACGCTCCAAACCAGCAACACTTATAAGCCCTCCGGCCACTGTTGATCTTCGTCCTCCTCCTCTCCGTCCTCCTCATCAAGTCCACAATGTTCTCCATGCTCCCGTACCCACAGGTTATCCCTACCATGGCTTCCCCGGACAGTATTTCAAAGCATCTGGATTCCGTTGGGCTGGAGAACCTTGAACGCGAGGACATTTTGAAGCTTGCGAAGGTGAGTGGCTCGGGTTCGTGCTTCTGGTACAACGACTCACACATTGACCAACGATCGCTGTCCTCCCTTTTCCTTTGCGTTCTTGATCCGTCTGTAGCGCTGCGGTATCGACACTATTCGTAACATCTGCCGATTCTTGGCCAAACGTCAGGGAGGTGTACGGAGGTATGTCAACACAGGATGTCGAGTGACACCCGGAGACTGACTGCGTGTGGCTGGCTATAGTACATTGTCGAAGCGCAATACCAGTGTATTGCAAGAGGATGAAGCAGAGATTACGACGGAACTTGAGACTATGGAAGAAGAGGATATTAGTACGGCTAGCGAACAATCGGATGAGAAGAGTTCAGGTGCGTTGTCACCTACCGTTGTAAATCTCCGGGATGCCTAACTAGACCCTCCATTTAGTGACCGTCTTTGATAAGATAGAAGAATGCAACCATCCCCCCAGGATAATCTACAAAGAAACCGAATGTAAGCGTTTACCTAGAGGCCACAGTACACCTCTTCCGACTGACACGAGTTTATTCAGACGGCTTTGTGGCCCAGAGAATTGATGAAGATCCAGATTTGCTCTCGTTATCTGCAGCTACTGCCAATAACGATTACAAACCAACATATACAACCGTACCCGGGGCCACATGGCCCACACTGGCTGTGTATCAGCCGGAAGGGTTCGTTCAGTATGTCGCGACACCAATGTATGATGAGGCGTGGTATAGTGAGTATACTATGGATATGGACACTCAGGAAGAGAAGGGGGCGATCTTGGGTAGCTGGCAACTCACCGGCGCATACGAGTCGGATATGGAGGACGAGCTGGAGGCCGACGAGTTTGGCGTCCTACTATAGATGGATTGGCCCTAACATAGATACTTAAAACCCCCTTGGAAGTAAACAGAAGTGAGTAGGTGCCATTTTTATGTCATCACTAGACCGTACTCACCTCCATCCTTCCCATCTGTCAGCCTATCCCCATCACACCGTCATAAGCACAGAATACGAACACCGCAATTTGTTTATAGCTTTTGTATTTCTTTCCGGAAATAACCTGTAAATCCTATTCAATTTGATTAAACTCCATATAAAGCCACTGCTCATGATGTCGACGGTCCATTGAGGTCTTCGCGCTACTTGGCATTCATATTAACTCCTGCTACAGTCAAGTATTGTGAGTACGGCGTGAAGCTTGGGTGTGTTCCATGGGTAGCTGAGAAATACGCTGTCGATAGCTAGCCAATGTGTACTGCAGGGGAGGCGAGGGGTGGGGTAAATTGATCGATGGGGATGCCTGGTTGTCGAGGTGTTTGGGCTGGTGTTCTATTGTGTGATAGGATACGATCAGTGCAGTCATGAAGGTCGTCGAGATATATACTGCCGAAAACATTTATAGTGGAAGTAGACTCAACATTGTCCAGAGGGTGTTGTGGGACAAAGAAAGGGCTTCGCTGAGGGCGTTCTGACTCGGAGCGCTTTTCGTGAAGCCACAGACTTTGTGGCGTGCGAAAAGTATTTACAGCTATGGTGGCCCACTTCACGGTTCGGACGCGGGTCTCACGCTCCCGGGTGTCTGAGGTAGTGGCAGCTAACTTGAATGCACATTGCAGTAGGTTGAGGGTCGTGACAATATATATTAAGAGTCATAGTTAGGAAATGTACGCAAACGTTTCTGCCTGGCACGCTTCGGTACGCGTACGAAAGACATCTAACGTGACGAAAACAATCCCCACAGCATTACTATACGATCGCCACTCTAAATGAATGGTCCCTCGCACTCACAAATTACGCTGTGAACCAACGATTGAAAGTAAGAAAAAAGATACTGATACACGTATCCGTCTTAACAGGGTATCTATGTAACAATGCGGTGGGAAGAAGACATAAAAACCAAGCGAATAGAACAAGTATGCTTGCATAAGAATACGAAAGTGTCACAGACTAGAATAGAATTGTGAGCTGAAAAAAAGTAAAACCAAGAGTATATCATAGGATGAGATCGCAGGTCGTAAAGAGTCAACGAAAAGTGGAAAGTGAGAAAGATTACAAATAACATATCCAACCACCTATTGCACCACTGAACGAAACAAAAACCACAGGAAGAGAAGGGGAAAAAGTGGAAACTAAAAGGAATATGCAAAAGAAGGGATGTTGCATGTAGTCCTCAGGAAGATGAGAGCAGATAGGTAAAGGGAGCGGAAGATGCGTCACGGTACAAACACCATACACCCACGACAGGCGTTTCTACAACAAAACAGCACAAGGGGACATACGAAGGGAGAGAGGGGGTGAGGGGGGCATAAAATACCGATAATTCAGATGGCCGTTATGAAGACGGCTGAAATACCGAAGGAGCGTTTTCCACTAGCCACTTGACAGTGAGTGTTTTGCCAGCCATGTCGCTGAACTCGGCCGCAGGGTCGCGGGAACGCATCAGTGTTGCTGATGAAGGGTTAACAAGATGTCAGACTCGGAATTAACAATATTTGAAAAGCAACCTACGACCGAAAACAACGCCAAGATTTTGAGCGTGCATGAGGTTGCTATCGCTTCGTTCAGAGACCCTAATGAGAAGAATTAGTGAATCAAGACGCCCGGACCATATTGCAGAGCCACGTACCGATGCAGATGGAGCATAAGAGCACGGGTGGTGTTATAATGCTCTGGGGGTAATCTCGTGACAAGATCCTTGAGAGTAGTTGTCTTCGGCTCCGCTTCCTTCATAGTTGATGCAGCAATGAACTGCTCGTGCAGGTCAAAGGTCAAGAGGGGATCAGGTAAGGAGCGGAAATAGTTCTTGAGCACAGAAGTGACACTGCAAATGTCATTGAAACGGTCGCTATCTTTCAGATCAAACGAGGTATAGTCTCCCCGTTCGAACAGCTGTGTGATGGTCCTCGACTGGCTGGAACCACCCGTCTTACGATATATACCCTCATACTCAAGGGCTAGAATGACGTTGTTAGAATCAAAACACTCTGCGGAAGGACAATATCATGATACGCACCAAGGGCATCAACAGCGTCGATACACTTCTCAACGATAACAGGAATAACACGGTCCTCGTCTTTGCTGTCGGCGCGGACTTGCTCAGCAAGATCCCGGCCAAACATCGAGGGACCTGAAGGTGATTATGTAAGTGACAGGAACCGTAGCCCGGGAAAATATCGTACTTACCGACTGGTGCAAGAGACGCAGACGGAGCCTCGTGTGTGCTTTGATGCGTACAAGGAAGATGAACAAGATTGCCACAACGAGTATGGACTGCAACATTGCAAACTACGATATATCACGTCAGGGTTGACCGCGGCCTCACAACGGAGATGAAACCATCACTCACCAGTGCACCGATATTGAGAACCCCACATCTTATCTCCACAATGATCGCAGCGGGCAACGCGCAAGACGCTGATCAGTTGGAAGTTGTGCTTCGGCTTCGTGTCCTGAGGAGCGGCATGCTGGTCCTTTGAACCAGAAGACTGGGGCGCTGCTTTCGACCCAGGCCACCTGAACTTGCCTCGCATCGTATTCCCAATCTGAACCTCTGGTATCTCGGCTTTCGAAGGCTTAACCCATCGTTGATCTGCAGACTCGTCTGAGTACGCAGTAGATGAGGTCGTCGAGGTGGAAATGAAGGGATTATCGAGAGAGCCATCACGTTTGTCCGACTCATGACCATGATCAGACACAGAACCATCTGTGCGGTAAGCGTATTGGGCATTCAACTGAGCCAGAGCTTCGTTACGGGCGCTAATAGCAGCAGTTTCTCCAAGGACAGCGTCTCGCATAGCCTTTAACTCCGCGATTTCCCTGGAGAGAGCCTCCTTCTCCTTGGTGAGAGGAAGAAGCTCGTCCTGATATTGATTCTTGATGTTATCGAAACGCACTGACAGAGCACGGCTTAGTCGCGCAGCGCCATCGGCATCAGAGACCATGCTCGGGGTACTGCATTTCCAAAGCCATGAGTGACGCTCACACATTTTGGGTCAACCAAACAAGCTCACCTCTTCGTCGCAGAAAGTTCTTCAACCTCCGCCAACGCCATGTCACGCTGCAGCCTCAATTGAGACAATGAACGCTCAAGATTTGACAAATTATCGCTCAGTTCTTGGGACAGTTGCTTCTGTGCTTCCTGCCGCATAGTTTCTCCCGAAGCCGCAGCTAAGCGCACAGCTTGACCCGATAATAAAACCCTCAAACGAGCAATCTCCGCCTCTGCGTCACGGCGAGCTCGCAACTCCTTGTCGTACTGCGTCTGAGCCACAGTGAGTCCCTCCATAGCCTGCTGGCTTGTACGCTGTGCAGGGGATCAGCGTCGTACCTACACGCAAACGAAATCAGACTGCTGACCTTCACCCCGTCCAATCTGTGTTTCAGATCGTGACTCTCCTCTAGTCGCTGTTTCAACAAAGACAGTATAGCCTCCAACAACTCCATATCCACCTTGACATGCGAGGACCCTCTATCCCGCGAGTCTTTCAAAGCCTCACTCAACCTCCTCACGACAATATCCGCAATTTCCGGACGCATATGCCCCGTCTTTTCAGGTGGTGGGGTCACCGTGATCTGAGCAGGAGTGGCGAGCCCATCAGGAGCAGCCAGCGACGCGTCCGAGGCTCCTCGGTCTCTCTGGCGGAATTGCAAAGGCAAGGTAGGCTTGGGAGGAAGAGTGGCATTTCCACGATCAGGAGAAGAGACAGAACGAAGAATGGAATGCTCGGCAGAAGGTCGTGCATTCTCCCCAGATCGACTAGGAAAGTCGCTCGTCAGATGCTGGGAATCTTGTGCTTCTTTCCGAACACCGTTTGTCGTGGGTTCTCGTCGATGTTGAACAGGAGTCACATCGACCGCATCACCAAGGACGGTCCGATCGCTGGTGGGAGTTCGTGGCTGGGGGCTGGGCGTGCTGCCTGATATTCTCACACCGTTCGCCTTTCCTCCTTTTGCAGCGATAGCCTCGAGAGCTTTCACCGAGTCTTGGCTTCCGCCCACCGTGTTCAATAGGTCGGAAAAGTCTGATCCGACAACAGAGAAGCGTATTGGGGGAAGTGCGGGGGCAATATACGTCGAATGGGAAGTGCTTTCTACAAGTGCCCCTTCTTCGTGCGAGAAGTCCTCGGAAAAATCTTCACTGTCGACCTGACTAACCTCAGGACGATCGTCCAACTCCACTTCTACTGTGTCAAGCTTGAGATGAGGAGGACGAGTACCAATTTTAAGCCCTTTCGCCTCCTTTGGCGGTAGCGGAGGCAGGCTATCAGGAACCCTCGTATTGTCGGTGACGCACGTTTCCTCACTCTCAGCTTCGGTATCCGTCCCGCTCTCGATACCGCGGGGAACATCGGCACGGTATGCGGGAGAGCTGGGCCGGGATACGCTCGCTGCTCTCGAAGTCTGACCAAGCGAGGAAGAGCTATGGCGATGACGACTATCGAAGGAACGCTGTCTTGTGATAGAACTACTCCGTCCGTTGGATGCATCCCACCCATCGGCAGTGAGTTGCGGCGTGCTGCGTCCACTGTCCACATCTCCTCGATGCTCAGGCCGACTAGTTGTTCGCTGGGGAACTCTGTCCAAAGTGAAGCTCATTCTCATAGGGGAACGAAGAGGCGAAGATCCAGATAGTAGTGTGTTATTCGTAGGCTGCTCGGTGGAAGAGGCAGATCTAGAACGGTTGATTGTAGGTCGATCTTGCAAGGCGTCTGACTGTAAACGTGCCAAGTTCGATATGTGTAGAGGCTTCCCTGTGTCAATGTCGCGAGCATACGAGGGAGGAGACGAGACGAGACTGTTCGGGACCTCCTCGCGCAAAGGTGAAGGCGCATGTCCAAAATCTTGCTTAGAAGGAGTGGTAGGGCGATCCATATGTAGATGCAAGGGTGTATTCGGAGCAGAGTTGAACGGGTTGTTTTGTGTTTGCTCCGAGGGCAGCGAGCTGAAGGTCATGACCAACGCGGGGTTGATCGAGCGCCGTTTCTCCTTGCGAGAAGATGTGCTTTCAGGAACTAGCAGGCCGTTGGTCGACTGTGCGGTAGGATCTGCATTTTGCTGCTGCGCTGTATTGTTGAGTTGATGATCGTCATAACTTTTGGCCTTCTGTAGGGTTTTGGGTGAACTATCTCCAGACGATATGGAGAGGTTCTCTACGTTGTTTAGCGGGGTCGTCAACGAGCGAGTAGGCTCAGAATTAGGTGGGGGGCTTCGAGTGGCTGCAGGGGAGGATGGGAGTCCCTTCAAAAGGCCGGAGTGACGTTTAACATTGGGACTTGTCGCGGCAGAAGACGTGGTTCCTGTAGCTGATGATGGTCCTTTCTGTGCTGTTGAACCAGGGGGAAATTCAGAGGAACGCGGGGTCGTTCTACTCTGGGAACCAGCACTAGCAGATCGCGATTTGGTTATTGCACGTTGCTCGGATGTGGAGGGTACGCCTGACGATCCTGGTCGTTCTCCTGCTGCCGCAGCCGCCGCCGCCGCTCTCCTCTCCCTCTCCTTCTTCTCCTTCTCGCGCCTCCTACTCTTTGCGACTCTCTCGTTATGGCATGGCATGCAGTAGATTCCTTGGCTAGTCTTGGCGAACACGAGCTCGTCTATCCTCTTCTTGCATACACGGCAGTTGAAGCAATGAGCATGGTACGAATCTTCGCCGGTCATAATAGCCTCGTCAAGAATGGGCTGTCCACAGACATTGCAGCAGTACGAACAGTCTGAGCATACCGGCGAGCCGTCCGAGAGTAAGAGCAGATTGGTGTCGGCGGTAACCTGGTTGTTGCACTTTGCACATCTGAAGCAATCAATGTGGAAGAATGATTGCCTGGGCCGGGTAGATATCAGTGCCAAAGACTCTCAATGTATAGATATAAGACGCACCCAAACGCAACAACTACGCCACCGTTCTCCGTCACTACTGCCTTTTTACATCCCGGGCATATGCGTTGTTCTGTCAGCAGCGATGGGTCGGCCGCGTTCAAGGCAGCAATCTGATCAGCCATGCCAAAGCAAGAGTAGGAATTGCCCTAGAGTGTCGAGATGGATAGTCAAGATTCCTGGACAAGTCTGGGAGGACTAGATAATGAGAAGACTGCGGTGGACAGTTTTGACCGTCGCGACCTCGCGTCGCAGTCGGCGGGGTAGTCAATGGTAAGCTGAGAGCCGGCGGTGTCGTTTGTCGTGAGCTGAACAGTCCCAGGGGTTTTCCAGAACCCCCAAGTGATGATGGTCGAGCGTAAACGTTGTCCTGAACGTGAGCGTTCGACGAAGAGAGTGAGCTAGTAGGCGCCTAACTACCATCAGCCATGAAAGTGAGCGCGACAGAAGTCGGTTGGCAATGAGACACCCAGCTTCAGACAACGTGCACAGCAGTGAACAGCTCCTCGTCGCCTGTGACAAAATCAGCGGTACATGCTTGAGTCAAAAATTCCCCTGAAATGTAATTTCCGCTACCAGCGTGGTTCGAACCAGGGCCGGCCGACATCTGTCCGGTTCTGTCGACAGTCGTGAGTGCTTTCAAACCTTTCCACGTGGGTTACCGCTGCGGGCCGCCAATAAACGTTGATGAGTTCAACTTGAGTCGCACTTGCACCAGGCTGAAGCGCTGACTCCTCGGCCGGTGAGTCTATTAAATATTTGGTATTCTTTCTCTCTACAATTTCACTACTCACGAGTACAGTAGAGCTCGCAGACGACAACGGTGACGATAGTCACAACGATGAGAGTATTCCTCTACAAGCGGGATGCTTTCACCGTTGCGCTCGCTGCATCCTTTCTACCTGTCACATCAAGTTCCTAACCCCAATCTCCTCCGTGTGGCAATTGAGAGTCTTCACGTCGCAAATAGTATGGTTTATCCCAACAAGGGACATTTTAACGTGGAAGGTTATAATCAATTGCAAAGGAATATAAGAGCCGATTAAGGGTCTAAGAGACGGGGTGGAAGAGAGTTCTCGGAGGGAGGTTTATCTTAGCAGCCTGTTATGAGGCCTATGTATTGACGTCGTTGGCGGAGTTGCCTGAGTAGATACAACACTACAGTCGAGGAAGGTAGTACCCGCCCCCGAGAGACTAGTCATATACTGGAAAATCTATAGTAAAAGATAACGACAAAAGACTGGGAGATAGAGTATACTTCGGTTGTTGGTATCCAATAGTACACCGTATGATCAACCGTCTTCAACTATTCAGCAGACTTGAAACAATGTCTTTGGAATCATTCCAGCACCTCCCTCGTAGCACAGAAAGTATCAGTATTATTATGATAAACATCGACTGAGCATGCTATACCTGTGGGTTGCAATGTGGCGAGATCGACTTCCAGCAGATCGTCTTTGGATATGTTCCAACCCGGGAACGGACGCTTGTATGTGTTTCCGCAAACGAACCGGTATGTGCAATCAACACGAGGCCACACATCCTGCAGAGACGGGTTATTCTCGATTGCGAGTCGTAGAGTCATGTGGCAGCCGAACTCGAAGACGACAGCGCGCAACGCGCAACTTTCTTCGAGTTGCTTTCGATAATCGACGAGGTTGATGTATTCGAGCCCTTCGACAGGGGCAGTTTGTGGCGGAGCTGCGATTATAATATGAGAAGCCACTATCCGTACGGGCTTTGGAGAGTGACGATTCGTGACATCGCGCGTAGGGGGTCTCGAGTTGCAATAAAATCTGGCTGTGATGGAAGGGCATTTTATTACTGACTCCGGGATCCAGTGCATGCTGAATATGTGGACTTGAAAAAAAGACAGTTTGTCCATTTCCCCTTTGACAATAAGGTGAGCTGAGCGTATAAATATCTTCGCACAGGAGCAAAACCCTGCTTACTGCTTAAAAAGTAGTAGGTCGGTTGACGAGGAGATTCAGACTTCGAGTCCAAGTTTCGAAACAAGTCCCGAAGAGAGACAACGAGGCGTAATACCCGTTGTTGATCGCGGTCAAGAACTGTGTGGATTGGAGAATCCGAATAAACAGTGGCAGCGTAGAAACCGATAAGGAAGTTATCGGTGCAGTCGGTGGCTGTAACATGTATTTTCTGACGATTGTGCATGGTCGGCATGGGCTTGAGAAGAGAGACTTCAGCATTGTCGTTCCAAGTCAAATGAGAGAGATAGATATCGTCGGCGCTACGAAAGTGCTTCATATATTTGATAATATGTCCGAAGGAAGGGAATTGAATACCGTTGAGGCGAACACTGCGATATCCGGTAATAGCAGGGGAGATACACGGCGAGAGGTTGGAAAGGCTCCAATGCGGCGTATCGATATTAACCGGTGGGGAGTCGTAGGTAAAAGGGCCTTTGATTTCGATGCGGCGCAATTTCTGGGAAATCTGAGGGATGTAAACCAAATGGAGGAATGACTTTGGACTATATTCATAGGTTTGTGAGACTGATACCGCTTCGATAAGTTCGTGGATTGGGATCAGCTCACTACTTCCTTGTAGTGCGTAGTGTCTGAATGCCTGGGCTTCGTCTATGTTGATAAAATTCAATGCTCTACCTGAGAATATGTATTCGCGACAGCGATTGGCCCAATAGCGAGAGACCAAGGAGCACGTTTTGAGCGTGTACAGCGGTTTGGCCAGCATCATCAAAATCTCCTTTTTCGTCATTACATCCTCTAGCCAAGGATCATATTGGACGGAGGTCTTGAAGCGGTTTTTTCCCACTTCCTTAGAGCGGTCGTCACGACTGACATAATAAAGGATCCGAGAGAACAGCTCTTCTGGAATCACCGCACCCGGCCCAGGTCGCTCAATATATCTCCCAGTTTCGTCGATATCGAAATTGAACGTTATGAGGTCGTAGATTAGCCGGGCCTGGCCCCGTACACTCTCCATATGTGGTATCTATCTTGAAGATGTAAATGTGATCGTAGCATCGCCAACATGCGACTCACCACACTTGATATGACCACGAGTTGCGATGTGCTAGTATGAAAGTGTCGTATGTTCCCTTTACTTTGACAAAAATTCAGTGAATAGACATACGGGAACGTTATCATAGCACATACCCGGCGATGACGATGGCAGGACTCGGGAAGCGAGCACCCTCGCGAGCTTTTGCACTAGTGATCTGGCTCGTGGGCAAAACGTCAGACCAAAATAAAGCCTAAACATGGACCCACTAATTGACGTACCTCATGGAATACTGATATCTGTTAACGCTGTTGAATATCTCCCCTACTTCTTTTGCTGCTCATGGAGGTTTTGGCGGTGCTCGGTCGCTCACAATGCGAAGCTTGCCAACTTTTGAGACTTGATAAGGTTATTTAATCAGAGATGGCGACACGGTACGAAAGTCACGCTACATTTCCCTAGTTTTATCTTCGTGAGACAAGTAAGTCTGTGAAGCAAATGCCGGAAATTGGAGTGAAGTGCATGGTGTCGTGTCGTGCGGAGAGGTCAATATCCAAAGGCGTTCCCTAATTTACCGAGGTACTTTCATTAAGCAATGACTGGTAACTTGTGAGAACTGCGTCAGTATGACCACTGGCGACGAATATTGATAAAAATCACTGTACCTATAGCGTATAAAGTATAAGAATTGGCTTCCAAACTTTGTCACAAAAAGCGTTGAAGCCCATATAATACTTCTATCGAGTTGTTAAGACATAGAAAACGAGATAAGAATATACTGTGTAGTATGTACTCAACTTGACCCAACTCCTCCAGTGGCACGTCCGGTTGCTCCGCGACACTGATAGCCTCGCTGCGATATCATACAACGCTGGTCTCGGCTGGATCAACTTTCCAGTGAGCTCATACTAGACATAAAGATATGCGGCCAATGATTGCAGGATGTCGAGGGAGTGCCTATAATGCATGGTGGTTCAGGTTAGAAATGTTCAAGCTCGACTCGGTTGAAAGGGAACTTGCGGACCGGATTCGGTCCGCTATAAGCCAGTACCCCGGTCACCAATGAGACAGTAAGACTCCCGAGGTAGAGCAGCTTTTGCGCACTGACCTATTTGTTTACATACCTATAGAACACGGACCCCTCGAGTGAGTCTCAGTGCTTCAAATTATAATCAAGCTACATTTTTGGCGCGGGATTTATAGCAGCACGGCAGAACTTGTGGGAGATGCTAGGCTTTCTGTGAAGAAGAAACTTATTGGCGTGAACTGTACGCGCAAGTCGCAGTTTCTTGTAACTCACTTCTAGCTGGACTTATGGGAGGCTGGGCTGCTTGCTCTCTTTCTGCCAGCTTGGACGTCCTTCGATGTCTGACTGCTGAAGGCTCCACCACGATTAAAAACCGCCTCGTAGTATTTTATAGTCATCGCACTTTATAGAGAACAATAGAGCTCTATGTCAATGAGACATTTTGATTTTCAAATTTTGTCTAGGAAAAGTTCGTGGCCGAAGTAGATATCACCGAGAAAGCTTCCCGAAAAGGCAATCATTCAGAATGATGGGAGCAATTCATTGAGCGCCCGAACATCTTCGTCCTAGGACCGTCGCATACTTTCATTTCATAAACTACATGGGCAAAAATTCTCAGCTCCCCAAATCCAAGCTCTCAAATCCAAGTTCTGCAGGGTGGATGGCTTATACAGCGGGTCCTTGAACTACCGGCGGTCGCCATTATGACGAGAACCTCGACCCCAGCCGCGAGGGAAACGAGCAGAAGTTGCTAGTTTTGTTCGACGAACGTGTACGATGCCAAGAACGCTGCGAGGTGTGTGCTTATGGCTATACGTTATCGGTAATCACGTTAACATAAAGCTATCGGTGGTCAGCATGAAGTCGTGCGGTTGATTATGCCTGTGAGCATGGTCAGGAACATCAACACACGTGCAGTTATCGTCTCTTTGCAAGTCTTATTTACTGTGGTTCAAGGCTGCTACTATATCTTGCATACATAAAGCCCATCGTCGCAGGTCATCAGCAACTTGAGGACTCTTGCACCTCGTTGAACGCTGTTGTACTACAAGATGCTCATACTAGCGCTTTCGGCTCTTCTCGTGTCTCTTTGGGGGTCTGTTGCTGCCGCCACACCAAAGCTCGGAGGCCGTGACTTTTTACTTGACACATCACTCCTACTTCCCGGACGTTCAACCTGTAGCCTCTTCACTGCCTTTAACCCCTTCGCACCCACCTCCTGCCAAAACGCCACTGCCCAGAATGAATGACCCATGCTGCTTTAACGCTCCTGGAGGACATTTCCTGCAAACACAATTTTGGGATTACGAGAGTCCGCTGAAGTGGGCCGGTCCGAATGATAGTTGGACTGTGCATGGACTGTGGCCGGACCATTGCGATGGAACGTATGATTTATTCTGTGCGAGTGGGAGGGAGGTGCAAAATATCACGGAGATCTTGAAAAGCAAGGGAGAGAATAGACTGCTCGAGTGGATGGGGGAGTATTGGAAGGATAATACGGGAAATGACGAGGTGAGTAGAGTATGCTGCAACGTTTTCTCGTGTGTTATTGAGGGATTATATATATAGTCGTTCTGGGAGCATGAATTCAATAAACGTATGCTCATCCTTCTCTCATTTTGGATTCATGCCCTCATGTGTACATGAACGATAAGATGCGACCTGTATCTCGACTCTTGAGCCTCAATGCATCCGCAACTACCAACCGGGAGACGATGTCGTCATTTTCATCAAGCGCACTATCTCTTTGTTCCAACTGCTGCCGACGCATCTCTTCTTGGCGGCGCATGGGTAAGACGAATCTGGGCACGCTCTGGCGAGATTTCACTGATTATATGCGGTATGTGCAGTATCACACCAAGCACGACAAAGCAGTATAAGCTTGTAGATATCCAGAACGTTATTGTCTCTACCACGGTAGGTCACTCGCTCGCTCACTCTCGGGACAGTGTATAAGCACTAATTTGGAACCACTGGTGTAGGGCAAGAAACCTACCATCGGTTGTGATGGCCCAGGCAAGACGTTCTTACACGAGATGTGGTACCAGTACGTCTCTACAGACTCATCGTTTCTCACAAATATTCTAAGCCTACATCTTCCCGAAATCTAGTTATGTGACCCGTGGAAGCGTCATCGATGGTCTCTTCCTCCACACCGATGCTGACTCGACAGATTCGTGTGCGGATACGGTATGGTACTGGCCAAAGGGCGTCGCTACACCTTCTTCCACGCCTACCAGTAGCTCAACTGTTTCCTCTAGTGCGCCTGTGAGTGTTGTCCCGCCTGCTATATCATGAAGCGGTCGTAAGTAGCGGTAATGACTAAGAACTGACATTTTGTGATTGATAGACGTTAACACAGGACAAGGGCACAATTCAGTTATACACCTCTAACGGGACTAATGTCGGCTGTGTATTGAGTAAGGGGACGTGGTCTCAGGTTGGTCCTTCTCATTCCTCGCTATTTTCCCTCGGCCCATTTACTTCTTCTTGTCGTTTGTAGCAAACTTGCGCAACTTTCCGTCCCGCGCTGGTTTCTGTGGCTGGCACGTTTACCTACACCTCTTCAAAAGGCTTGTGTGCTGTGGACGCCACGAATAGTACATTGGCATGTGGCGCGGACTACAAGACGGGTTCTGAGTTCATCAATGTGAGTCCTTTGACCTTCCTATTAAGGAGCAATCCTTCTCTCCTTCTCAAACCCTACTTCCACCATGATCTTTCCTAATCGATTTTTTAAAAAATTCTACCCCATGGACACATGATGACCGAGACGCTAATGCTTCTTATGCTCCGATAGACGACAATCGTCACAGGCTCTTTACTCGCGTATAATGCTTCCGATACCTTCTCTGCAGACGTTTTACCTACTGGTACAGTCCAGAGCACGATTTTTGTTGGCGGAGAGCATTCACAAGGTATTACGCTGGTTTATGTGAGGACATAGGTGAGGTGGGCTAGTGAAGTTGAGGCCGATGGCGGTTTCGAGCAGGTGAAGGCGAGGAGCCGCAAGATATTCGTAAGCAGCAGACCAAAACTTACATGCTACTTACGTAGCTTAAAGCATCTACGTAACATACGTTTGTAGAGAGCCGAAGTTTCTGAAAGTCCCGTATTTTATGACTCCCAGCTTTCTGCTTATACACTGAGCATTCTGGCCTTCCCTTACAGCCTTCTACTTGGATGTTTTTGTTGGAATTTTACCCGAGCTAGACTTACAGCTCTCAGTGTTTACACTGTATATAGTCCGCAAATCTGGGACTTGGAGCAGCCAAAGGATATATCCTCTAGGCTGCTGGTTGAATTGTAGTTATAGATGTACGATGCATAAAATTACAATGTGCAGAGGGAGATCATACTTTGTATGTTCCAGCTGGCACAGGCTGCTTCGAACACGCTTGACCAGCGAGGCGTTTTGTTCTTAAAAAGGTAGACAAAGTTCTCACGCCAAACAGGCGCAAATATGGTAGTCGGTCGGCGGGGACAGCGGCGGCGAGGTATCTTCTTACCTTCAGCCTGTATACCCGCCTCTCTCTTTTCTAATCTGCCAGACACATGGCAGACAACCCCTCTTTGCAGGTCAGTTTAACCACATATTTCTCCGTCCAGAAATCCAACGATGACGAGTTCTCTAGAATCCCAACCACCCCGGACAGCACCAGCAAGTACATCTAGAAGCAGCCTCTCAGCCTGAACCAGGACCATCGTCTCAGACCCTCAACGGTCAAGTGACACTCTCAACCCCTGGTGCGGTGGATGTGCCCAACGGGATATCGAACTCAGACGCTTCAGAGCAACCGTCATCCTCACAGTCAGCCGCTGCAAACCACGCATTTTCAGAGACTCAGGAAGCGAAAGTCGTGCCAAGTGATAAGATGGACGCAATGGAGGGCTCGAGTGCAAGAGAGGTGGAGAAGGACCGTGCCTCCACGAGTACGCACACTCACACCCGCACGCAGTCTACGCGTCAGAAAGCCACTGACAAGTCGAACTCAGAGCTCGCGCACACAACTTCGACGGCGGTGACTGGGACAGAGGCGGAGCAGCCAAAGGGGACGAAGGCGAAGAAGATGAAAACGAAAACGAAGAAAAAGGCAGGAGGGCCGTCACTTATCTCCAAGCTACTGCATAAACTTGTTCCCTGCCTTGGTCTGCCGCGTAGGGCACATACGGTGGATTTCCACGACAATGCCGAGAAGTCGAAACCAAAGCCTTCAAAGCCTCAGCCCCAGGTTCAGACCAAGCCTGGACCGACGTCCTCGTCCCCAGTGGCTGTCCCGCCATCAAGTGATGTGCAGGAGAAGCCTCCAGCGTCTGCAGCCCTAGCGTCGAAGGAGCCAGAGGAGTCGTCGACGGCTCCTGAGGAGAAACCTTCCATTACTCGAGAAATTCCAATACCCCCACCGCTGCAACCGGTAGACATTCCTCCCCCGTCTGATGATCCTGCCGTTGTCGTGCCACCAACGCCAACGAAGACGCTCCCGCCCGAGGAGACTGCTGGTTTGACGTCAGGCGCCGTGCAACCTCCAGGGTCAACCGGTTCGTCGAAGCGAGACTCGTTGAATGATGCACATCGACAGGGGGATTCTGAGAACGAATCGGATGCGTCGACTAGTTTCACAGACGAAGAGGAAGCAGATGCTTCGCCCGTGGAGGATCCTGAAGATGAGGAGGAGAGACTGATTGCTAATGGGGGTGCGGGTATACCTATCGGTCCGGATGGTGTCCCTCGACCTCTCTTGCCACCGTTGTCTGCGAAGCAAGCTGGGCGGAAATGCCTTGTGCTCGATCTAGATGAGACGCTTGTGCACAGTAGCTTCAAGGTGAATCGGGTATTACTATGAAAATCTGCTGACTTGTTTTACTGACCAGTTGTTATAGTCAATACAACAGGCCGATTACGTCGTCCCTGTGGAGATTGAGTATCACTGGCACAACGTTTATGTGATCAAGCGTCCGGGTGTTGATAACTTCCTGAAGAAGATGGGGGAGATATATGAGATCGTCGTATTTACGGCTAGTCTGAGCAAGGTACGCAGCCCAAGTAATTCCGAAAATGCGGTTGATGATCTCACCGGTGCGCGTAGTATGCGGACCCAGTATTGGACAAACTCGACATTCATCGAGTAGTGTCCCATCGGTTATTCAGGGAGAGCTGTTATAACCATAGAGGCAACTATGTCAAGGTCAGTTCACCATTCGCGTAGCGTCTACCGCTATATTTATCGTCTCTTGCCTACAGGACTTGTCTCAACTTGGCCGACCAATTTCGGACGCGATTATCATAGACAACTCTCCTGCATCATATATTTTCCATCCTAACAATGCCGTCCCGGTTTCTTCATGGTTTAACGATCCTCACGACACTGAACTCACCGATCTGGTGCCGTTCCTCACGGACTTGGCCCTAGTAGACGATGTCCGAGGGGTGCTGGATGGAGGGCTATAGGAAGCTACCAATGCCATTCAAGTCGGAGTTTGTGGCTCTTGCACTGCGTTGTGTTCACTAGTGGTGCTACCGAATGTGCGCTCATGGACACTTGTGGACTATCGCTTAAGCTGCCTACTACGCCTGCTCTATACCATACCAATACCCATACCATCCATCATTTCTTGTGGCTCCTACCGCTCCCTGCAATCATCTACCCATATATCCCCTTGCATCGGTTGCAGACATCGTGCATCTCTATTATGCTGGCCTCAGTTTCGTCTCACAAAGCACGGTGTCTGTCTCACGTCTTCTATGAACGCGTGCGTCAATGACTGCCAGTTGTACTGTGCGCGCATCCATCTGCGTGCTGTCCCAAGTGTCCTCCAAAATTCCCTCCTGGGTATCATTGTCCGTGCTCTCGTTGTCCTTCATACGGAGCTTACACTAGACTGGCGCCACCTCTCGAAGCACAACGAACGTATACCCTCTACCGACTTGCCCATCTAATCGAAATTCCCCTTTTTTGCACTCAACCTCGTCATTTTATTTACTTTCTCGACCGCCATTTTGACCACCATTCGTCCCTTTTCGATTCTGTCATGTTGGACTTTGCAACAATCCTCGTGCTCTCTACTTTTCGTCACGCCCATCTGCGGTATTACATTCGTCTCTCCTGCTTCCGGGGCTGCTACTTCGCGCCTATCATTGTCACACACTCGTTTTTTTATTGCAATATTTTCCGTGGAAAGTCCATTTCACCGTTTGTGCGATCTCGCAGTCGTTGTCTGTTGTTTCGTCGTCATCTCTCTGCAGTCGTCCGTGGTTGTTGATATTTGTTCTCGCAAGCTTTTCGCATCCTCAAACCTGCTTTCTTAAATCTGGAGTCGTGATTTGGTTGGTTGGACGGGGTGAACGACATATGGACTCGAGGTAATGCGTTTACTTGCTTTTTTCTTCTTTCACCACGTTTTTTTGGCTCCCACTGTAGATGATTCCCAAACACACTCTCAACGGACTGTTTCGTATTCCTCCAAATAATTTCCAACCCATTCAAGGTTTGCGCGTTCCCAGGTCCAGCTTTCGAAAATCAACGATTCCTTTTTCCTTCTCTTTTCTCCTTCGAATACCATACACATGTTTTTTCTTCATCCAGTACTCTTTTTTTGCTCGCTTCTTTTAAGCTCTTCTCACTGAAACATTCATATTCATGCCTTGTTTACGACTCACAAATGTCAGGTTTACGATCTCGTTAGGACCCCTTTAGTCATAGTCGATATTGTTTCGTGTCGGTATCATGGCTTTGTACGTGCGTACATTTACTGACTCGTAACTGTCTATACATGTTGTTATGACCTTCAACTAGCTATTATCTTCAGCTTGAAATTAATTTCGAGGGGTAACGTTGAGGAAGTTCGACAACAGCTTACTGGCAGCCTTAATTGCGCTGGTTTGCGAAGTGGCCATAACTGTGAATATTCTTCCCACGCCACAAAGCCTGTAGCTAAATGGAAAGCGCTCAGGACGCTTTGCTTTGTTCACACGAAGCGACTATCATCCTTTACCATCTCACTGTTACCCCGTCTAAGCAATACTCCATTCATCTCGACTATAAAGTCCCTCGACAGTATGCATCTCGGAGATCAGGCATGTTTATGCTCCTCAGCCGTGGTCACTGTCTCATGGGACTCGTGAGATAATATGGACACCAGTAGCAGAAACACCTCGACAACCATTAACACGGTGAGCAGTGGTTTGATACGGAATTTAAGTGGTTGAAATATAATATACAGGCTATTCTTGTGTTGCTTCCTGTGTTCATGACAGCAATTCGACAGGGAGATGGAACGGGGGAACAGAAGAACGGAGATGAGCGTGACTCAGCACTAGTGCGTGGCTAGAACCAGTACGTACTCACCTCCTTTCACTTTAGTGTCTTCGCTAGTCGCAAGTCTTCAACAGTACACCGAACTCGTCGGCCTCTGGGTCATCTTCTGTCTCGGACTGCCCGAAATCGATCCCTCCCACTCTGAGACTGTATTTGTTGGTCCGTAGTTGCCGTCTGTGAAGATCACAGGCATCAAGTACGAACCTGCATCTTCAACGAATCGGATTTCCTCAGCTACAAATCCGTCTAAAGAGGGTTACAATCAGTCAAAAGGAGCATACTGTGGTCGCAGAGTAAGTGCTCACATTCTGTCTCCCTATAAATCATCCTTGGGGGATTTCTACGTTCCTCTATCCCCTCCGAAGCGATAACTAGATGAAGAGCTATTTAGATATCATCTACGTTGGCGATAGTAAGTGATAACATACCTGAACTGCTCTCATCCATTTGTCGGCCTACCGTACTAAAATCCTCTTCTTCTATAGCCTCAAATCTCGCCGTAAACTCTGTTTCACCCGCTGTCAATACACTGGAATCGGGTTCCCACTTCGACCATCTACTAAAGCCAGTCGCGCGTAGTCAGTGGCAGGACCTAACTCAGCAGCCAGCGTTGAGACATACCTCCGGACGCCTCTCGGGTATTTAATCAAGAGATGACGAATGATGTGTATAGTGTTGGATCCACAGCGCTATATGTGGTTGGATAAATGGAGTGAGGAGGGGTAACGAGAGGACCGATGGTAAATAGGTGGGAAATTGCACTAGAATCGAGCTCTCGAGCCATTCACCTGCGCAAGCTTCAAGATCTCCTTGCGTTCAAGGTTCTTCACCCTAGTAGAGTCCAGATAATCGCCATTGGTACTAGGGGCTCGTAAACGCGATAATTTGAGGATCTTGGATGGTGGGAAACATCGTGGACGATGGAGAGGAGGAGGAAGATGCAGAGTGGCCAAAGAGGTAAACACCATAATTTAGAGCGTCTAATGGCCACAATTGTCCTTTTGGGTAGTTATCTCTAGGCACCGGAACAAGTGTGGCCGGCGGATGTTTGCCAAAAAAAACCATTCACGAGGACAAAGGTAAGTGTATGCCTATCAATCTGCCGCTTTCTTTTCACATTGGTTGCGAACACTGGGCACCTTTCCGGTCTCGTCCCACACAAAGCACTGGCCGTGATTCGTCTCACTTATTCCAGGAAGGATTTCTGGGAAATGGTACGGAACTGACCTAACTGTTACGGCCCAAACAATTGGGAATATTGGAGTGAGCATGACATTTCTCAAGTCTGTGTGCTAGGACTAAGTTGCGGTATGACCGCGCCATTCGAAGGCTAAAGCAGCATACTACCTCGACACTCTCAGCAGTGACAGTGTGACACTCGTAGTATCCCCTTTCAAAGCGATGGAACACCAACAGCCCCTTGACTACATTTTCTCTGGGCCAAGTTCCAAAGAACCATTGAAAATATTACGCCGTACACGCGATGGCAAATGCCGAAGGCTTTGATGTCCAATGGCCTTGGCCATTTCCGCAACTTTCCTTTTGGGGCAATTGTCCTTTTGGGCAACTGCCTTTCGAGCTCAGCAGAACTCAGCAGGTATATAATGATCACGACCTGGAGCGGGCGTCTTAAACTGTTCTCTCCCAACGTCCATCATCTCCCTTTTACTGGCCGTTACCGATAGCACTTCCCGCCCTTCACTGTCTCTCCCATACACTCTACGCGGCCTCTTGCCATTCCCATCGCTCCGTCTTACAGAGCGAGAACAAGTGAGCGGTCAAAGGACGTGACGTGGCCATAGTTATGCTAGACTGACTGTCATCCTTCCAAAGGTTATCAGGTCCACTGAACGCACTAGCCCGGAGTCGTGACTTGAGTTGGGGCGTTTGTAGGATGACGGGTGGAAACTTGAAACTCGAAAAACGCAGGCATATTGCTGGAGACCCGTCCTTTCGCTCAGGAGCCATTCATAAACTACCGGTCGAACTCTTAGTCGAAATATTCCTCTATTTGAGAGATTCGTTAAGTTTGACTTCCGGTGCCTACGCGTGGACCAGTGTTCTTCTCGTAAACAAAACCTGGTATCAAGTCGCCGTCCAATGCCCGCTTCTCTGGAATGTGCTCGACCTTTCTGTTACAACACCGTTGTGTTTCGCCGAACGTTCGCGAGGACTGCCATTGACTGTATTATGCAAGGCTAAAGACAGCGCAGCTCCCCACCCCCTCGGCCCATATTCCTCCTACTTTCTTCGAGCAAGGACATTGATTCTGGACGGAATATCTTATGAAAACGTACGGGAGGCATTCGGAAACCTTACTTCGCTTCCTCTGCTCGAAGAATTGGAAGTGTATCCGCTTATGGGCGATCATTCTTTGCCCGACATATTCATCTCGGGTTACTTCCCTAATTTGACTGACCTTTTACTCGTCCTATCCCCCGAGTCCGGGTGGAGATACTCCATCCGCTCTCCAAATCTCCGGGTTCTCGATATCAGCGATGTATTGTTGCACAATCTCGTGACGTTCACGGAATTGTCGAATGGCCTCAAGAACATGCCGCTATTGGAGTATCTGTACTTGGGATGTGTCACCCTACTCCCAGATGAAGGCGGGGAGCTGACCATGATTCCCGCCTCTACTATCAGCCTCCGCAATCTCGTCCATCTGATCCTCGATGGACCATTGGATGTATGTACAGCGCTGCTGAATGGATTCGCGCTTCCCCCTTCCACGGACATCGACGTCCGTTGCTCACTGCCAAACGAGAGGCCTGGACGACTAGACGCTATAGAAAACTCGCTACCCAGGTTATCGAATGTGTTGTACGACAAGATCGCATTGCGAGACGAATCTGGAGCGCATTTAAACCCGATAAAATCCATGCTGGTTCAACAGTTTTCCATTATCAATCCAGTGGAGGGCAATTACTACTTGAACTCCCGCGTACACTTCTTAAGAACCGACAGCCTACCGAGTCAGCATGACAAATCCATGTTCTTTAGCCAAGTCCGACACACAAGCATCCTTGCTAAAGCTTGTTGTTTCGATACTGAAAGTTTTCAAGGGGTCCAAGTCGTACTTTATTGGGCTACTACTCCTGGGGACCCCGCTTCGTTCTATCACCTCGATTCCTGGCCAGCACGGATCTGTAGCACCTTGCCACTTGAACAAGTGACGACTATTGGAGTGAGATTTAATCCCCGTATGACGCATCTTAACCTTCGAGATATGTGTCCCAACGTCACTACCGTTGTTGCAACAGACGAAGAAGACGAATTCAGCGGGCTCGCTTACCTGTTGAATAGCGATGGCGAAGGAAATAACTACTGCAAATGCCTTCACTGGGCTGGCATGAAGACCCTCGTCTTTGACCGCATCGACTTCGGCAAGCCCTCTGCATTACATCGGGAGCTGGATAGATTGCGCGAGAGCCTCCGAGGTCTTCGATTCGCGGATACTCTGATGTTGGAGGAGATCTATTTCGTAACGTCATTCCCTACCGAAAGGATCACTCAAAAAGCGTGCAGATCGCTCCAAAAACTCAAGGATACTTTCCCTGAGATTGACATTATAATGCTAGACGGCGACTTTCAGAGGCGGAAGATCGAATTTTTCTAGTGATAGGGGAGAGGGCTGTAACTTACGGAACGGGTACGTTTCAAACAATTCTCGGAAGAGAGGTTTCACAGGACTCACTCGGCTTCACTCACAGACTCTATCCTGGACTTTGGCTTGCATGCCTTTCGAATGCTCGGATAGACCACCTTTCGTCATGAGTATGCACGATAATGTGACGAATAGGCCTCAATTTAGGGATGCTCGTATGAATGTACTAAAAAATGTCTTGAAATTATAGCCTCGTAGTACATACCTGCACGTCCGTATACATGAATTCAAAGACAAGTTGCAATTCCGAGTCCTAAAGTCGTTGCATGAGCGTCACGCTTATGTAAGCTTACGTTACGGGACCGGTAATTCAGTGTGACCCAAGTGCAATGTGTGACTACCGTAACACCGTACGCGTTCCCCACCTGCCCTCCAACTAATTACATCTCACTCACGGTCATCGAAATCTTCATCTACGCCTCTCCTGGAACATACGTATCATCCATAGCAAAGCTATATGGCACGACGTGCGGCCTCCCCAGGACCAAATTCATTACCCAAAGTCTCGTTCACGAAAGTCACAGACGACTCATACTCTTCTAACCAGCCGGTGTAGCATACCTTCAAGCCCGTTCTTATGGGTGTTCGTGTATGCTATTTGCGGTTTTATATTCGTACCAATGGGATCTATAGACAATGACGGGCCCAATTTCCGGAAACCTGAGTACTACATCCGATACATAGGTAATCAACTATGTAGTATCTCAAAGTATCTTCTTAACGTTCTGTAGAGCCTCTGGGGAGTGACCTGGAACAGAAAGTTGAATATAACATGGACGACCAAGGTGAGTGCACTCAAATCGGTTCACCGATATTTCCTTACACGTGTGTGTTCTAGATCGAGAGTGGCTAGAGTCGGTGAACGCAGACAGGCGGAAGGAGCAACTCGGCGGGGTTTCCTATGAAGTGTTTGAGATAGTCATGGATCAACTCTGTTCAAATACGAGTTCGCTAAAAAGAAGCCTCCGCCGACACCTCCTCTGCCCAAGCTGAAACGTGATCGAAGAGCTGAACGAGAGCGTGCCCGACAGGAACGTTTCTCGACGGGTGGTAACCGCGCGAGAACACGCAGCTCCGTCGGCGATCCTACAGGCGGCGGGTACAATTCGGCGGAACGTATGGACGCGGATCACTTGGATGGCCGGTTCCATGAGGACCGTCACGACGATAGGAAACGAAAGAGGCCGAAGATCGTACTTCCCGGGCAAGGTCTACGGCCGTGAGATGTTCGCAAAGTTCGATGTTGGCTGGATTTTACCAGACAACTCGAGGAGGGGAGGATGTGCGCCTGTTGATCGGCAAGCTATCGAGTTGAGACGGAAGAAGCCCAAGGCCGGTAAGTGTGGTTTGTAGTCGTGAGGTCCTGTATTTAATAGTGTCCAGGACGAGAATGGTCGCACTTGTCGACTGAAGGCACCATCGTTGCTCCTAAAGATATCGTACAGTCAGGTGGCCGGTCCGGGGAGATTGCAGCAAGTATTGATAATGGGCCGGTCCTCGTCCCTGCATCTGAGGAAACAGAGGCTATGCGTGTTGACAACATACTGCAGCTACCTCAAGCGTCAAGCAGCCATCCTGAACCTCCTGTGCTCCCAACGACCAGTAAGGAGGCTCTTGCTTCCGCTTCCCCACAGTCCATAACTGTAAATACGTTTCGCACGCTAGCAAGTCACTGCCTGGGACGGAAAGCGCCGACGCGGCTTCAGTGTTTCGTTCACACGAAACCTCGCTGTAGTAGGCCCTTTGTCCCACCACGTTCTTTGTGCATGTCCCACTCACCTCGACTATAAACAAGCTCGACAGCTTATATGTCATCAGTCCTAGTCACCGCATCTTATGAGCCAACGAGAGGACAAAGCTAGCAAGAACACATTGACGACCATTGACACGGTAAGTAGTAATTTGATACGGTGTTTAAGCAAATTAAATATTTATACAGGTTGTTCTCAGTATTCAATCTCAATTTTTGTCTCCTACGTCTATGGTGAGGCGATACGACAAGGCGATTGAAAGGCGGGTGGGAAAATGGGGATGAGTGAAGTCTATCAATGACGAATAGCCAGAAACGGTATGTACTCACCATTGTTCACTTTAGACTGTGCTTCAATCCTCTGGAAGGATGGTGTTTATAGCAGGACGCCAAATTCATCTGCTGAATACACGCTGTAGCTGTCATCATCAGCGCCGTACACTCTCCATACGTGTTCTCTGGCTTGTTGTGCCTGCTCTTCCGCTCGAAGTTCGGCCATAAAAGACGATATGGTCTCGTGGATGGTCGGGTATGTTGGTTCAAACTTGTTGTGTGTGATGACCGCAGGCAACAAGGGTGAACCTGCGTCTTCGACAATTCTATGGGCAACAAACCCGTCTAAATCGGTTTGTGTCAGCGGGGAAGGTATATCATGTGGCCGCCAGGTAAGTGCTCACGTTTGGTTTCTTTGTAAATTATCCTGAAAGGCTGGCTGCATCTTTCTATTGACTCAGGGATGAGAACTAAACAAAGGAGTGTTCAGACATCATCGACACTTGTGACGGTAGATGCCAACACACCCGAATTGCTATCGTCCCTTTGTTGCCCGTCTATACTAAATTCCTCTGCTTCCTTAGCCTCAAAACTCGTCACAAGCTCCGTTTCACTTGTTGTCGACACACTAGCATTGGATTCGCATTTACTGTAGCCAGTCGCACATAGTCAGTCTCGGGATGTCACCCAACATTCAGCATCGACCTACCTCCGTGCGCGCCCTGGGCGTTCGATCAAGAGCCGGCGGACGATACGAATGGCGTTCGTGCCACAGCGCTACATGTAGATGAAGGGATAGAGAGGGGAGCGGGGTTGGGAACGATACAGCTGAAGATAAGTAGGTGCGCCACTATGCTAGAGCCAAGCTTTCGAGTTACTCGCCCTCACAAGCTTCAAGACGTCTTTGCGTTCACGATTCTTCACCTTAGCAGAGTCCAGATACTTGCCATTGGAGCTAGGAACAGTCGAAGTTGCGATAATTTGTGGATATGGGAGAGTATGAAACATTGTGGATGACGGGGAAGAGGAGGAAAATGAAGAGTGGTCAAAGAACTATAAGTAGGCATCATAATTGGGAGCGTCTAATAACTACAATTGCCCTTTGGGGCAGTTACCTAGGTACCGGAACAAACGTCCCGGTGGTAGCCGCGGTAACGTTTGGCCAAAGCCCATTTCGGGAGATGATAGATTACAAGGTGACGTGAAATGGGTCGTTTGACCTTTAACCTTTGGTCGCTGCTATTTTATATTGACGACTCTTCAATGCAATGGGTAGGGCTATGAGTGTCGTCTCTCGTTTCTATGTGAAGAATCCACGTCCGGACTCAGGTCGCTCACGGCGTATGGAGGACGAAACCCTGGGATAAAACATCACTCATTGAGCTGCACAATTGCAATATACGAGTATTCATGGGTATGTTAATAACTAGTCACGCTATTCGCGATGAAGTCGCATCCCACTGCTTCGAGTTGCTTTTCCTAAACACCTAAAATTCGAAGGACAGGGTGCCTATGAAAATACTTATCATCCTCTTCTTTTCCGTCACTTCAAAAGAACGGTATCAACGACCGTTGACACTCGGTCTTCTCGATTGTTTACCCACATTGAAATCACCTTGCTCCGCATCCAAAATACTCTTCGCTGCGATCTCTCACATCCTCCTGATCAACATTTTTTTTTCACCTTCCTGTGCTGTGCAATTTAATTACTCGGTCCAGGTCAGTTCTCAGAATGCGAGTCTGATCCTCCCGTGATAATTGCTATCCATTTTTCCCCTCCCGCTGTATCACTCGTAGGAGCTGACACGCCGGCGCGTTGATTTCAGTGGCACGTTTGAAGAACAAGAACTCCGTGGCGCTACCGCCTCGTGAAGCTGGAGCTTGCCTTCGATACTTATTTTACAGAATCTAATATACCAAAAATCTCCTCAGAATCGATGAGGGAATATTGGGAGGGGGCTGCTCGCGTATGAGTCAGCCAGAAATTTGTACGGCGTTGGAGAAGATATGGGTGAGTCCGACCGAAGCTTCGGATAACAGCAGTGACGACCGACGCAATAGGACTGCGGTGAGGCTATAAAATTAATTACGACCCCGTTTATCTCTATATGTATTCAGGTATTCAAATACTATGCTGCGTAAGATAATATCATCGGAACACCGCCGTCGGGTCAACGGGGCTAGTACCGGGTGTTGATTTGCTGTAGTGATATACAGAGAGCATGCAGCAAGTAAACTGGAGATAATAAAGTTGCAAATGTCGCTCAAAGTGCTATCGGACGTCGAACTCAACGTCGAGCGATATGAAGGACCGTTGTACGAAAGTTCTGGCGTCTACCACTAAAACGCGATGAATCTCAGATCTCGCGCCGTGACTCGCCATCTTCTCAACCACCACCGTCGACACGTCAAGTCGTCGACAAACAACCTCAACAACAGTACGTACGGAAGATCGCATCATCACCAAATATTAACAGACACGGCAGTCCATTTATTAGTTAATATTCTGCTACAAATCACGCTTATAGCCATGGCAAATCTACGCCATGTTCAAGCTTTGTTTGACTGCGCAAGACATGGGCGCACCACATGAATAATGTCCATTGACTAGCTCCGGGAAGGCCGTATAGGCGAGGCGATGCATGAAAATGCTCGTTCCTCCATTTGACACCAATGAAGAGTCCAGAGAAACGTTCTCGAGGCCATCCACAGGGTACAGCATCCAACATGAGGATGCCATTACAGCTATTTTGTAGCTGAGGAAGTGCCTGAGAAGCACCCTAGCATGAGAACTCCTCACAGCTTTCCAACATATTCTACTCCGACTACTTATTCTTACGCACCCTCTCACGTTCATCACGTACGCCTTCAGCCGGTATTTGACGACTCCGCAGTCAATCCAATCGTTAGATATATGTTCCGATCTCTTGGCCGCTTTTCATACAAGCAAGTGGCGATGTAAGATGTGCTGCGCGATGCCTACCAATCCCCTCCCGCTGATTTGCGGTTCCCCGTGCAGGCACCGTTTCACGCAACCACAACGCTTACCTGAAGGGGCCGCGCCAAATCCCCTTATCTGGCGCTCATCCTCTCACGCCATACGCGCACCAAAAAGCTTCTCTCCATGTCTTTATTGGAGCCGCAGTCGGATGCTTGCTGTGAAAAGACACGGTATAAAAGCACGTTGATAACGATACGGCCACCCACATCTTTTCATGCTCGTTCTCCCCTCCACCATGCGATCAGGTCTTGCGTTGCTGGCGGCGTTGGCTCTCTCGTCCGTCTATGCGAAGCCGCAGGTAAGCGTTCGAATAAAGACTCCTACGAGAAACTAAACGATACACAGGGAACGGACAATGGACACGGCAATGATGCAAACTTTGACAGTGTTAGTAGCGTGAGCTCTGCACCGTCATCGACGGCAACGTCGACGACTACCACAAACTCAACTTCGTCTTCGTCTTCGTCTTCATCACTCATTGGCATGAATGGAGGTGCGGTTTGCACGAATTTGATGTGCATAGGAGGCTTGGTGAATGGCTCAACTGTCCAATGTACGTCCGCCGCTCAGTATCTTGGGTATTACTTGGTTGATCTTGTCACTAGATACTCTTCAAAGTCTCGGTCGCACAAGGCTCGGCTGGATGTCCATGTAATTCTTTTTGTCGTGTTTACATATTGTCAGCTCATATCCTCTTTGACAGTGGTTTCGGGGCACAAATGGCTAACTCTCCAATGGTCATCCTCTGGTCCAATACAGACGGCTCAGTCACACTCTCTCAGCGGCAATCGCCATCACAGGCTGCGCCTACTGTTGTTTCTAATCCACCTCGAACCGCTACTGTCGAGCAATCCCTTTCCGTAGTATCAGGAACAAATCCGAAGCTTGTATTCACCATCCCCTCGAACGGTAACGAGAAGACAGGAAAGAGCACCATCATATGGGCGCTGGGAGGGTCGAATCCAGGCTCGTCAGCTGTAGATGCCTCACTCGCTCAACATCTCGACGCCGGCCGAACTCAAATCGACATGTCGCAATCTCTTACTGCAAGCTCTAAAGATCCTACGAACCCCATCTCGACCATTGCTCAGTCCACGAGTAGCTCAAGCGGTTCGACGTCAAGTGCAAGTACGAGCGGTGATCAAGTGTTCTCCGGTATCCCGCTGTTGCCGTATCAGAAGTACATCATCGCGCACGCCATCTTGAGCGTGCTTGGCTTCCTGGTCTTCCTACCTTTGGGTGCGATTATAGCACGGTGGTTCAGGACCTTCACGTCAATATGGTACACAGCACATTGGGTTCTTCAGTTTGGAGTTGGTGAGTTCCACTTTCGTTTGAGTTACGCCACCGTTATCTCTGTCTTGTGAAACCCAGAATGGCGTAGAGCATCTGGCCACTTGCTGTGCATTTCCCGTCTTCTCCATGTTATTAGATCCATCATTCCGCAGGCAGTTTTTCGAATTCGTCATTCTCACCATGACTAACTGCAATTTTCTAACGTGACCGCAGCCATGCCTGTCATAGTAATCAGCTTTGCCCTTGGCATCCAAGCCGTCAAGCTGAACGGCATACAAGACCTCGCTGATGCACACATGAAATGGGGCGTCGCTCTGTTCGTGCTATACTGGGTGCAGGCCTGCTTGGGTGCGATCATTCATTACTACAAGCCGGCCGGTGCGTGGTTGCGAGTGAGGGGAAGGACGTTCCAGAATTACTTCCACGCGATTTTGGGATTATTCATTATTGGTATCTCGTTTTACCAGGTACGGGAGAAGCATTGAATTTGAGGTGTTTTAGTCCTCCCCCATTCTAACACTTCCCGTAGGTTCGCACAGGGTTCCGAACCGAGTGGCCGTTGTACACGGGTCGCGGCGAAGTCAGGAATGGCGCAAACATCACGTGGATCGTCTGGCTTGTGGTGCGTTCAATCTATCTGTCCTCACTTAAATACGACATGTCTCACCTATGCAATTCATATTCTAGCTCATCCCGACATTTTACTTCTCCGGCGTTGTCCTCCTTTTGCGTCGCCAGTACCAACAGGAGGCAGCCTCGCGCCTGAAGACCTTGAACAATGGATCCGACGCGCAGTACCCGATCGTTATGAAGCCTGTGAATACTTACTAGTACTGAACACGCTGTCGCTGAATACGCTACTACATATCGGACGCTTCGGCATGCCTTAACACGCGACTCGACTACTATGCTATAACTCCGACTCGGCCGTCCCTTTGTGTGTTGCAAAATGTTCAATATGGCCTCGGACGGTCAGCGACGATTTGAACGATAGCCCGTTTAGATTTATACATTCATTTTGTCTTTGTTCTGGTTCGCGTGATTGGGACATTTTATTATGTTACTCTATTTGTATGCTGCCGCAATCCGAGGGGGGGTGTAATATCCGACTTCGGTGAAGACGGAGGAGTGGGAGAAGGATAGATTAGATGCGTTTGTATCTAGCGAGTAGAAATTTTAACGACTCTATTTCCGCATGACGTGCGTAGAAATGCTTCTTTGTGACGGGGAGAGAACTTGCAGCTGTACTTTACCATTTACACAGTAGAGCCCGTCGTATGTCTAGTAGCACTCACAGCCTCACATTTGTAGTATGTTCGCAAGGAATAGTGAGCACAGAGTCTCACATTTATTACGAGGTACAGTATAATGGGATATAGTGTAGGTAAAACGCGTGTCGAAGGTTTCAACACAACTTCAAATTGAAGTCTCCCCATCGAATATCGCAATACAGTATGGCCTGGGAAGACTAATCCAGTAGTGACAACTTGAACTTGTTACTACGTGTTCGCATCGCCGCGCCACTGCTCGATGTCTACGTAGCTCAGTTCTTCTGAGTCTCTCCCACCACTTGCATTTCCAGCTTCGCTAATCACCTCTGCATGATCACCACTCTGCACCGGAAATTCCGAGTCGTCCGGATCCTGAAGTACAACAACCGACGGTTCATCAATCGAGTCCAAAAGTTCGTCGTTGGGAAGTTCAAGATCCTCTTCTTCGGAAGATATACGTTTCGTAGATCCGTAGGACGCATCCTCGAATAAACCATTGCCAGTAGTAGAGTAGGCCGTCGCTTCCGGGCGAGTAAACCTGTCGTTGGTAATGGGGTCGCTCGCGTTGGCTTCGCGATTCAGATGCGAAAGCCAGCCAAGTAAGCTTGCATCATCTTGCATGGAATTTTGCACTGGATCACTCCAAAGCGGGAAAGGCCACTCGATGCTCTCGAGGCTGAGGTCCCAAGGATCTGGTTTGGGCATAATACTATAAGACGGAGGTCCGTCTTCTTCCTTATACCGTGCCAAGGGTAACCCCATTGAAGAGTGTGCTTCGTCACTCGGCTCAACCGGGGTAGGAGAAAAGGCTGTTTCGGGGGGCTGATCACCGGGTGTGCTAGACTTGGGTGACTGAGTATGATCTTGCGACTCGTCTCGTGCTATCGAGTTTCTAGAGGGAACTAGAGAAGCTTCAACGAAAATGGTGTGAGCATTGTGCTGGGACGATGCAATGAAGGAATCTTCCATTCTCTGCTCGTTTTCCTCATCTATTCTGCTCAATGACAAGTCGACTGGTATTGCGGGTCTGTCTTCCGGGGGCCCGCGCAGCTGCTCCTTGGTTTCTGTCTCTTTCTGCCTCGTTGGTGTCGCCACATAGCTCGAAGGCATCATCTCACTTTGCTCCTCCGCTAGGCCAGATTCATCGCTGGTATTAGTTGATGGTAGTGCGTCCGGGTGACCATCGATGTTCGTTTGGTTTGTAGTGGTCGAGACCGGCTTCACTGTCAGATCAAGTATTTCCAATATACGACCCAGTCTGGGATGCACTGGAACCTCGTCTTCTAAGTCAAGACCTTGAAGCTCCCCGGAGTCTGATACCCCAATACGTGAAAGGAGCGAGGCGAGCAAGGGAGTTGTGGACATTTCAGCTGCAATGCTAATCGCTGTCGTAGGTTCTTCGGCGGCTGGTTGACTCTCGACAGGGAGTGCTTCATCCAGAGCAGCTTCCGTATCAGGAGGAGGTCCATCGAAAGTAGCAGCCAGTGTTGCGATGACAGGCGTGTGAGAGAGGACGTCGGTCCATCGAGTTTGCTCGGGAACGCCTCTCAGAGGCGGATGAGCTACTGTCTCGTGGTGTCTCGCAGGCTGTGCACTTTGACTGGTCTCCTCTGGCACATCTACATTCGGCACCTGGGGCGGTGTCGCATCCCGATCCGCAGGAGGCTGTCCGAGAGGTTGGCGTCCCAGGACCGCAAGTATCTCCGCTAAAGGATCTCCAGCTGCCCCGCCACTATCCCCCCTTTCAGCACCGTCGTGCCCCTGGGAGACTTCTCTAGCCAGTTGAGCAACCGGAACAGGGGAGATAGTCTTTCCCAGGTTCGCTCCGGTCCTCTTGACGATCTGCCAGTGAGCAGGCTTCCTACTCTCGAGCAGCTTCAGCCTTTGCATGCGCCACGTAGACGCAGGAGCAGGGTACGGCAAAAAATCTGAAAGTGTCCGTATAAGATCGTCCGCGAAGAGAGAGCTGCGGGATGAAGGTAATGATCGTGTCAACAAGACAGACGGGTGGTTCTGATGTACACCGCGTCCCATGGGTTCGATAGTGTCGATCAATGTGAGGCACTCGGTGGCTACATCCTTGTGTTCGGCTCGGGACCACAAAACGGCGAGTTGCAGGCGGGGTAGGAGTAGTTCGAATATAAGCTTCCAGAGGTGTTTGTGATGGCTGTACGGTTCGCCTTCCACGTTTTGGATCCGTCGGATGAGGCGAAGGTGGAGGAGGCAGCTGGAGAGCGGGTCAAAGGTGACTGACGTAGTGCTGGTACCGACGGTATCGACAAAATGGTGATCTTGGGAATGCAGTTTGACGAAAGCAACGAAGCGGGATAGTATTTCGGAACGCTCTAGAATGAAGGCGGGGCGTATCAATATCAACGTTAAAGAGAATGTGATTTAAATATGACTTACCTTGCTTGCTTGATGACATAACAGCGTCGATATATGCGTTTTGCGCAGCCAACTTGACTGTATTGGATTGCTTGCTCATACCGAGCGCGATCTCATGAACAACATACACGCTACCCAAACTAGGTGACTTTAACAGTTTTTCGATGACCTTGATGACAGGTTGGCGGATGGCGTTTCCAGTAGTACTAGCATTCCCAGCATACGATAGCTCCAAAGTTCGCGTCAATAGTACGTAGTGACTGGTTGTCCATTGACCTTTCTCGACGGCCTCTTGTATGCGTGGGACGAAGAGCTCAATGACGAGGTCTCGGCAGTTTGGTGGGACGTAGAAGTAACCATCACCCTCGAGAATGCTTCTCCGATCGTCAGCGATGGCCTGTAATCCGGGAGCGAGAGCGGGGCTAGGGAGACTCAAGGGTTGTTGGAACAGATGCTGCATAATCGACATAAACTGCTTAGTATCGTCAACTAAAGCAAGCCCTCCTTTGAGCCTCTGGAGTACGAACAGGAATGTGTCAGACGTATCAGTGAGGATATCGATCCTGGAGTGTATAAGCCGAGAGACTAGTTGATGGCGGCCTTCTGACAAGCAGTAATGCAGAACTTTGTTGACGCGATCCGAATGAAGAAACTTCGAATCCGATAGGAGGAGACATATGCTGTGGTTCAGCCATTCCTCTAATGCGCCTCCCGTAGGGGTGTCCGAACTTGAAGATGTACTGGAAGTATCAAGAGAGAGGCGTTCTGCCTCGCGGACGATAAGATCTGCCACCATATCCATTACGGCTGCATACGTCTGCTTGGGGAGCGCTTTCAAGTTCAAAAACTGACGAGGAAGTAAAACCAAGACGTCACATTGAGCTCTGTGTCCGACGACGGTGAAAAGAAACTTTGCAAGCTCTTCGGGGTCGAGGTCCGCCTGCTGTAGAGCCTCCCACATGACATCGTTGAGAAGCTGGTCGTCAGCTTGTATTGCATCGACAGCAAGGAGGATCTCTATGTCGTGTTTTTCATTCCGAACAACTTGCTCTTCATCGTAGAGAAGAGCCCTCCCTGCGTTTCGTGCCCTGAAAGCTTTAGACACGAGGAACCTTGGAAGTCGATGTGGGGAGACGAAAGAGATGCAGAGAGCAGTAACTCGGAAGATTTGTTGACGGAAAGCGTTCATACTGTCTTTGAGAAGAGAGGTTTTGTAAGGGCAGACGGGGGCTATGATAGGGACAAAGGTGACTGCGACGAGGAAGAATCCCCAAGCAGAGACCAAGGGAAGAGTCGTGCGTCCAATGCTGTTGTGAACTTCCGCGGTGAAGTAGCAGAGGCCAACGAGAAAGAGAGCAAGGGAGATCTGGAGGAATAATGGGAGGACGGCAGCAATCTCAAAAACCTTCCACCTTTCCAGTCCTGGATAACGAAAGTGCCGGATGCGAAGACGAGCTTGCGGTGAAGTATAATCCCCTGCAAGGTATTCGCGGAGCCACTGTTTGACGACGATGCCAAATGAGGCTGTGGATAAACTGATGACTAGGCTGGCAAACCACAGTATATTGATTCGCTGTGCGTTGAGGCTCGGATGGAACGCTAAACTGGTGTCCGTGCCTGGGGAGGGCACCGTAGAGTTTAGAAAGGTACTGGTGACCACGAAAGAGCTTGTTTGGAGCGCTATTTGCTGGAGGAGCGAAACAACCGTGTCCATAGGATCTTGCTGCAAAGTCTGATACGACTGTACAAGAAACGCCGTTAATACCGCTGAGAAGAGACCGGCCTGTAGTATGCTATGAGAGTTTGTCAGAGAGTCGATAAACGGGTACGCACGAAAACGAGAATGGTGTCTATGTCTTCTTTGTAATCTTTCACCTTGTCTTCATCCAACTTACGAACAATCCTTGATATTCTGGTCCATGTGTCTTCGATTGGGGGCGGGGTAGCAGGAGCATCGATGGGACTTTGAACTACTGCGGGTGACTTTTCTGCAAGTGGAGGCATTACCGCCTGAATCTCACTTGGCGTCAGCAGTAACAAGTCGATGAATCAGACCACTACATACCTGGACTCAAAGACTGTTAAGGGGAAGATTGTAAGGAGCCGTCCGTATAGAGGCTTGGAGTCAACCTGAGAGGGCCTCAAACAGAACAAGACCCACCATTACATGTGTCACGGTCAAGGGCGTTATTCAACCCTGTCCCTGGGTGGCGGCACAGCATTGTATGGCACATGCCTGGAAACTTGACGACGTAGGCTAGACCTGGGTGTGTGAGCCAAACATAGAACGTAAAAAGCAGCGCAACATTGAGAGTATTTCTAGTCGAGTAGTGGCGTAGTTGTAGTATCGAGTGTACGCTTTATGGCGTTGTTGGTAACTGTTTTAAGAATCGTTCAAGTCAGATGTCGCCGGCACTCACCTCGTTGAAACTATCACACCGAGTGCAAGCACATTTACTGTTGGGTTTTACACGTGAGCAGTGTTGAGTATGCGTGAATATGGAATGGATGGTGGTCTCGTTCAAAAAGAGTCGCGAGCTGCGACGGTCTGCTTGAGTACGGATCACCGACGCGTGGATAGACTGATCCGTTGACGTAGACGCCAGTGATCGGCCACCGCGTTGTCTGTGGGGAGGAACAGCCTTCACTTTGAACGACGTCCTCAATTTAATAAGTGACTTTGGCAAAGCATAAGTATGGAGTTCGAGGAGGAGAAGGTAAATTATATACGCTGCATCTACTATCCAGTGCAGTACAGTATTACATTACTACGGGACTTTATTAGACTTCGGTGTCTCTCTCTCGTAAAGCAGATCCGTCAGTCCGCTCGTCTAGGTCAACGTAGCTAAGTTCGTCCGAGTCTTTTCTGCTCGGCGGCCAAGTTCCTTCACTACCTCCGTCCCAAAAGTAGCCGTCTAAATCATTCTGTTTCGGTGTGGAATCTGAACGAAAAGTGAGTGCACTTGCTGCGGGCAGATGGCTCTCGGGGGGCTGTGGCATGATCAGTGGCTCAATAAGGGGTGGAGTTGGTGGGCTGCCGAAGGGAGGCCACGAAGCGGTACGCCGCCTTGGCAAGGCTTCCCTCAGCACCTGTCCCCCTACACCATCCGAGGAAACGCTAGTCAAGAAAAGGCGAGTCTCGCTGTTAAACTTTTCCCTGCCTTCGTCTTCAAACTGGACTGTCTCGGAGTTGGAAATAGGCTCTTGAGTCCAGCTTCGGTCAGCAAAAATTCAATGGCTGAAGAGTGCTTGGTTCAAAAACTCACTTTCATGTTGGTCTCTAGAAGAGCTCGACTGTATTTGAGATGGTATGTGGTGAAGGTCTCCATGAGTGCAGGCGGGGGTCATGGTATGTTCACCGCTTCGAGTCGTAGACGAGGGTAGAAAGATGTCAATATCGTCAAGTGAAGGAGCCGCAGAAAGCAGATTGGTATTGACTGGAATACCGGAAAACAAATCGTTCGCTGTCTCTGGCGGTAATGATGGTTCGGATGCTCTGAGCTGGGGCGGTTCGGTTAACGTCAAGGGGTCCAATTGGGGGGGGGGGGGGGGGGGGGGGGGGGGGGGGGGGGTTGTGTCGTTAGACTCGTAGGGTATGATTTTGGCTGCGCGGGAGAGGCGGGATGATCGCAAGGCTGTTCATCATCCTCATCCTCATCTTCATTTAATAAACCAATTACTTGCAATAACATGGCAAGTGGAGGGCTCGGTGTAGGACTTTGATAGCCATTGGTCACCGCATATAGCTCCCCTTCATGAGATACGCGCACGCGTGAAATAAGGGAAGCGAGCAAGGGTGTACTAGACATGTCCATCGCTGCACTATCGCTGAATGATGTTGCAGTTTCGTCTTCCACAGTCGTAGCTTGTGATTCAGACTCAGATACTAGATCCTCATCGGGTTCTTCTACATGTGTATGAGGACGAGAATCCTGAGCTTCATACACTGTAGAACTAAACGTTGCGTACAGCTCCGCGAGAAGAGGTGTGTGTCGAAGGTCGCTTGGCAGTTTATCCGTCTCCAGGGAGTCTGAGATGCTCTGTATGTCTTCATCCCAACCCCGTTCGCCCGCATCATCCGATCTCAACGGTAGTCGTTCAAGAGGGGTTTCTTCAACGGGGAATTGCACCTGGGAAAGTCCGGGTTCAAGCTGCGTGCGCCATCCAGGGCTACCATGCCTTCGTTGGTTGTCATGAGGTTCACCTAGCACGGCCAGAAGTCTCCCGAGAGGATCTCCATCTTTCTCCCCAGTCTCCAAGTTCTCGTCCCCGCGTTCGACAGGATCATCCGCGAAAGCCACAGAAGGAACCACCCAGCGTACGGCATACTCCCCTCTCGCCTTGACCACTTTATCGACTGACCTCTCAGCCTCCAACACGTCCAGCCGCCGAATACGCCAAGTCAACGCTGGAGTAAAGAAGGGTAGGAAGTCAGCGAGAGCTTGTACCAGCTCGTCTGTGAATATGGATTGTTGTACAGATATCGTACGAACGAATTGCGAAAACGGCTGTTTGTCATTTGTAGCAATTCCACACGGCTCTAAGTGGTCAATCAGCGAAAGACATTGTGCGGCCATATCGATATGTTCGTCGTACCCCCACGTGATTGCCAGACGAAGACGAGGGACTAGTAAGTCGAAAATAGTTTTCCAGAAATATCCAAGTCTGTATTGGCGGTAGTGCTCGCCTTCGGTCTTCTTGATATGATAGATAATGCGGAGATGGACAAGGCAGCTGGCCAGAGGGTCGAGGTCAATTGACGTAGTGCTAGATGAGTCAATTGCGTAGAAGTTGCTGTATTCTTTCAATTGTGCTTTGGTGAATGAGACGAACTTGGATAGTAAGAGTAAGCGGTCTAGAGGAAATCGGCAAGTAAGTATTGACCTACTCAACTCCTCGGTCAGGAATTTTAGCTTACCTTCCATATTAGAATTGAGTACGACGTCGATATATGCACTCTGCGCAGCAGCCTTGACCACGCTTGACTGCTTAGCACCCATCCCAAGAGCAACCTCACATACCGCATCCGTATTCCCAAGGGTAGGGGACTTCAACAGTCTCTCTACAGCTTGTAGAACCAGATACTGAGACGTTTGCCTAGATGGACTGCCGTACACTAAATCGAGAACTCGTTTTAGCAACACTTGATGGCCACTTGTCCAGAGACCGCGGCGCACTGCGTCCTGAATCCGGAAAACAAACAGCTCAACGACGAAATCTTGGCAGCCTGGCAGGACTTGGAAATACCCGTCGTCCTCACATATACTGCGTCCATCGTCGACTGATATAGGAATCGCCGACTGTCCAGGATCGGACGAGGGTAAACTGGGAGGAGGCTGGAACAGTTGTTGCATGACGACCAGAAGTTCCATGGGGTCTTCGATTAGCAAAAGTCCGCCTGAAAGTCTCTGCAGCACACCCAGGAACTTGTTGGAGGTGTCAGTGTAGATGTTGATCCTGGAGTGTATGAATTGCGCGATGAATCGATAGCCATCGTCTGCGAGGTACCAGCGTAACACTCGATTGACTCGTTCCGAGTGCGGGAATCTCGACTCCGAGAGAAGAACGCATATGCTATATTCTACCCATTCGTCACAAGGTCTATCCGTTTGTGTACGGGAACGAGTATGGGAGGTGGTGGTGATACTAGTAGGAGGGCTCTGGGGCTCACGCAAGAGAAGATCCGCTACCATGTCCATGATTACCGCATACGATGTCTTCGGTAGTGGTCTCAAGTTCAAGAATGAACGAGGGAGTAACTTCGATGCGTCGCATTGCACCCTGTGGCCAAGAGCAGCAAAAAGAAACTTTGCGAGATCGTCATGATCGAGGTCGGCTTGTTGTAAGGCTTCCCACATAGCGTGATTAAGAAGCTGGTCGTCAGATTGGATGGCATCTACAGCGAGAAGTATGTGTGCATCGTGTTTGTCGCTGCGCACTTCGCGTGCAAGTTCTTCCTCGTAAAACATGAGCCAACGAAGAATGTAGTCCGTGAGAGCCTTTGCACTTCTTGGGAAAAGACGTTCCGGGATATACGAGACTAGCAAAGAAATGTACCGGTAGTTCAGTCTACGGGCGTAGTTCAATCCGTCTTTGAGGAACGATGTCTGATAGGGACAGGTGGGGTTGGCTACCGGAAGGAAGGTGACCGCGACGAGGAGGAAAGCCCATGCGGATACCAAGGGGAGCGTGGTGTGTCCGATGCTCTGGTGTACCTCTGCTGTAAAGAAGCACAATCCAGCAAGGAAAAGAGCGAGAGAGAGCTGCAACAGTAATGGAAGGACAGCTGCAATCTCGAATACTTTCCACCTCGCCAGTGCAGGATGTCGGAAGTGGCGGATGCGCAAACGTGCCTGCGCCGAGGTGTGTTCTCCGGCGAGGTATTCACGAAGCCATTGTTTGACGACGATGCCTAACGATGCCGTAGCCAAGCTGATTACCAGACTGGCAAACCATAGGATGTTGACACATTTAGCGTTGGAAGTCGGCTGAAAAACTGGGTCGGAGGTGCGACTAGGCTGCGAAATGGTAGAGTTTATGAAGCCATTAGTTAGACTAAAAGAGCTCGTCTGTAGCGCGATTTGCTGTAAAAGTGTAACCATGGTACGAGTAGGATCTTGTTGCAGGGTCTTGTATGACTCTACGAGGAATGCGGTCATCACGGTCGCAAAGAGACCCGCCTATGTATTCCTGAGAAGATCAGAATCGCCACGAATGAATCAAATGGGACGAGAACACGCACGAACACCAAGATAGTATCGATATCTTCCTTACAGTCCTTGATTTTATCCTCATCGAGTTTGCGAATGATGACCGATATCTTAGTCCAAGTGTTCTCAATCGGAGGAGGCGTAGCATAACCGTAGACAGGGTTTCGAGGGACGGATTTATCGCCGATAGCGGCCATATTCACTGGTCCTTCGTGATGAGTAGGAGAAGAATACATCAGGTAAGCTCCTTGGTACATACCAGGACGTGGTGGCAGGGGAGAACGAACCCAAGGGGACGCTTGACAAGAGCACTGTAGTGGTAGATCGTCAAGAAGTGGCGATAGAAGGGAACATATGGTACTTGCTGTAACTCTCACGTACGGCCTGAGTGGCCCATGGAAGATGCCACACCGGCTACATTGGGAGCGTGTGAGTCAAAGCACGATTAGGAACGCGGGACTAGCCGTCGGTATGGTTTGACATTTCAGCGCAAGGGGTCTATTGTTGCTCGATATTCGATAGATGATGCATATAGGCGCAGCGAGAACAAATCGATGAGTAGGGACACCTAGTTGAAGTCGATGCTTGCTATATAATTAACTGCCCTCGAGCTCTGTTTGAGAGAGAGAGAACGGTCAGAATTAGAAGTTAGTTGCTACGAAACCTTGAAATTATAGTTAGATGTCACCAGCACTCACCAGCCTAAAAATATCACACAGAATGCAAGCAAACTTAGTGTAGGATCCTACGGGGCGTCAGCAATGTCGAGTATGCATGGATGTGGAGGTTTAGTTTAAAAAGACGAGTCGTGGTGACGGCCCACGTTTGAAGTACGGATCACTGACGCGTGGGGAAGTTGATCCGTTGACGGAGGTGCCGGTGATCTCGATCAGCTGTTGTTTATCACGTACTTACTGCAAAAACATGAGCTCTCACGATCGCTCTCAGGCTTGAGCTCGTCGACCGACAGCGACGACGCTGTTGGACGATATATTGAAACAAAACGGATGAAGCGATGGGCTCACGTTGCTACCACAGGCTGAAACGGCTTTTGCGGTTGTTTGACGTGGCGCCGAACCTGATGCATGATGGCAGGAAAGATATTTAAGAGCCATCTCGGGGCAGTGAGTACAAGACTTTCCCCTTTCACCGTCGTTTCTCATCCTCTTGTAACTTGCAGGATGCTTTCTTTCCTTTCAACACCGCTCTTTTTGGCCTCCGCCGCTCTCGCTGGATACGTTGCTCGCGATGGCACTGCCTCTACCACCAACTCCACCGTCGACATGGTCGCCGCCGCCTGGTACACTGGCTGGCACTCGCAGAACTTTACTGTCGCTAACATAAGCTGGGACAAGTACACACACTTGACCTTTTCTTTCGCGTGAGTCTCCCTCTTGACTTGCAGTCCACGCTGGTTGCTCATAGTACGTACGCAATAGTGTAACGACTCCGGACGTGACGAAGCTGACTGGGGACATTGACGACGAGAAAGATGTTCTCACTAATCTCGTCAAAACTGCTCATGAAAAGGTGCGTAATCTTTCAGACAATTCAGACCGTGCTTTATTCATTTGTCATGTTCAGGGTGTCAAGGTCCTCGTCTCCGTTGGTGGGTGGACGGGCTCCCGATACTATTCCTCTCACGTCGCCACTCCCGAGAACCGCACCGCCTTCGTCAAGACCATCACAGATCTCAAGACAACGTATAACCTCGACGGAGTTGATTTCGAGTACGTTTGCAAAACTCTATAATTGTGCTCAGTATTGACCGATCTTCTTTCTAGCTGGGAATACCCCGGGAACCAAGGTATTGGATGCAATGTCATCTCCGCTAACGACACCACAAACTTCCTTTCTTTCCTGCAAGAACTTCGTCAAGATCCAGTCGGCAAAGACATGATCCTCACCGCGGCTACTTCCTCTCTTCCTTGGCACGGTCTAGACGGCACAGCTTTGACCGACGTTTCAGGATTCGCAAGGGTACTCGACTACGTCGCCATCATGAACTACGATATCTGGGGTCACTGGTAAACGTCCCTCCCTCTATACTCCCCAAACGCCTAATAATTTCCTTTATACAACGACACAGGAGCACCGCCGTCGGTCCCAACAGCCCATTAAACGACACATGCGCCCCCACCGCCGACCAACAAGGCAGCGCCGTCTCCTCCGTCAAAGCCTGGACCGCCGCCGGTATGCCCCTCCACCAAATCGTCCTCGGCGTAGCCTCCTACGGCCACTCCTTCTCCGTCGCCGTCGACGATGCCTTTGAATGTCAAGACGAAAACGACAACCTCGGCGTCCTCGCTGCGTACCCTCCGTTCGACGCCGCAACGTACCCCACTGGAGACACATGGGACGACGGTGCTGGTACAGACGTCTGTGGTAACGCGACTCCCGCGGGAGGCAACTTTGATTTCTGGGGGTTGGTCCAGGGCGGGTTCTTGAACGAGAACGGTACGGTGAACGCTGCTGGGGGTATCGAATACCGGTTTGACGAGTGCAGTCAGACGGTGAGTTGGTCTGTACAATGATAATAGGATAGCTGATAGAGCGTTTGTTTGCTCGTTCGTTAGGCATACGTGTACAACGAAACATCCAAAGTCATGGTCTCATTCGACGACGCCCCTGCTTTCGCCGCGAAAGGGAAATTCATCCAGTCTGAAGGTCTGAGGGGGTTCGCGATGTGGGAGGCTGGTGGTGACTTTAAGGATATCCTCCTGGATTCTATCAGACTGGGGGCTGGGTTTTCTGAGATTGAGGGCGATGGTGATGATGATGACTGCTGATTTTGTATGATGTCACATGATTTCTGCATGACAACCTTCCTCAACTCGCATCTCCTCCATCTCGTTTTTCTCCCCTCCTCTTTGCTCTCGGTAACCTGGAACTCACCCATCCCCGCATCTCACTGTACCATTACCCGTCGTCTCCTGTTATGTTTTCGCTGTATCATTCCTTCGCAGGTCGTCCGGCCAGTCTTGGGTACTGACCGTCCTTGGTCGTTTACGGTGGTCGATCCATTGTATATACTGGTTTTGTGTTGGTCGTACGTAGTTTGCTAGGAAATTCTACGTTCGCCGCAATACTATAATGCTAGCCATAAACTCGAAGGAACTGTAATCCCCATCAGGGAAAAGGTGGGATGATTTCGATGGGGGGTA
>MU274935.1:0-69924 GCA_022160335.1 Irpex rosettiformis | reverse complement strand
AAGACGAGTCGCTGATATATTTTCGCAAAATTAGACATTGTACTAATTCTACGTACGGCTCAATGCCATAATATCAGTCGTCATGCATCATGCGTCAAGCTTGAAGGAGTTGTTATAGAGAAAAGGTAGGACGTTCTCGTCGGGAAGCGAGAATGTGAGTGAGAAAATTCAAAAAGAGCCTCTATGATCTAGGTCGCTGATATATCTTCGCAAAATTAAAAATTGTACAGATCTACACAGTAGCTATAATAACCTTCGAGGTTCCGTATTTCCAACCGATTTATTCAGAGTCATATCCTTCATTATCTTCCCCAGACCATCTTCGATACAACAACGCACGCACTCTCGCCTCCGACTTCATACCCAAGCACTCCCTCCAATACCTCTCCACCGCTCTTTCCCACTTTTCCCACCGCCCCTTATAATAAAGTCCCGCATAGAGACTATCAAGCCGAGGAAACATGAAACAAATGGCCGTTCCTAAAAACGACGTCATGTGCACGTCCTCGTAAGTCCTATCCCCACCTGACAACACAAAAACGAGATTAAGAAGCTCCATCGAACAGTTCCGGGAGTCTTCTGCGGGAGCTCTTATGTCCAAGAAGATCTCGCCAGGATGCTCGGCGTACTCGGAAGTGGGAAGACGAGCGTCGATGGACATGTTGACTTGTTTGAGGTTAGGACATCCGATGTATAGAGCTTGAACCCCGACGAGTGTTACCTCTGGCACCAGGACGTGATACCGAAACTTCCAAGAGTCAAAGGAGAATGTGAGTTTTTCGAGGTTCGGCCATGCAGCAGCAGCGCCAAAGAGATCTTGATCCTCAATGGTGATGCGAAAGTCTCGGCCTAGTGTTAGATCTCGCATGTGGCGTAGCGGGAAAAGCGTAGACAAAAGCTGCCCTGAGAGAACCAATTCTTTGTACTCGGATTCATCTGGGCTCTCTTCGGACGTTGACAAGTTGATTTGGAGGGTTTCGAGTGGGCTGATGCGGGAGATTGCTTCGAAGAGGGTAAGTATTCGAGCAGCCGATTGTAACGTACTTGGAATGTTGGGAAAGGTGATATCGACACGTGTGAGCGTGTTAGACCCCCCAAGACCCTGTAAGAGTGGTATGGAAAGGACAAGGGCGGGAGTGTCGCTGTTGGCATGAATGCAGAGCACTTTGAGCGATGGAAAACATGCAGACGAGAGCTGCAGTGATTCGGAATCGAATTCGGTACGATGTCGTCCGTCCAAGCTATACTCAGACTCGTTGAGATCTAGGGTGTGCAGAAGAGGCAACGTGGAAAGAGCAGTGAGCATCGAGGGTTCCAAACCAAGATAGGTCTTGAATTTCTTCAATTGCGAGAGGCTCCTAAGCCAGAGAGACATGGCTTGGATATACTGTTCTATTTGATGCTTTGGCGGCTTAAAACTCCACAAGAATTTGATGAGACGGAGGCCAGGCCAGGCCGAGCTTAAAAGCGGCATAATCGTTGGCCAATCCATGCGCATGTCGTCGCTCATGATATCTGCTGTAGATTCTGAGTTGCATGCATTGATTTCAAAGGTCCCCGTATGGCGACATAGATACGGCAGGTACTTCGGAAGCAAGGAGGATTCGATTGATAAATCGCAAAGGAGTAATCTGTTGAGTCTCGAGAAGAGGGAGCCTCCATCTGCGCCGTGCTGACAGATGAAGCGGCCAACTAAATCCAGCGCGCTAGGTGCAAGACGGTACGTATCATAGCGACGATATGGGCCTACTATCACGTCCAGGCCTATTATATCAGAGAACACCTTCACCCTCCGGGCATGCTTGCAGAACAGTTGCCAGTCAGCAGACTGGAGCTCGCGGTTAAATTCCTAGCACAACAATTCAGTCAAAAGAGTTTCTCAGTACCTCACGAGTCAAGGCAATGGCTTACTACGGTTATCAATGATTTCCTAGGTGCGTCCGCCTTTTCTTTGGTTTTTTCTAGAGCCTCCGACGGTATACACATCACAAATGGAATAAAGCTCTCAACGCGTGCCCATACGACATTCATAGCTTGATCATAGAATGCTGTACACGTCCGTGCAAGCGTCGCGGCGTCCGCTGGTGAGAGTGTCCGGAAAATCTCCATCTGTATTTCTGCTATTCGTAGGCATCGGTGCATCCCACCGGGTATCGTCGCCTGAGTCCTATAAAAAACAGACACAATTAATATATAGTTCGCACAGGAACACTCTGTTTTAAAGGCGAAAAACTTACTGCGATGACATGGCGAAGAGTGTGGTGGTGGCCGGAGAGTGAGATGTGTTGACGCCAGCCGTTTTAGACAACGCGTATGTCACATTAAAGTTGAAATATAAAACACGACATGTCACAGGCCGTGACAGCACTGGGCCCGCTTAGTAACTTCGGCGTTTCGTGGCTGATGCGCTGATGGAATTACCGTATCAGGCTTTATTTGGTGGGAACAAATAGCCGGGCGAAAATCACGAATTGCACGTTCATATGCAAGGCACTGTAGAGTACGGCTGCAAGTTCTCTCCCCGACACAGAGAAGCCTCTCTACGCACGTTATGCAGAAATAGAGTCATTCATGGGCCATGAAAGTCGTCAAAATTTCTACTCACTAGATACAAACGTATATAATCTACCCTTCTCCCACTCCTCCGCCTTCGCCAAAGTCGGATATTACACCCCCCATCGGATTGCGGCAGCATACAAATAGAGTAACTTGAACATAATAGGATGTCCAATGACGCGAACCAAAACCAAGACAAAATGAATGTATAAATCTAAACGGGGTATCGTTCAAATCGTCGCTGATCGTCCGAGGCTATATTGAACATCTTGCACACACAAAGGGACGGCGGCCGAGTCGGAGTTATATAGCAAAGTAGTCGAGTCGTGTGTTAAGGCACGTCGAAGCGTCCGATATGTAGTAGCGTATGCAGCGACAGTGTGTTCATCTACTGGTAAGTATTCGTAGGCTTCTGAGTGATCGGGTGCTGCGCGTCGGATCCATTGTTCGAGGTCGTCTGGCGCGAGGCTGCCTCCTGTTGGTACTGACGACGCAAAAGGAGGACAACGCCGGAGAAGTAAAATGTCGGGATGAGCTAGATTATGAATTGCATAGGTGAGACATGCCATGTTTAAGTGAGGACAGATAGATTGAACGCACCACAAGCCAGACGATCCACGCAATGTTTGCGCCATTCCTGACTTTGCCGCGACCCGTGTACAACGGCCACTCGGTTCGGAACCCTGTGCGAACCTACGGGAAGTGTTAGGGTGGGAAAATACTAAAATACCTCGACATCAATGCTTCTCCCGTACCTGGTAAAACGAGACACCGATAATGAACAATCCCAAAATCGCGTGGAAGTAATTCTGGAACGTCCTTCCCCTCACTCGCAACCACGCACCGGCCGGCTTGAAGAAATGAATGATCGCACCCAAGCAGACTTGCACCCAGTACAGCACGAACAGAGCGACGCCCCATTTCATGTGTGTATCAGCGAGGTTTTGTACGCCGTTCAGCTTGACGGCATGGACACCAAGGGCAAAGCCGGTTACTATGATAGGCATGGCTGCGGTCACGTTGAAAAAATTGCAGTTAGTCATGGTGAGAATGATGAGTCGGAAAACTGTCTGCGGAAAGATGGATCGAATAAATCCGGAGAAGACGGGAAATGCAGCGGTTGTGGCCAGACGCTCTACGCCATTCTGATTTCGCAAGACGGAGGAGAAAACGATGGCGTAACTCAAACGAAAGTGGAACTCACCAACTCCAAACTGAAGAACCCAATGTGCTGTGAACCATATTGACGAAAAGGTCCTGAGCCACCGTGCTATAATCGCTCCCAAAGGTAGGAAGACCAGGAACCCAAGCATACTCAAGATGGCGTGCGCGATGATGTACTTCTGATACGGCAACAGCGGGATACCGGAGAACACTTGATCACCGCTCGTGCTTGCACTTGACGCTGAACCGCTTGAGCTACTCGTGGACTGAGCAATGGTCGAGACGGGGTTCGTAGGATCTATAGAGTTTGCAGTAAGAGATTGCGACAAGTCGATTTGAGTTGGGCCGGAATTGAGATGTTGTGTGAGTGAGGCATCTACAGCTGACGAGCCTGGGCCCGTCCCTCCAAACGCCCAAATGATGGTGCTCTTTCCTGTCTTCTCGTTACCGTCCGAGGGGATGGTGAATACAAGTTTCGGATTTGTTCCTGATACTACGGAAAGGGATTGCTCGAGAGTAGCGGTTCGAGGTGGATTAGAAACAACGGTAGGCATAACCTCTGATGATGCTTGCCGCTGAGAGAGTGTGACTGAGCCGTCTGTGTTGGGCCAGAGGATGACCATTGGAGAATCGGCCATTTGTGCCCCGAAACCTCTGTCAAAAGGGAAATGAGCTGACAATATGCAAACACAATAAAAAGAATTACATGGCCATCCAGCCAACCCTTGTGCGACCGAGACTTTGCAGGGTATCTAGTGACGAGATCAACCAAGTAACACCCAAAATACTAAGCGACGGACGTACATTGGACAGTTGAGCCATTCACCAAGCCTCCTATGCACATCAAATTCGTGCAAACCGCACCTCCGTTCATACCAATGAGTGATGAAGAGGAAGAGGATGACGAAGTTGAGTTTGTGGTGGGCGTTGACGTTGCCGTCGATGACGGTGCAGAGCTCACGCTACTAACACTGTCATTGTTTGCATCATTGCCGCGTCCATTGTCCGTTCCCTGCGTAATATTTAGTTTTTCGTAGGAGGCTTTATTCGAACGCTTACCCGCGGCTTCGCATAGACGGACGAGAGAGCCAACGTCAACAACGCAAGACCAGATCGCATGGTGGAGGGGAGAACGAGCACGAAAAGACGCGGGTGGCTGTATCGTTGTCAACGTGCTTTTATACCGTGTCTTTTCACAGCAAACATCCGACGGCCTGATGCAGCTATAACTGCGGCTCCAATAAAGATATGGAGAGAAGCCCATTGGTGCGCGTACGGCGTGAGAGCACGAGTGCCAGATAAGGAGATTTGGCGCGGCCCCTTCAGGTAAGCGTTGTGGTTGCGTGGGTGAAACGATGCCTGCACGGGGAACTGCAAATCAGCGGGAGGGGATTGGTAGGCGTCGCGCAGAACATCTTACACTGCCACTGGCTTGTATGAAAAGCGGCCAAGAGATCGGAATATCGACTGGCAATTGGATTGACTGCGGAGTCGTCAAATACCGGCTGAAGGCGTACGTGATGAACGTGAGAGTGTGCGTAAGAATAGCCGGGGTAGAATGTGTTGGAAAGCTGTGAGGAGTTCTCATGCTAGGGTGATTCTCGGGCACTTCTTCAGCTATAAAATAGCTGTAATGACATCCTCATGTTGGATGCTGTCCCCGTGGATGGCTTCGAAACGTTTCTCTGGACTCTTCATTGGTGTCAAATGGAGGAACGAGCGTTTTCATGCATCGCCTCGCCTATACGGTCTTCTCGGAGCTAGTCAATGGACACTATTCATACGGTACGCCCATGTCTTGCGCAGTTAAACAAAGCTTGGACATGGCGTAGATTTGCCGTGGCTATAAGCGTGATTTGTAGCAGAATATTAACTAATAAACGGGCTGTCGTATCTGTTAGTATTTGATGATGATGCAATCTTCCGTACGTACCGTTGTTGAGGTTGTTTGTCGACGACTTGACGTGTCGACGGTGGTGGTTGAGAAGATGAAGAGTCACAGCGCGAGATCTAAGATTCATCATATTTTAGTGGTAGACGCCAGAACTTTCGTACAACGGTCCTTCATATCGCTCGACGTTGAGTTCGACGTCCGACAGCATCTTGAGCGACATGTGCAACTTTATCATCTCCAGTTTACTTGCTGCATGCTCTCTGTATATCACTACGGCACATCGACACACTGTACTAGCTCCGTTGACTTGACGGCGTTGTTCCAATGACACTATCTTACGCAGCATAGTATTTGAATACTTATATACATACCTTATCAAACTGCTACTTACCGTGTCGATGGTCGTCGATGTGTTCTTGCTAGTGTCGTTCAAGTTGGCTCATAAGATGCGGTGACTAGGACTGTAAAGCATGATTAGGCGTGTTAAAAAGATTGATGACATATAAGCTGTCGAGAGTGTTTATAGTCAAGGTGAATGGGACATGCACAAAGAACGTGGTGGGACAAAGGGCCTACTACAGCGAGGTTTCGTGTGAACGAAACACTGAAGCCGCGTCGGCGCTTTCCGTCCCAGGCAGTGACTTGTTGGCGTGCGAAACGTATTTACAGTTATGGACTGTGGGGAAGCGGAACCAAGAGCCTCCTCACTGGTCGTTGGGAGCACAGGAGGTTCAGGATGGCTGCTTGACGCTTGCGGTAGCTGCAGTATGTTGTCGGCGTGCATAGCCTCTGTTTCCTCAGACGCAGGGACGAGGACCAGCCCATTGTCAATACTTGCTGCAATCTCCCTGGACCGACCACCTGACTGTATGATATCTTCGAGAGCAACGAGCTTGCACATAGTCTCCAGAAGTTTGTCGCCGAGACAATTGCTCGGCTTATATAGCCAGCCGGACTAACGGGGCTTCATCAGGAGGATATTTTTAAAAACTGTGACAGTCTGGTACTTACAAAGTCAAGTTTGAGCTTTGTCAAGTTAGGCGTCCTCGTTTAAGGTGCATACATGAGCATACAAACTTCCCATTGCACTTAAAGTAAGACGCGACGTACTGTCTTAAAACCTTCTCAACCATTTCAGCCCTCTTACTCTCGTCTTTCTTGTCAGCTGTGCTGAACGTTATCCCCTAATAAATTAAACACATATCCAGTCGTATTGCTTCCGCAGGTCAACGGAAACTCACAATTTCCCGAGCCTCCTCGCCTCTCTTGTCGACCATTAAATGAGTAGCGAGGTTCTTCAGCTCGCCTTGGTTTGAAGCTTCGTAGCGCGTACCGCCACAGTCTTTCCCAGTGTCTTTTGGCATGGCGACACCTGTAGTGATGCAGGCGATACGAGAACTTGGAAGGTCCTAAACAAACATGGCTGCAGCGCTCTATTGCGGACACCGTGACGGCGCTGGCTTTAGCTACACGTGAGTGTGACAGTTCGTGACATATCACGTGACCGTGTTATAGGCCACTCGCGAGCTTGAGCTTGATGACCGAACTCACAGTTTTTGGGCTCTTCTTGAGAGAGGCAAACTAGACTCGCAATAATGTTCGGAGCCTTCGTATGACTATCGTACATTCAATACGTGGTCATTTATTCCGAATGGCGGACTTCAGGCTCCCTGCCAGCATGTCAGCACTAGCACGGCGACCGTGACGGTCGAGGCCGTCGATGCGTAGCTTGCCGCCGCCACGGAGAGCTCGCCCAATCGCATAACTGTGAGTCCCCTGACAAGCAATGAGTAGCTAAAAATGTTAATAAAATCGACAGTATACTCACGCATTTCGAAATCCAAGCCTACTTTTATCGCCTCGACAATATTATAAGTTCTAATCCAATCGGAAATAACCAAACCGTTCCAACACCATTCCTACGCAATGCATCCATAAACGCGAATATCCCCGAGCTAGTAGTTGCTTATAGAATTGTCTTACCTTGCGAAGGATGTTGCCTAGTAACCACTTATTCTCCGAGGCATGAACACCATTGATGCCGACGAGGCTGTATCTAGAAAGCCACGACCCGTCTCAGGGTGATGTAAAAGACACAGCGAATATAATGAGCGCACGATGTCATCAAGACCCAAGGTTGGGAATCCCGAATCGCAGTTTAGAAAGGTTTCAAGTGAATCTCCCTTAATGCACGCTCGCTCACTTCGCTACTGACAGAAAATCTTCATACACCGGTAAGTAACCAGGCTCACGACACTTTGAACAAGACATGAAGTAGCATCGTACCTCCGGAACTCCTAATTCATACTCGGCGAAATTCTTGATGCCACGTAGATACCTTTGTCGACTATAAAGCCATTTATAAACGCCGCAGCAATCCCACCGTTCAGGTGTGGATCCTCGGAGTAAAGTCGAAACTGCGGTCTCCCAACGACGAACGTTGGATATTGACCGTTGGACTGAGGAGTACATGTCAACCTATCATAGCAATCAGCACCTTCATAGGCTGCGGTTAATACCGACTCGAATATTGGACTGAACTTGAAGAGATCAGCTTACTGGATAACGGCGAGCTGCGAATGTTCCACCCTCGCAAATGATCCCTCGTCAACACGCTCCGTACATTTCTCTTCTATGTTGGCTCGAGGGCTAATTGTACCGGTGACGTTAATGGCTGAAGGCTGAGAGTGACGGTCATGGTTAGATTGGTGAAGCCATGCGCGAGGTCGATGTGAATTGACTTTGACATCGTTCACCAGCTGCTGTGCTGCTTTGTTTGCTTTCGCACTCGCCCTTCGCTCGGCGTATCCTTCTATATACGTTCAAAGACCATCTCACTTAATACGGCGAAGAGTGTCAGTTGATTGCTGTTCCTCCCGTACTAGTGAAAAGATTCGTACTCTGTATATCGACCCAGGAACCCGTGGTATACATCTTGTGGCATGTTACGTTGCTCCATAATATACGTTTGTATGCTGAGCCAGGAAACCATGGCTTGGTTTTCAGACTTGACCGCTTGTTTTTCCGTCCCGGCAGTGGTGAAGTACCAATCGGCAAGCTCAAGGGAAGTAAGGCGAGGCCAGGCAGAATGCAAAAGAGGAATCATTTCCGGCCAGTCAACACACATGTTGCTGCTGCTCTCCATCGTAGAAATTCCATCTTCATGATCTATTTTCACAGACTGCAATGTGTGGCGAGATATGTATGGGAGGTGTTTTGGTAGTTTCCGCAAGCCAGCTATGCCCCAAACAGTTAGGGTTTCGAGTCTCGGGAAGAGGCAACCGTGTCCTTTGTCGTGCTGGCAGATAAAGCGGGAAATTGTCTCCAGGGCATCCGGTGTGAGCTGGTATGTAATTTCGAGGTGAGAAGTTGTAAGTTTTGCTGCGTCCTGGAATCTCTTTACCCGGTGGACATGCTTGCAAAACAGTTGCCGGCCGGAAGGATGGGGTTCTTGGCTAAATCCCTTTCGAAATCTCATAGTCAGATATCTTCTTCTTCCATATGTTCAAGAATGGCTTACTGTAGTTATCTCTATGGTGCCACCAACTAACACCACTTTTTCTATCTGTATCTCCAGAGCCGGCAACGACATGCACATAACAAATGGGTAAAAACTTTCAACGTCGGCCCATATGATGTCCATCGCTTCATTGTAGAACGCGGTGCATGTTCGCGCTAGTCTCGTGCAGTCCAATTTCGTGAGCGAACGAAACATCATCATCTGTAAGTATTTCTGCTATGGACAGGCATCGGTGCATCCCCGGTGTCATAAACTCAATCCTATATGATGATCATCATTGCAATAAGATAATGGATGCAAACATTTTCAAAAGTGCAGAACTTACTGTGATGACATTATCTAGGATACGCGTACGAGAGGGTTCGTAAGAAAGACGAACAGAGGCCGACCGTGACCGCAGTGCACATGACACTGGTACGCGTATGTCACAGAGATGTAACGCGACTTGTCACAATAACACAAATATTTATGCCGACATTGACGTTGTCTCTAACCATTATCTTCGCCATCGCACGACGCTTGTTGAATATAGCTCTAATCTCAAAGACAACGTCCCGAACGACCCGCAGATGGGAGGCTCTGGCAAGTAGGAGAAGATATCTGATTTAAACAAGACAGATAAGGGTGAGCAGAGTCCAGACCGACTCGGATACTTATACACTTATTGAATGCTAACTTTCGTCTCAGCTAGAGTACTACGGCTACACGGTCCCTATTCATTCCCATGCTCAAGGGAAAAGCATGACGCGCTGCTCCAACGTGTTGTGTCCATGCATGCCCTCTAAATGCCCGCGAAAGGACGTCGAGCGCTGATATATGGTGTGGTTACACAGGGATTGAATATTGAACGTTGAACCCCGAGGTCAACCTTGGTGAGTTTCATCTTGACTACGCAGTGTTCGTATCTCAACTCTTAAGTTAGATACTGAGGCTTTTGGAGAACATACGTGAACAGGCCCGACTAGTCTACGATCTTCTCACTTTCAATTTCGACCTCGGTGATAGTCATTTTGGGTCACCAGGTCCAGGTGCGATGGTTCCATCCGAACTATTTTCTCGGATCCTCTACCGCGCCTGCATTGTCGACTACGAAAGAAAGAACACCCCGACACGACATTACGGCTTCCCAAGGGTTTCATGGAATGGAGAAGGGTTCAAAACACCTGACCTCGTCTCATTACGCAAAAAACTCGAAGAATGTTGTGCATTGCGCCTTGTCGTCCCTTTGTGTTCAATTGCTACTCGACTCTACGGCAGGCTGTCGAGGAGAACAGTATCTACAGGATGCATGGCCCCGTGTTAACCGCATGTACCGAAACCTCTGCGGAAACTTGAACCCGGTGGGGAAGCATTACTCGGGCCATCAATTCCCAAGATGGGAACAGAGAGGCAATGACAAGTAGTTAGAAGTCAATCCTGTCACTTTATGGACATCAGGTATTGCACATTCAGTCGTTATTTACCATGACCATGTTGATATTGCTCTACCAGGGAGATAATGGAGGTTAGTTGGAGACGCTGTTCTGGATCTGCTTAACAGTTGAGGGCAGTAATCGCGCCTATCTGCTTAACTGACACCAAAAGTCAGGGTTCCCCCAGTGCTGTCTCATGCTATTATTGTTGCCTCCGCGTCGGTCTCAATATGCACTACAAAGCAATATTATTCTGCCTATTTAAGAAGCCTCTTTGGGTGATATCAGCCTTACGAGCCCTCCAATCTCATCAGGTCCCGTTCGACAGCACCCTCCTACGATAACGCCACTCCACGCCTTTCGCTCTACCACACCACTCACCACGTCCCACAATTTTCTTGCCCATTGCTCCCCGTTCGCCTCCTCATTCGTGATCCACGTTTGGGTATTCCCATCATAGGTGTCTCCGCCGTTTGGATAAACAACTAGCCATGGTCGTGGAAGAAGAACATCTCCCTTCTCCGATTCGTCCTTCCTCAACGACCGGAAACCCCTCTCAAAATCTCCCAAGGAATCCTCCATTTCCCCGACAATTTTTGGTACGTGCTCCAAGAATGTACAATTCACGCCGACACCCCATGGCCTTGCCTCCCCTTCTCTCTCTCCAAGCAGGGCCGCAATTACCTCCTTCACACTGATGGTGTGTTCGCCTTTCTTGTCAACCTCTGGAAACAACCCCTCCGGCCAGACAGTGGAAATCCACCACTTGACATCGTTCTGCTTCCCTTCCGAGTCCAACCCGGGAGAAAGCTCGTCCAAGAAGACTCTCATCGCACGCCTGATTGCCCTCACCTCCCTCCTCAACGGCACAGTCTCAAACGCGACGTAATCGATCGCATCCCAAACCGGTACATACACGCGCAGCCTCTCGAGGTAGAACTCTGTCAGAGCTCGAATGGAGTCTTCCTCTAGATCAGATTCGTCTTCGGCGAACGTGTTGGCTTTATTGAGAGCCGGAGGGCCAAAAGGCGGAGGATATCTCCCTCCAAACTCTTCTCCCCCTGGCAAGGTTGCCCCGAACGATCCCAAAGAGAGAGCGATTTTCGGTTCTTTTTTCGAAGGTGACTGATTCTGGTCGGCGAGGTGCTGGTCTCTCGCCTCCTTAGCCAACGTAACTGCCTTCTTCTTGATCCTCTCTCCGTCTTCACGCGTGTAACCAGCGCGGGAGAACGTTGAATGGGAGCATTGGTATCTACACGGCACATCAATATTGTTACCATACACGCTTTTTACGGGCAGAAGAGAAATATATAGAGCGACTGCGAGTGGACCACGTACGTCGAAGTGAGAATGATGTCTGCACCACTAGCAAGGAAGGCTTTGTGTGCTTCAACGACGAGGTTTGGGTCAGTGTCGATCAGGCGAGCGGACCAGAGAGGTCCTGAGATATCTTGTAAAAATAGGGTCTCGAGCGTTGTTCCCTGCAGGTATATCAATAGGCTTCTGTTTAAAGCAGAAATCACAAGTGAGAAGTAACTCACGAAGCCTCCATCAAGGACGAGTACTTCTACATTATTGTTAGTGGATGAGGCGGGCATGATGGTGGTAGAAGGTAGAAAAAGAATTATCAACCAGTCGTCGAGTATTGCGACATACTGGTATTGGAATTTGACCACTAATCACTTCATGGATTTACTCCATGACATAACATGACACAATATTGCACTCCCTCATGGCTGATTCTCCTTGGTCACAAACACTTGTTGCGCATGATTTTTGCAGAGACATAAACCGCAAGACTATAAAAAACAACATGGAGGGGGAGTCGAGCAACATAGCATGGCCACAGGAATGTAATGATGAGAGATACTGAATACTACCGCCCAGGGAGCTACGCTTATTCCCAACCAGTGCCGGTAGCACCAGCGTCGGCACCCCAACCTGCACCACCAGCGGGCTCAGCTGCCCAGTCAGTAGTTCCAGCAGCTTGGGGCTCTGCTGACCAGTCGAGACCTGAATGAAAGTATAGTAAGGCATTTGCGAGCTTTTGTAACAAGAATTGTGCGCACCCTCAGTAGCAAGTGTCGGGTCAATTCCACCAGCAGCGGTAGCGGCGCCCCAGTCAGCGGTGGGCTCAGCAGCCTCAATACCAGCAGCGGCCGCGGCCTTGGCCTGAGCCTCCTCTTGCTGCTGCTTCTCAACCTCCTCAGGATCACGGTAGAAGAACATGTCAACCATGACACTCCAGCCATCTGGGCTCCTGGGGATGGTTCCCCTTAGCCTCAAAACCTCCCGAGCAAGCAACCACCAGAGCAAACCAACGGAATGACGGCCCTTGTTGTTAGCAGGGATAGCGACATCGACGAACTTCAGGGGTGCGTCAGTGTCAGCAAAGGCAATGACGGGGATGTTGACGTAGGACGCCTCCCGGATAGCTTGGTGATCCACACGGGGGTCGGTAACGATGATCAAGCGGGGCTCCTTGAACGAACGAGTGATGTAGTTGGTGAAGCTACCGGGAGTGAAACGGCCAGCAATAGCCTGAGCACCGGTGTTGGCAGCGTACTTGAGGACGGCACGGTGACCGTAGGGACGAGCGGAGATCACACAAACATCTCCGGGGTTCTCAATAGCGGCAATGATTCTGGCAGCGAAAACGAGCTTTTCCCAGGTCTTGCCAAGGTTGATGATGTGCACACCTATAAAATGCCATTTTCTGCTGTCGTATTGATGAAGTTCGCATGAGAAATACAGACAGACGTACCGTCGGCTCTCCTCTTCCAGACGTAAGGCTCCATCTGCTTGTCACAGTTCTTGGTGCCTATGTGCGACTGAGCAGCTAGCAAAAGCTGGATCTCTTCATCGGTAGCGGCGAGTACAGACGGAAGTTTTGAGGACATGGTGGACCTAAGCCAAGCAACGAGAGCACATCAGTCAACAGTTTCTGTAGTTCATCCATCCTCGGCGCAAGCCATCCATTACAACGCCGCCATCGAATTTCCCCGTTCTTGCGCACCAGGAGAGGCTAAGGACATAGGTACGCACCGCTGTGGGTTGTTTTGAGGAGAACGTCAAGCGTGGCGACGTTGGCAGCGATTTCGACGACGAGTTTGTCGGTGCCTGCGCTGTCGCTGCCTTCGCATCAAGCGCCCTCGGACTCTGCCGCGATTTATTCCCACGCTTCGATTTCTCTTCAGATTAGATAAGATTTGACTGCATCTCTCGACAACTGAGCGTGGCACGGTCACTGATGATATTCTTGTTTCAATGAGCCTTGTAAGATTACGAGATGCTCGAGCAGATGCCATTCAAGCGAAAGGATCTGAGTGCACCTTGCTTCATTCAAAACCTCAAAGGGCCTTTAGAGAACAAGCAGTGCGAAATTAATCTCCCTTGCTCCTCACCTGCTCAGCACTCGCCTTTCTTTATCATGTTGTTGCCGTGTCAAACCAGCCTGCGTACGCATGCCGCGAGAGCTGACTCCGCCACAAAGGACCCATTGCCATAAGCCCTCGTGTTGGAAGCGCGCAGTCCGAAAACGGAAACCGATCATGATCCAATGATGCCGATATTGATCTGCCTTTGTTTACTTTCCCAAAGAGGCAGGACATGAGTTTGCACTCGAACCGCCATCAAACGGCCACCCGGGAGTACAAATACTGACCACCGCACGTAAGCCCTCTTTCCTTCAAACTACAACCATACTCACGCTCATCATGACCTCCCTCGATACAGAAGGTACTCCCTACAAGTACACCCTCGCTGGCAGCGAGCACGTCCACCAAGTCATCCGGCCGTTGAACAAACGACAGAGACAGCACTCCTTGGACATGGCCGGACGATGGGTTGGGCCATTCCCCCCAGAGATATTCTTAGACAGTCTCATGCCTGTCTCCGACGCCGTTCTAGCCAATATGCCGAAGGGTACCAAGTTTACCATGCCCCCCAAGGACGACAGCCGCAAGGATCCTTTGGAGAAAGAATTGTACAAGCAATTCGTGTGTGGCCTTTATTCTCTACATTACCTGATACTTATCGACTTGTGTTATGCTAGGTCGATACCATTTCGGACAATGATCTCTCTCCCAACATGCAGTTCTTCATCTCCGCCGACAAGACCAACGACGGTGTCGCCTATCGGCCCGATGCTGGTCTTAAGGATATCTGTCGTATCCCCCCTACCTCTTCTGCGAAGAAAGGGACTAAGGCGACAAAGAAACAACCAAAGACCACCGACAAGCCCCAAGCCTTCGATTGGTGCCACGACACGCTCGTCGTCGAGTTCAAGAGACTTGCCGATCAGGATCCGTTCCTCACTTCCCAAGAGATCGTGACTCGGGCGCAATTTTGTCCTGTCCCCAATAAGCCCACTGTCTCCTTCGAGAGGAAGGGCGCGCAACCGAGGAAGATTCGGGGCCAGCTGATCCTCTACGCGACGGAAGTCTTCGGGCACCAACAACGTACCCATCTATTCCAGCTTCTCATCTTTGGTCAATTCGCTCGATTCATCTACTTTGATCACTCCGGAGCCATCGTCTCAGAGAGCGTTGACTATGTCGAGGACTCCTCGCTCCTCGTTGAATTCATGTGGCGCTTCAACCACATGTCGGACGTGGAGAGAGGTCGGGACCCTACTACCGCTCCTGCGTTGCCTGGTGAGAAGACGCAGTTCAATGCTGCAGTTGAAGGGTTCTTGGACAACATGAAGAATCCTGGTCAACTCGTGTTACCCAATGCGGACCATACGATGTCCGGCAAGTATCCCATCACCAAGATGTTGGTCAAGGAGAACGACGACAACAAGATGGAGGTTCTCATTCGTCGGCCGACTGTCAAATCTCACTCTGTCCTTGGGCGCGCTACTCAAGGCTACGTCGCTGTCGATGCGCAGAACAGCGAAGTTCTTTTTCTGAAGGATAGCTGGCGTGTCCATCACGAGCTGGCCAAGACGGAAAGCGAGATCTATAGGATCCTCGAACGATACGGTGTCCCTCATATCCCTAGGATGATCTGTGGCGGAGACGTTCAAGGACCTGGCGAAAACGATCCGGTGCAGACCACGAAGACCGTGCAATGGATCCAGCGACAGGATCTTCCTGTTGGTTATGCCCATATGAGGGACCATACACACCACCGGATAGTTCAGAGGATTGCCTACCCTATCGAGGCAGCAACAAGTTCAAAGCAGTATACCAGAGCATTCTATAACGTTGTACAAGGTATGCAAGTTATTACGGTTATAGCATGTTACTATTGTTGAGGCTAATCTCGTGATATTGTCTAGTGATTGGACAGGCTGACGGAGACGAGTGCAAGATTCTGCACAGAGACATCAGCATTGGGAACGTAATGCTCAGCGGTGAAGATGGGGAAGACAATGTGGGACTGTTGGGGGATTGGGACCATGCACGTGTGACGATACCTGGAGAGCCACATGAACACCAAAAATACCGCACGGTGCGTTCCAGTCATGTTCGACTCACTTCTACGTTTCTGATTGATTTTTTTTCACGTGCAAGTAGGGTACTTGGTTATTCATGTCTATTGGGTTGCTGCAGAATCCGAAGAAGGCACACGAGATCATTGACGACTTCGAATCAGTATTCTGGACGAAGCTTTATGGAGCCATTCATCGCTTCAAGCACACAGGTGGAATCAGTAATGATGTCTTCACCGAAAATAATCCCCAAATGGACGCCGGCTATACCGATATGATCGTCGGAGGTAACTCAAAGTATGGGATTCTGGCCACGTTTCCAGTAACGTTTAACTGTGTACCACTGAACAACCTCTTTCTACGCCTCGCCGTTGCGATTAAGAACTACTATGATGCCAAGCAAAGAGTCACTATAGCTGAATATTTCACCGCTCATGACAATAATCCAGACGATGAGTTTTCTCCCCTGTCAGAAGCACGCGAAACATTCGAGAAGGAACGCGCTAAACTGAGCAATCCTAAATTCTGGATTAGCACCTTCAAGTCAGCGATAGATAGGGAGGATTGGGATGATGATGACCTCTTACTAGAGGACCCGTATCCCATGCAGACCGAGGAGCAGGAGACCCAGAAAATCGAGACTTTCACTTCAAGGGGGTTCGAGACGAAGAACCAGTCGGAAAGCTACAAGGTCGAAGACGAGGATTTCGACAAGATTGAAGTTAGGGAGGATCCTACGGTTATCGAATCCGAGAGAGATCCCAGGGTTCCTCTTATTCCTGTCTCGTACTATCGACGCGGCCTCGACGACGCAGATGACGATGAACAAGCCGAAGTATCCCACCCTGCCGGTCAATCACCTTCCTCGTTTCCATTACGCCGACAGCTCGAGGGTTCCGGTGTGACTGGTGCCGAATTCTCATCCGGATCATCATACGCAGAGTCGATTTCTGACCAGAGGAAGCGCAAGCGCAAGGATCACGGAAGCAGTGGAGAAAAGACGGCTGGATCGTCGAAGGGTCCTTTGCAGAAGAAGCCCAAACACGGTACTCGAGCCTCCACTTCTTTCCCATCCACATCCGGCGCTAGTACTAGCGGTCAGTCGATGGTTCCCAGCCGTCCTCAGACCCGCCTGGCTACGGCGCGCCAGCTCAGTGGAGAAGCCAGTGTTGGGGCGGGTGGGATGAGTCGCTTGTCTATTAGCCCTGTGCGACCCAGGACTCGGATGCAGGCGAACTCGAAAGGGAAGGGGAAGGGGAAGGGGAAGATGAGGTCCCGTGAATGATTTCGTATCGACTGCTACTGATGATGTGCGTTTCGGTGCTCGCATCATGGACGTTGGAACTGTGGAGGGGTTTCTGACCAATTCTCATTTGTAATTTAATCATGTTGTGACCGCTACATATCTTGCTTTCGAGTACAGAGTACTCTTCAATTACATATTTATACTCTTGATCACGATAACCCTTTTGCGGAATGAAATTGTCGCGACGCACTTTTTTTTTTCCCTCGGACGAAGAGGTGTCAACGTACTCAGATAAGATAAGATTTAAGCTTAATCTAATCAGTGGATGACGCGACTTGCGCGATCGTCCAGCCATCACACTCATAACCGGCGTTTGTCTCGTTCTGTGCTTTGTCACGATGTGCACCTCAACGATGTACGACTTACCTCCGCACCTCTTTCTTTTTTCAACCACAACAAACCCCATCTATTGGAAGAATAGCTGAAATGGCTGCTCGAGCATTCAACGTTGTCATCGTCGGAGGTCACGGTAACGTATGTCGTTGCACTTAAACTTGCTGGGTTTTCTCTAAACTACAAAACATAGGTCTCCCTCCGCCTCGCCCGCCTCCTCACTGCTCGACCCAGCACAGCCGTCACCTCCATCATTCGCAGCCAGGAGCATACACCCGACATTCAAGCTGCCGGGGCGACACCGCTGTTGCTCTCTCTCGAGGACGCGCCCGTCTCTCAACTCGCTGACGCGTTCAAGACCTCCAAGGCAGATGTAGTCTACTTCAGTGCTGGCGCAGGAGGCAAAGGAGGCGAAGAGAGGACGAAGAAGGTCGATGAGGAAGGTGCGATCAAGGTGTTTGACGCGATTGAGAGTCTGGGAGCCAGCGTGGAAGAGAGACCGAGATTGATCTTGGTCTCGGCGATCGACATTAGGGATCCTAGTAAAGGATATCCTGCGCATTATGTACGCAATCGCTTTTATTTTTACTCTTCCTCTTCTTTGACACTAACCGCGCGCATATACTCATGATAGAACGAAGACGACATCCAGCACTCCTTACGCATTCGCAAAGCCATCCCTGCATACGTAGAGGCTAAATACAACGCCGACAAGAACCTCGCTTCCAGGACTGGATTCAGGTGGACTATCCTTCGACCTGGAGGATTGACGAATGAGCCTGGTACTGGTAAGGGCCACATTGGGAAAGCTCATTTGAGTCGGACGATTTCTGTGAGTGGTCTTTGATGTCTTGTATGGAAAGTAGTATTGATCTGAGCAATAAAGAGAGACGATGTTGCGAAGACCTTATATCTCCTCCTCGAGCATGAGGACGCTCATGGACTAGGTATTGACCTCGTCGGTGGGGAGGAGCCGCTTGAGAACGGACTGAGCGCGTTCATTAAGAAGGGGGAGAGCGACTTTGTTGTCTAAGAAATTCGTTCAAAATACAGGGAGATGTATTGATAACAAGAGGTCAAGTGTATAACAAATGGTAAACAAATAGATGTATTAAATGCCCTAACCACAGTATTGAACGTCCTAATACGTTCCTGCGCTCCCGACTATGAGTCAGTTTGGAAGGCTTTTTTGTACGTTGTATCCTCTAGTATTGTCAAGACTAAACATATATTTTACAGTGAACCGAAAATTATGGGCAAGAGTCTCGCTTTGTGACCGCTGTTGCCTGTATAGACGCTACTTCGCAGCCGTTGGGTAATACCCATCGTACGTCTAGCCGGCAGAAAAGCGTACAAATTCTTTCGAAAAGGACAGCAAAACGAGAAATATAGACTACTTTATATTTTTGGCTTCCAACAGCTGAGACAGTGCGGTTATCTTGGACTAGTCAAAAGATCGTCTATAGGGTTATGATTAAAACCCCAATACCTCCCTCGTAAAAGTAAGTATTATCAGTATCACAAGCCTTCATGACAAACTAACCGAGTACGCCGTACCTGTAGGCTGCAAAGTCAAAGGATCGACTTCCAACTTATCCCTGATATACGCAATGTTTCTAGTAGTATCTTCCCAGCCCGGGAACGGATCCCACGATGAAGTCTTACAAACAAACCGGTACGTGCAATCAAAATGAGGCCACACATCTCTCAAAGACGGATTACTCTCGAGGACCAGTCGTAGAGTTGTGTAGCAGTTGAACGTAAAGAGGACGACGCGTATTGCACAACTTGACTCGAGGTACTTGCGGAGGGATTGTAAGTCGGGGAAGTCGAACCCCGAGTGTGGGGTGGACTCTATCTTTGCTTCGATGTCCAAGGTAACTCCTACTATCCGCACGGGCTTGGGTGAGCGGCGGTTCGTGGCGCCTTCTTGGACGGGGAGTCGTGTGCCGCAGTAGAACTTGACGGTGATGTAGGGATATTGCGGGCCCCTGCCTGTCTGAAGACTGAAGACGGACGTGTCACTAGATGCAGAGTTGTCTGTACAGCGAGCTCAGCGGATATAAGGCAACGTCGAACTTTTCCCGCTTACAGCTGTTAAAACGGTACGAGGTACACGAGTCGGGATCATTTCTGATACTATCCAGCTCTTGGTAGTAATTCCGGAGAGAGGCGAGGACGAATAACGCCCATTGCTGGTCACGGTCGATGACAGCATGGATCGGGGAGTCCGAATATAAAGTAGCGGCGTACAAACCGACGTGGAAGCTATCAGTGCACGTGCGAGCTTCCACGTATATATGCGAACGGTTTTCTTTCGTCGGTAACGGCCTTGGTAAGTAGATCGCGACCTTGTCGTTCCAAGTGATAGAAGAAATACGGATCTCTCTCGAGGCGCGGAAGTGCTTCAAATACTTGATCACATAGTTGAAGGAAGGAAACTCGATCTCAATGAGGCTAACGGTGATATATCCGGTGACCACTGGGGAAATACAAGTGAGATTGCTGAGTCCCCAGTGCGGGGTGTCCATTTTGCATGGGGGGAAGTTGGGAGGTACGGGCCCATGAATATCGAGCCATCTGAGCTTCTGAGCGATCTGTGGTATATAGACGAGGTCGAGGAACGATTTTGTGGATGCATCGTTCCCGTAATTTTGGGTAACAGAGATCAACTCGACGAGTTCATATATCGGAACCAGATTTTTGCTTCCTTGGATCGCATAGTACCTGAAAGCCTGAGCGGCTCCGTAATCTAGAAAATCCAGCTTCTTGTTCGTGAACATATACCTGCGGCATTGATTCGCCCAGTGAAGAGAGACCAGGGAGCAACTCTTGAGTGTGAACGCTGGCGAAGCTTCTCTGAGTTCGCGAACATGATTCCAATACACGTAGGGGTCATCCCCGTGTTTTGACGGTGGTTTGGCGTCGTAGCGGGCCCTTATTTCGTCTCTGGGATCGCCCTGAGTGACATAGTAAAGGATTCGGGGAAACAGTTCGGGTGGGATCACAGCGCCGCGCCCGGGTGCGTTGATATCTATCTCACCTAGTTCGAAGTTGAACGTGAAGAGGTCGTAGATCAACCGCAATTGTTCAGATACGGTGTTCATAGTATCTAACAGACGTCAAAACAGCCATTGTTCAAGTGATATGAAACTCACCGTTGTCGGCCTCGTGCTTCGATGGACGAGCTTGAATGTCAACGTCCTATTGCGCAGGTAGCGACACTTTCTCTCTATCTTATAAGTTAGCGAATTGGGCGAGCTTTGCAAGGCTTTGAAGAGACTTACCAGATCTGCAAGAGGGAGATCGTTTGGAAGGAGTCCGACTTCGCAAGGAGCCCTGGCGCATGGCAAAACATCAGGCCACAATAAAGCATAAACATGGACCTACCATGATCGTCATGGACTCAGATTGCACCCGTGAGAATCCCTACTTTGTCTTCGGTAGCTTATGAGTGGGTGTCGTTCTGTCTATCTGAAATCTGCGTATGCCATAGTATCTTCATCTCCTGCGAGCTAGCGAGCGACGAAAGTGATTTAGCTCGAAGAAAAATACCTGTAAGTCTGTGCTCCGAAGCTCGACACCGGCGAGGATAATTCTGACCTAGCATCTTTAGCAAGAGAATGCATCGTAAAGAAGCATGGGAGTTCACATGCATGTAGGTGAAGCCGACGCCCTCGAGAACAGTTTCGACTTGAGTGTGAAGACCGGCAGCTTGTGACTGGCTTTTCGACGGAGGCTCTTTCGCATAGGATGCAATGTAAATGGCTTCAAAGACGTACATGTGGAAATACCAACTGTGATATGTACTCAACTTGGTCCGAACGTCGACTCCGTTCTCGCTGGTTCTCCGACTCGTATCAGCAATAAGACTATGCCCTCCGGTTTTGCTTTTAAGTAATTTGGCCGCATTTCATCCTGTAGAGAATTAAAAATAAAATTCAACGTACACAGATACAGGTTAGAGTGCTATGGATAGGGTGACGCGAATTTCCGTGAGATGAATGAAGGGTTCAAACGTTCAAGTTGCGATTGTAAGGTGTAAGTCCAAGTAGGAAAGCTAGCATTGCCGTCGACGTTCGCCACCATTCGACCAGCCCTACCGGAATTACGGACCGGATTACCCTGCTGCGCGCCTCAGGAACTTTGAACACGGACTCCGGAGTCATCGAAACGGCGTTTGACGTTGACGAGTCCTTGTTTCTCTCAGCTACCGTCACCGACTGTGCTACCCCTTTGAACCAATAATTGACAACGAAGCGTGATTCTTAGTTATATTGCAAACACAACAGCCTCAAAGTTACGCACAATAAACTCCGTGAGTCCTGAGTTTACCTGATGACAACCGTGACGCGTTGAAGTTCGATCGCGTTCTCTTCACACAGAAACTCCTGTTCCACCACAAGCTGAGCCAGTCTTTCAGCACATCGTTTTACATGTGGGATTTAGACTACACTTCTAAGTAAGGCGGCCACGCCCACATATGTAAGTGTTTATTCTCATGAGGTGTCCTATGCACCACGAACTTGGATATTGACTATCATTTGCGGACACTGTAGCGGTGTTATCGACCCTATTCTAACCTTGTGTCCAGGAAAGAAGCATCTTGCTTAGCCTACCGACACCGCCTCGTCATCTTTCCACCTGTCAGAGTGTTCACCTCCTGCAGTCGTGCTGACACCTACATACGTTCTTCAATGAGTAACCGACCGGATCGAACGGCTCGGGGACGGAAGCAAGGACGAGGTCCAAACGTTGGCGGTGGCTATGGACGTGGCTCTACTGTCTGGGGTAGCCATGGCAGGTAAATAGTCTGAATGCACTAGTCCTGAAAAACGGCCGTTACACATACTACTATATCGTTGCCTTTACTAAGTTGTGACCTTTCTAGGGTATTCCCACATGGCCAGGTCTCTATCGACTCCCGACTCGAAAACGAATCAGAAGACACCTTGATCCAGTCCCTGAACTGGACGTCACACATTAGCAACAACGAGCTCCCCATCCGCCCAGACTTCGGCACTCTTGGAACCCCAATAAAATTACGAACAAATTATTTCCCTATCACAGCTCCTCCGGGTGTACTGTACGAATACACTGTCACAGTTGTGCCCTCAGTGGAGTCATTCTCGCGATCCGAGTTGCAACATATCTACAACCTTGCTGAACATACCAACGACTGGGCACAGGCAGGCATGCAGGGCAAGGTTGCCCATGACTACCACAACAGATTAATATCTTATTTCAAGCTTCCTCAGCCGCTTGTCATTCATGTCCCCATTACCTACCCCCAAAGAAATGAACCACCGCCATCACAACAGCGACTAGAGCGTAATTCAGGTGCAACGGCCAAGAAGCATTTACCCAAAGAATATATGCTCTATATCGAATCTATCTCAGATCTGGACACTCAGAATCTGCAAAAGTACGTCTCTTTTTCGTCACTCTGTTCACCGACTTGGATGCCACGCAAAGTGTCTTCAGGTGGAACATGGCAATCGAACTGTGTTTCGTTCAGGTATCGAGAATTTCAAATCCCTGACTCTTTGTGTTTGGTATTGCTACGTTGCTCATTCATCCTCAATCGAACCGACTCTTTTTCTGCAGGAGACCATTGTATGCTGACGTCTTTCTTTTCAAGCCATCTGCACGGTCAACTGGAATATCGCGACTACAACATCTTGCCCATTATTTCGGCTGTGAACATTATTCTCGACATGTACACCAAGCAGCCAGGCGGAAACGGTGTGGTAGTAAGGAGCAAAAAGTTCTTCTGTCCTTCTGCTGCCATGCCGCTGTTCCCCCTCGGTCCTGGCCATGAGGCCTGGCAAGGATTCCACACCTCTGTTGTCCCGGCACACAAGCAGCTCATGGTCAATGTCAGTACCTGTATAGGGGCCTTTTACATACCAGGAAACCTTGCAAAGATCCTGCAGTCCTTTATGACGGCTAGCTTTGATGCAACTCCTAACTCTTTCTTTAGGCAAGTAAGGATCAAGGTGACACACTTTGGAGACCGCAGGGCTGCCATCAACCACGTCTTAAGCTTAAATGCCAGACAACGCTCTTTCGAAACTGAATTTGGAAGAGTGATGGTTGAGGATTACTACAAGAGAAGTGAGCGCCATCGGTTTCACAAAGCATTAGTATATTGCTGACTATTTTTTTAAACTTTTTATTCCCAGAGTATAACATTGCACTACAATTCCCAGAACTCCCCCTCATCCGCGTTGCTGGCAGTAATGTGGAGACCGTGGAGACTGTTCTACCGGCAGAACTGTGCGTTGTTCTGGGGAAACAGAAGCTCAGAAGGAAACTTTCGCAGAGTCCCGCATGCCGGCCACCTAACGCTAACGCAGCTGCGATCATGCAAGGCATTCGAGAACTGGGATACGTCGACGAACAAGATCCTCTGCGTGCCTTCGGTATCAGTATAGGCAACGAGATGGCTGTCATCCCAGGACGCATTCTTCAGCCTCCGAAAATCAAGTACGGGCAAGGAGTCCCTAGTATCAACAGTCAGGCTGGCTGGAACCTCTGTGGCGTCAAGTTCGCCGTCGGTGGAAGACTAGACAACTGGGCCGTGCTGCTGATCCGAGACGGTAGCGAGGCTTGCGGGTTTCACGGTCCTCAAGATCCCATGCTGAGGACCACCATCTACGGATTCATAGACGTGTGTAGGAAATCTGGCATCGAAGTAGCGGGACCCCCAGATAGCGTGGTCGAAGCTCGATTGCCTAGAAAGACACGCGAACATCCCACTCGTTCGGATGCTATCCAGACTATTCGCGCTACCCTAACGTCGATCAAGAAACCCAAGCTTTTATTTGTCGTCCTCTCGAACGGGGACTCCCACGTCTACGCTGGCCTTAAGCATCTTGCCGATAGTTACCTCGACGTTGCTACAATCTGTGTTCAGGTAGAGAGATTTCGCAAGGAGAGAGGGCAGGTTCAGTATTTTGCAAACGTCGCATTGAAGTTGAACATGAAGCTGGGTGGCATAAATCATCGCTTGGAAGGACCGAGTGCTAATTGGTTGAACATGGCCCCGACGATGCTTGTTGGAATTAAGGTCATGCATCCACCCCCTGTTTCCCCCAGAGGGACGCCATCTATCGCCGCTGTCGTTGCAAGTACGGATAAAAATTTCAGTCAGTTCCCAGCCAGTCTCCGTATCCAACAGTCAAGGAAAGAAGTAAGTCGCCGATCATTATTGTGCTGCATCAGTTGACTATGAACTCACTTGGCGTTAGGTGGTGTTAGATCTCTGTGACATAATGGTGGAGCGTTTGAATGTGTTCAAGGCGAAAAGTAATGTGCTGCCACAACGGATCATTATCTATCGCTGCGGTATATCCAAAGTATGTCCTGTTCTTCTGTCCTTGGCTCATACGTGATCATTACTTCGAGTTGCACACTGACTACACCGATCGCGATACCCTTGCAGGACAAAGTCCGTGCGGTACTCGAGGAAGAGATTCCTGAAATAATGAAGGCGTTTACAAAGCTCAAAAGCGGAGGCGGGACGGATTATAAACCAAAAATCACCGTTGTTATCTGTGACAAACGTCCCCACACTCTATTCTTCCCCACGAAATCTCAACATGCTGCCGAAGACGGTAATCCCGTGCCCGGGACTGTTGTCGATCGTGGCATCACCGCTATTTACGAGTTCGACTTCTTCCTCCAAGGTACGAAAAATTGCAGTCATGTAAATTCCTATATATCTGATGAGTATTTTACGCCTTTGTGCAGCGCACGGCACAAGTACGCAAGGCACAGCCAGACCCGTCCACTACTACGTGGTACGTGACGATATCGGCTTCACTGCTGATATCCTGCAATCCTTGACCAATGACATGAGCTACATGTCTGCACGGACCACGAAGGCCGTCCGCCTCGTCTCCCCAGCTTACTACGCCGATCTTGCGTGCAAGCGTGGGCGTTGTTACCTTCATAGACTCCATCAAGGTCTTACAAACACGGCCGATGTATTCATGGAAGATAACGAGACAAAAGTTTATCAGGAGGGAGAGGTGCTCTGGCGTGGAGGTGTCTCGCCGAGCCTGCGTGATACCATGTTTTATCTCTGAGGTTGGAACTCAGAAAGCTATGGCAGCGGAGTATCAGTGCTCGAAGGGATATTGTTTCAGGATGCCAAACTTGTAATTGTACTCAAAAGTATGTGCTAGTCAAACGTGCTATCACGTCTTACCTGTAGACTGCCATCTACTGATAGGGTGATCGCTCAAATGACTGTTAAATAGCAAACCGGCTCCATAGGGTGGGGTGGGGATACCTATAATATTCTCGAGAGCGTAGAAAGGTTTGTGTAAAAATATGGAGAGCCGAACGGGACGGGACCTCGAGAGCGAGGCGGAATCCGGGTTCTCACTGTGGAGTACCCTCAAGCAACCTACATTTTGACAACCTGAAAAAGAAAATCCAAGTTTAGCATAGACGAAAGGAGTATATTGACATTGACGTACCGAATCTTAAGTTATACCGCTGACATGTCTGAACCATACCCTTCTGGTTCAACGTTTATCATAGACACCGCTCGACATCAACCATTAATAACCACACCTTCGTCATCCGAACACTCCCACTTGCCAGCCAACGCGTCGCCGTCTTGCACCCCACTCGGCGCATCCCTGCACTTTGTCGCATCCGGATACACGTGCTTTTTCTGCACAAGCCTCTTTTTTTCACGTCTCGCCGTCTTCCTCTCCTCCGCTCTCCTCCAAAACACCTTCCCATTCTTCACCACCGTCGCCCAATACGACTTTCGTGCCTTCATCTCCGCAAACGTCCACTCCCCACACTGCCGCCCAAACATATACATCTCCATCGTCTTATTCCTAAAGTCTACCTAGTACGCCTACTCGCAGAACATCGAGTTGCTCGCAAAATCCGTCGAATCTACTATATGGCGCAGCTTGCCTTCGAGTATAGGTCGAAACATCTTGGTCCCTTGCACACCGAACAACAGCATGCCCTAGTTCTTAATCTCTTCCTCGGACGTCGATCCCCTCAAGTGATACCCCGCGGCCTTGTATTCCTCCATTATCTTAGGTGGGACGGGGTCTTCGTACGCTACCTATTCGATCTGTCGAGTTTGTCAGTCGCAGGCTAACTCGCTACATGATAGGGTGGTGTTTACCTCGTTCAAACGCTCGATAAACCGCACCCGGTCTTCTTCAGTGAGCGTGGACAGGAACTCGGCGATCTCGGTGCCCAGGCTTTCGGGGTACGAGTCGAATTAGACGTACGTGCCTCTATATTTTCCGCGGATGATATATCCTAGTAGTCCTCGAGTGCCCATGATCGTCGTCGTCGTCGTCCCAACCTCCTATTGTGCAGGTAGCGACACTCTCCCTCCATCTCATGAGTGAGCTAATTGGGCGAACTTTGTGAGGATTTGAAGAGGCTTACAAGGTCCGCACGAGGGAGATTGTTCGGAATGAGTCCAACTTCGCCGGGGGCCCTGGCGCATGGCAGAATGTCAGGCCACAATAAAGCATAAACATGGACCTACCATGATCGTCATGGACTCAGGTTGCACCCGTAGGAATCCATACTTTGTTTTCGGCAACCTAGGAACGGGTGTCGTCTTGTCTATCTGAAACCTGCGTATGCCACGGTATCTTCGTCTCCTGCGAGCTAGCGAGCGACAAAAGTGATTTGGCTAGAAGAAAAATATCTGATAGTCTGTGCCTCGAAGCTTGACACTGATGAGGATAGTTCTGACCTAGCATCGTTAGCAATAGAAATAGTATAAAAACATGGAAGTCCACGTGGGTGAAGCCGACGCCCTCGAGAATAGTTTCGACAAGAGCGTGAAGCCCGGCAACTTGACTGGCTTTTCGACGGAGGCTCTCTCGCATAGGATGGCTCCAAAGACGTACATGTAGAAATACCAACTGTGATATGTACTCAACTTGGTCTGAACATCGACTCCGTTCTCACTGAGCAAAATTGAGACCGAAAACGAGAACGAATGGGGATCGTCCCGAGACGAGTACCGGAAGTCTCCAGTACTAGCACCTAAACCGTTCGTCAATGAATGCCATGCCGTTCAAGGGGGAGACGTCAAAATTCCTAGTTGTGTGACTTTAAAGCGTGTGCTATAGAACCGAAAACCGATCTAGTGGTCAGGAACGACATGGACAGGTATGGTCGGTCGTGGTGGGTACGTGCGACGGGTAGACGAAGGAGCTAGTAAATGTCGGTCAGTCGACTTGGAATTCAGCACGTACCTGGAAACTTCTTGTAGAGTATACATGGCCATAGCGAGGAGATTTCTGTGTGCGCGTGTATGATGACAGTGACTAGACGGTTGGTCAACGTTAACCACTTTTCCAGCCAACAAACCGCCGTCGTCCACCTCACTCGGCACATCCCTGCACTCTGTCGCATCCGGATACGCGTACATGTCCTACACAAGCCTCTTTTTTCCCTCCATCGCCTTCTTCCTCTCCTCCATTGTCTTCCTCTCCTCCTGCGCCTCCTCCACCATCGTCGCCCAATACGATTGGGGGACCTTCATTTCCGCAAACGTCCACTCCCCCCACCGCCGCCCAAACTTAACCACCTCCATGCTCTTACTCTCGAAATCCACCCAGTACGCCCACTCGCAGAATATCCAGTCCGTCGCGAAATTCGTCGAGTCCACCATATGGCGCAGCTTGCCTTCGAGTATAGGTCGCAACATCTTGGTCTCACGCACTTTCGCCAACAGCGTGTCCCAGTCCCCCTTCCCGTCGGACATCGATCCACTCAAATTATACCCCGCGGCCTTGTACTCCTCCATCGTCTCGGGTGGAATGGGGTCCTTCAACGAGACCCATTTGATCTTTTGAGTCTATCAGTCGCAGTCTACCTCCTCGCTACATGTATGCAAGTCGTCTTTACCTCGTTCAATCGCTCGATAAGGCGCACTCGATCTTCCTCGGTGAGCATGGACAGGAACTCGGCGATATCGGCGCCCAGGCCTTCGGGGTACGAGTCGGAGTGGACGTACGTGCCTCTGTATCTTCCGCGGATGATGTATCCTAATATTCCTCGAGTGCCCATGGTCGTGGTGGTCGTGGTCGTGGTCGAGGTTGTAAATCCTCTCTTTAATACAAAGAGGGTCGCGGACTCGCGTCGCCCCACCACGTCTGACACGCTCCTGATCAGCTGAGACAAACACAACATTCGACTGGCTACGCGCATATCTTTAGAAGCATCTCATTGGCTAACGCGTCACGTAACAAATCTGCCTCTTCAAGATTCTATCACGCCTTCACCACCACCCATATATATAATTATATCTATATTACAAAAGAGCACGGTCGGATTCGAGACGTCGGATTGGTGGAGACATGGGTGGATTCCGATTCGCTCTGGGGCCAGTTCTGGACTTCGGATTGGCTAAGGGGATATTTGGCCGCTATGATGTCGTCCGCCTGTTCAGCCGGTCGTCTTAACCGGATTCTGGGCCTGGCGAGGTGTTGTGAGTCGGCTGCCGTGTCAAAACTGCCTTTTATGGCAGCCTCGAGCTGTACTGTACTGCTTTATGTGAGCTCACATAAACTCTGAACAATAAGTAGCATTCTCTTTCTACCGCCGGGTGGAGTCTGGTCTGAGGCTTAAAGCTTAAAGACTGACGATGAAGATTACATGAAGAGCTGGTGTGGCGCAGGGTCAAGCTTCAAGTTCTGCTGCTATGCATGGGATCTGTTCTGTTGGTAGCGCCGTCGTTGTCTCTGCCGCCAGTGTCACTTACGATATTCTCGCTAAAACGGGTGTTGAGTACTGAATACTGAGTACTGAGTACCGAAGTACTGAGCGCTGAGCGCTGAGGCCTAGGTGAAGTGGAGTCGGTCTCAAAATGTTTATTGATATCAGTGACATGCTTGAGTCATGATACTATGATAGAGGACCGCCTTAGATGCTCAAGCCAGTGGACTCGGAGAATGGTAGCGGGTATGTTAAAGTTGGTGGCCATGCGTGTTTTCGGAGGTGATTGCGGCCATAGAATATTGCAGAATTCTAAGTCAGAACACCCTCAGGCTCCCACCGATGATAGAGTCATATTCTTTAAATTCAATTTTGCCCATACATCAGGCCTCAGGATTGCAACAACCCCTCCGCCGTGACGGAGGCACGGATCACGGCTAGTATATATATATAACGCATATCCGGCAGCATCTTCGCCTTTCTTCACCGTCAAACAAGGGGGGCCCGGGACTCTCGATACGTATATATAGAGCACTAGTGCCCACCCTTTCATACTCAGTACGCTTTGTGACTTCAGGGAGAACGCATCCGTGTGTTGCCTCTAATTCAAGAACAACTCATCCAAGCTCCGATTGCTTAAGACTCCTCATTCGCACCAACGCGCACGCTACTAGGCGCAGTTCGTTTGACCCCAGAACCCTCAAGTACAGTAGTATGTCCTAGGGAGACAACTTGATAACCGTGGGTCTTTAATCTTGTAGCGAGGAAGCACCAACGTAAAACCTCGGCTGCATGTTGATCTGCAAAGTTTTCGTTCTGGGAAAGTGCCCACGCAGGATCCAGAAATCCCATGCAGGACACCACTACCCAATGGAGTTAACGTCAACTTACCTCCAGTGATCGCCCGTCTACTCGTGATGGAGACCTTGGAGAGAGTAAATGGCGATTTTTAGTAGCCTCTACGTACGTGTACATTGTATAACCATTCAGCTTTCAACCTTGGTGCCTGATAATCATCAGTCGAGGGTTCGCTTCTTCAATACCTGAACACTTACTTCACCGACCGCCCCTCACCTCACTCCATACTCCCAACTTGCTCCGGCTCACTAGGATCATCCTTCAACCTCGCATGCATAGCCTCGACCTCTTCCTGCACACGTTCAATCGACTTGAAGTATTTGACGGTTTTCACCTTGAGTTCTGGGTAGAGGAGTTCAGTGGTCGATTAAATGAGGGTAAAAGGAGAAAGGAGGGAGAGAGGACGTACCGGCCGTGGCGTCTTCGTCTGCAACGATGAGAGCCCAAGGGTGCTGTTGGAGAGCGGAGAGTGTCCACTGTAGTTTACGATATGAATATGAATAACCCGCGAATCCGAGAGATGACCAAGCGGGAAACATACCAGATGGTTCACGCCGTGTTCTACCACGCACGAGTATAATGGTAAAAAAATGTACGACTATTCTGAACAACGCGCGACGTACCAATAGCATGACTCAACGCGAGAGCCTTCCTCTGTCCAGTGACGACGACGACGACCTCCCTACTATCAAGCACGGTGCCAACGCCGACTGTGAGAGCCATACGGGGGACCTTGGCGATATCCCCATCGAAGAACCGTGCGTTGGCGAGGATAGTATCATACGCGAGAGTCTTGATCCTCGTACGCGAAACAAGCGACGAACCAGGCTCGTTAAACGCAATATGCCCGTCTTCCCCAATCCCACCCAAAAAAAGCTCGATGCCGCCGAAGCTCTTGATGGTAGCTTCATACGCACGACATTCTCCTATGAGGTCTTTGGCGTTGCCGTTGAGGATGTGGACCTGGGACGGAGGGATGTCGACGTGGGAGAAGAATTCGCGGAACATGAAGGTGTGGTACGACTCTGGGTGGTCTTGTGGGAGTTGGACGTACTCGTCCATGTTGAAGGTGACAACGTGTTTGAAGCTGTGGGGACATGGTGGGGTTAGTGGGTGGTGGTGATGGGTAAGGCGGCGATGATCGATGGTGATCGGAGGGAGAAATGAGAAACGTACGAGAGCTTTCCGGCTTTAACGAGCTTGATGAGGTGCTTGTAGGTCGGGATTGGGGACGAGCCGGTAGGGAGACCTAAGACGAAAGGACGATCTGAGGTAGGCTTGAAATCGTTGATGCTGTGTGTTCATCGCAGGATGAGTGGACAAGATTGGTGAAGACGAGGAGAGACTTGCCGTTTCGCGATGTAGTTTCCGATGTACTCGCCGACACTAGTGGCATCGTCGCGTATGATCAGTCCTACATCGTCAGCGTCAGCATTGTGGGCGACATACACAACGAATGAAACGTACTCATGGCTGTCGATGGTGGTGGTAGGAGACAAAGGTCGAGGTCGTCGACACGGGCGGTTGTGGTCGAGGACGATGCATGTGGTCGTTGGTCACGGTACGGAAGAGAGATGGCTCAGTCGGGCGTCAAGATCAAACGTGGCTTCATCACTTCGTTCTCACACTCCATCACAGCGACGGGAAGGCAGCCGTTATAATGAGCCGTGTATTCGCTGTACACATCGATGGATAGCATGAACAAGTAAGTGAAAAATTTCGTGTCGAAGCCCATTTCGCTGACGAGACGTTTGACACTATAGCTAGTTAACGACGATTAAGTGCTGGTGGTAGCCTTGCGCAATGGACCAAGGCCAACCAACCAACCTAACCCACTGAGTCGGACCTGCTTTGGATATAGAACCAAATAAATCGGATACTGGTGGCACTGAACGAGGGATAGTAGACTCCAAGGTGACGGAAATCCAGGTAAGAGAAGACTTGAATTAGTTTCCCTTGCTGTTCGACTCGTCACTGACCACTATGATGCGCTTCGCAGGATTTGTTTCAATGTTCAACGTTGTTCAACGTTAACGTTAACTGTTGACCGTCGACTGACCATCGCTTGACCTCCGCTCAAATTTCTCCAAGTCAGGCGGGTTGTTGCAAGACACCCCAAGAAGATAGACCGACGTGTCGATGTATCCGTTTCCCGTACGTCGTTTCGGAAGATATTCGTACGAATAAATCCATCTGACATGCCAGTGATCACGACCGCCTACCTGGAATAGGCTTCACAACCCGTGGCCCGATTCTGTTCTACACATCGCTACCCACTAGTATATCCTCGAGCTCACCTCTTGGAACCTGGTGTGTCTGCCACCGCCAAAGCAGTCACGGACTCGGATGACTTATAGCCTGTATCACCGATTACGTGAAAGGAGGGGTGAGGCCGATGAGAATTAGGGACCCCAGCATTGGATATGGTCTGCACTATATGCGCCCTGTATCGCCCCTTCAAGTTGTAGCGGGTCCCGCTGGGAGTGGGGCCACGTATAAATTGGATCGCACAATGGATATACGCTACGTTCAAGCTGAAGTTATCGTAAGCGTTTCTTTCATTTTTGCTCTTCTGTCAGCTCCCCTCATATTATACACTAGGTTTGATGTCGCTCCAACTGGAACGAGTAAGTTACTCTTGCCGCCACGAAGCCGTTGTAACCACCTTCTCTGGAGCTCTTCCGCCTACCCATGCCCAGAAATCCTTCCATTTGGTCTCGAAATCTCTCTATATGTTCTCTGGCAACTTGGTCATCTCGATTGTCTACTCGGGGTCGCTCTCGTATTCGTTATGAGAGGAGGCCGATGCAGCCATTCCCACTCTATGCCCTTCCCTGATTAACACATCACGGGCGATATCGGTACGTGTTCCTTTCTATATCCCCCTATCCGTGTGCTCATGGTTTCATTGTGGTGATACAGGCTCGCCTGTCCAGTCGCAGTCGCCTCACAGAACTTGCCTTTCCATACTAGCCTCCGTGTCAAATGAGAATAAACATCGAAGATCGGCCAAATAGCTCTATGTAATCAATCGGCTTGTACGTCCCTTTCCCGTTGAGAATATATTGTAATATCTCATTATAAGATATATTTATTCGATCCACAGCAAATTTCCCTCGGACGGACAAGTGTCCAAAGATTCACACCTTGCGATGAAGCGGATAGATTCTTGTTCTCCCTGTGAGAATGGAACTTAAAAACTCTCCACAAATTGCAATGTCTGCCTTGCGACATACATGTGTCAGTGTGTAATTCTGTCGTCAACGCCTCCCAAAAATTATGTTGTGATCAAGGACGCATACTATACTGGTGAGAGGCAGAAACGCAATCCTGGTAACTGTGCTGATAATTATATCTTATCTTAGGCGTTCCGCACGACGCACAGAGTCGATGCTCTTTGGAGTTCGTCTGCAGGATTCCTCGTGTTCTAAAAGAGGTCGATATGATTGGCTCTCGGTGACACGTTTGTGCTACGAAGGTATGTCATGTTATGAATAATCCGTCATCTGGGCGGCTAACCTTCTCCTCCGTAAGTAATCTATGGGAAAATGCAGCCACGCCGAAGCATAAGTATCGATGCAAATTCTCACAACTACATCAACCATACGTAACCTATACTCTAGACTTCGTGAGTGTCTCCAAAATAAGTGTGTTCATCGGAGGGTGAGTAGACAAGGTAGATGAAGACGAGGACAGACTTGCCGTTTCGCGATGTAATTTCCAATGTACTCCCCAACACTGGTGGCATCGTCGCGTATGATCAGTCCTACATCGTCGGCGTTAACACTGTGGGCGAGATACACAACGAATGAAACGTACTCATGGTCGAAGATAGTGGCAGTAGGAGACAAAGGTCGAGGTCGTCGACACGGGCGGTTGTGGTCGAGGACGATGCATGTGGTTCGGTGGTCACGGTACGGGTGAGAGATGGCTCAGTCGGGCGTCAAGATCAAACGTGGCTTCATCGCGGCTTCGTTCTCACACTCCACCACAGCGACGACGACCGCGGCGGGTTCGGTCGATACAACGAGCGAGTGGACTGCTGTACACGTCGATGGATAACTTATGTAAGCAATCGAGGAAAACTTGAGCAAAATATTTGCACTAATGACGGTTAATGTACAGCGGACCAAGTGCAACTTCCTAGTTGTACCAACCTTGTCGACGTCGGATGTACAATGTACACAGACTAGTAAGGAGATCAAATACTGCTAGTGTGCAGACAGACTCGAAGATTATGTAAACCTCAAGCAAGGGACAATCAGTTCATCTCGTCGCTAGGACTGTTACTAGCCACCGTGGTGCGTTTCGTGGCAGTATGTCTTCCGAATTTCAACCCTCCCTAATTAAATCCGGATGGCTGACACCAAGGGTCCATATTGGCATGCACATCGCCGAGGTATAAGTTGTATTAGACGACGCGTAGACGGTACGTTCAAGTTATCGTAAGTGTCTCTTTCATTTTTGCTCTTCTGTCTGATCCTTTGATAACAACGACACCTACAGGCATATATCGCTCCAGCCGGCATAAAAACTCTTATTATCACGAAGTCGTTGTAACAGCGTGTTCTGAAGCTCTTCCCACCGACGATGGCCAGAAATCCTGCCATCTGGTCTCGAAAATTGTTTGTATTTTTTTCTAGCATCTTAGTCATCTCGATTGTTTGCGCCAGAATCGCTCTCGTATTCGTTACGACACTCATACTAACCTTCGCGTCAAATGAATTCCTGACGGACGTGGTTCTCCCTGTGAGAATGGGACTCACAAACTCTCCACAAATCGCAACGTCTGCCTTGCGGCATACATGCGTTAGTGTCTAATTCTGCCGTCAGCACCCTAGAGAACACGTTGCGAACAAGCACGCGTACTACACTGGTGAGAGGAAGAAACCCAGTTCAGGTATCTCTGTTGACAAATGTATCCCTATTAGGCATGCTGCACGACGCATAGAGTCAATGCTGCTTTAAGTTTAACTGCAGGGTTTCTCGTGTTCCAAATGAGCTTCGGTATGATTGGTCTGTGGTGACATATTTGTATCACAAAGGTATGGCATGCTTCAAGAATCCGTCGTCTAAGCGTCTAACCTCCGCTTCTACAGGTATTCTATGAGAAAATGCGGCCACATCGAAGCACGGGTACCGGTGTAAATGCCCACAATTACATTAATTCCACGAGACTGTGGCTAGACGTATCTCTGGTTCTATGAATATCTCGCCTCAAGGTATCCGGGTATAGTAAGCATGTGCCTAGGGTACTTATATACACGATCTTCGCCGTCCTCTTTTTTTTCACTCACGCTACACTTCAATTTGCCGCTTGAGCCTAGCTCGCGAACACACCTTACCCTCCACTCGCTCATCATCCTCCAGCTGGCTGACTCGTTGACGCCTTCCTTCGGACTGGGCCACATCTTCCCATTTTTCTTCAAATAAACAAGAATCCACTATGTAAGTTATATTGCTCTCGATCACATTCGTTATTATTTAATGACAGGAATGCCCTGCAGAATGGCTTCTGAGCTGTCGTTACTCAACGACGAAGGTTGGGAGAAGGTGGATAGTGCCTTTCGCCAGCTAGATGAAAGAAAAGTCAAAGATTGCAAAGAAGATATCGACAATCTCCTAGTATTTGTACGTATGCTGTTCCCGTGACCAACATAAATCCAGCTAACGCCCCAAAGGCCGGGTTGTTTGCTGCAGTAATCACACCGCTGCTGATCGAGTCATACAAAGGCCTTCAGCGTGATCCAACGGCGACTATCATAGCGCTGCTGCAGCAGATTTCTCAGCAAACCGAATCTTTTACGGTCAACAACGGTTTGGTTAACTCAACCATCCTATTAGTATCCGACAACGGGAGCACCTCCACATTTGTACCGGCCCGCAACGCAATACGCATCAACACCCTGTGGTTTACGAGCCTTCTGCTCGGTTTGATCAGTGCCTCCTTCGGCATAACTGTCAAGCAATGGCTTCGAGAATTTCTCACCGGTGATCACTCTACCCCACAACTTCGCCTCCGTATTCGACAATCTCGCTATGACAGCATGTTACACTGGGGAGTCTTCGAAATTGCATCTCTAGTGCTTCCATTCCTGCTCCAAACTTCCCTTGTCCTCTTCTTCGCCGGCCTTTGCTACTTTACAACGGACATCTACAGTAGCATCAACCATGCCACGCTTACACTAGTTGCTGCGTGGGCCTTACTCTTCCTCGCTTCTATCATCGCGCCGGCATTTGACCCCACCTGCCCCTACAAGACCCCATACTTGAAGATAACCGAACTTTTCAAGTTTTTGAGGTCTCTTTTCCAGAGAATGTGAGCACACTCCATGGCTGCTAGAGATTTAGTAGCTGAAGGTTGTTTTAGCACGAGTAGAGGATTCCCAAACCTGTCGGGTACTGAAGAGAAATTTATAGGCAGCTACGAAACTGATATCAAGATCCTCTTCGGTTCCGACTTTAGAGGAATTGGTATTTACCTCCTCTTTGAAACCGTCTGGAAATCGTTGCAGCCGGCGAGTCTCAGGGCTGCAGATCTAGAAAAGTTCATATGCAGATCACTCGATCGTAGCTTCAAGAACTGGGACATGCACCCTTCCGAATCTCGACATACATCCGAGCTCAGACATACATCCGAGCTCACGGAAGTTCCCTCTTACCCCTTTCGAGAAATACGGTCCCTTCCTGATGCGGCATACTTCAGACTTATGGAGATGATAGCGTTGTTCATCGAAGCAGAAGTCCAACGCAAAGAACCTTCCAGTCTATCAGACACTGAGAAGAAAAGATTCGAGCGATTTCTTTCGTTTCTTCTCTTTTCCGATCGGGGACTCCTCCATCTTGATCCGGTAGACCGGGCGGTGATGCACTGCTTATCCTCTGCCTGGCGCGATTTTGTCCTTGTTTTCCTCAAATCCCACTACGAAGAAGATGGTACTTCCCCCCGCTTAAGAACCGCTCTAAAGAGGATGCAAGGAGGGATCCCTCTAACAGACAACACGACTACCATACTCGATGTCATCCTGGTATTCACCCCACGTTTTACTAGGCGTGCACGGCGAGAGTGGGGGCCTCAGGACAATGTAACTTCGGATGGAGAAGACAAGGCTCGGATCGATCCCGCCCCAGACTTCGTCTACGGGATTGAGAAACTCCTGCAGGAAATCATCTTCGGTATTTTGATTCAAAGAATCAAAATATTGGGTAAGGATAACTCTTGGAAGCCGGGGGATTCCAAGTTATTGGTGTATGTCTTGAAGCTATCCACACTTTTGACGGATTCGGACCATGAGCAAAAAGGCATCGACCTAGTACGGTATCTGCTGATGTTACCTCATTCGCAGAGCATTCGGCTTCTCCGCGAGTTGGCCTTCCCAGAAAAGGAGTCTGGACCCTCTGACGGGCTTACGGCGGCGACTTCAGACATAAGCATTCGATTGCAAGCGAGATCGTACATCCGCCAGTCCTTTCTGAGAGCAACCCATGGCGACGGTAAGCATTTTATGTGGAACTTCAAGCTACACATTTAAATAATCTGCAATCTGTGACTATGCTTTTTAGAACTCTGCAAGCTGCTTGTTCACTCGATATTAAACTTGAAGCCGGATTGTGTGCTTGTCGACGTCGACAACTCTTACGAAAAATATGCCTTCGCAGACACCAGATCTACACCTGCAGAGCTGCATGGTCTCGATGCTTGCTTGTTCTACTTGCGCCTTATATGTGGTTCCCTTAACCTAGTCGACGGGTATCGGACCTTGTGGAAGCAGCTATTCGAGTCCCTCATCCCTCGCATTGATTCTCCAAGAAGCACCGCCACTGCTTCATGGACGGACGTCGTCTCTGCTTCGATGACGGCGGTCGAGTGTCTCAGCTTGTTTGCAAAGGTTTCACAAATGACCAAACTTTCTAATCCTTTTCCGGAGGAGCTCAAAGAACACCTCGAGCTTATTCGCAATCGGAAACCTCCCCCCAACCCCGTACGGTCTACAAAGAAAACGGGCGCGCCTCATAGCAATGAACCGCCAGCTACCGCAGATATGGCGTCACTGCGGGGGCTGCCAACACACGACACTAAGGACCACCCCGGGCCCACTGATCCCTCTTCCACCAACGCACTGATTCATGGAAATAGGGACAACGCAGCAGGTTCTGGTGAGTCCCAAAAGTATCCGTCCGTCGTCATCTTCGATAGAAGTTAGGATACTTCCTAGCCTAGTGCTGCAGCGCGCACCAGGAGGCACGTCAACGACATCACAGCAGGCTCAGAATATAGCCAATTTTCCCTGTCACTTATTTGCTTTGTTCGCTGCTAGGGGCTATTTTGGGCCAGAATCATGCGGCATCCAAGCAGACGACAGCCACCAATGTACCGGTACGGGGACCGGATGCTGAAAACAAAAATGCCGTACTGACAGAAGGTAATATGAACCAGCGAATGATCACAACCACACTGACTTTTTTGAACGGTACTTTTGCAGAAACGAATGTGGCGAAATCTACGTCATCGATGCTGTCAAACACAGCGGGCTCCGTTGCACGCGCACCAGTTGATGGACCTTGCAGTAGTATAGCTGGAATGCCTGAAGGCGACCACCGTATTGGGAACGTCTCAGGTGAGTACAAGGGTTTCACTTTTGGTCGTGAAACGGATGATGAGAGAACATCCGATCTTGTAGAATCGTGCCCGAGAGGCAATACCCATGAGCCAGAAGGATCTATTTCTGGTGTAAGCAAGACGGGTGAAAGTCCCTCTTATTCACGAAAAAGATAATCAGCCATTGAAAGAAGGGAACAAGTGCGAGAACATGGCCACCATTGGTGCGTTGTTCTTATTGGATTGTGTAAAATCCGCATATTCAGACCTTTTTTGTAGACACATACGTGACAGAGGAAGACATAAAGTTCCCGAACGCACCGGTCTCTGTATCGATCGTTCCAGTCGCGCAGTATGAGAACGACTCGGAGTCCCGTGGCCTCGAAACCACAGAAAATACCGATAACCACCCTTCAATGTAAAGCGTAAAGTTTACGACGCCCAGCTCGTAGTCGTGATCTCCTGGAGAGCACGATCGAGCGGTCATACACAAACGCCTACTACACCTCTTTCTTCATTCAACTTGTAATCATAGTCTCGTAAAACCCTGGCACATCTTTCTCTTTTCTTTCAAGTCCTACTTGTAATATACTCTGGCTATCTTGAGCATACTGACTCGGAGTACTTACTAGTGCTAGTAGTCGTATCAATCGAATCATGCACAAGTCCTGTGTACCTTCTCTTTTTCCATAAAATGTTATCGAAAACGACCGATATATGATCTTTGGAATGATATACCTACTGGCTAAGACTGGCATGCACAGAAACTTCGGACCACAACAGCTCGACGAGCTTCATGTCACGGAAGACGATGTCGTCGAAATCTAGCCCAGTCCTTTAGTCCAAAGCTGAAGCCTAACTTGTACAAACATACATAATGTCAGACGTCTATAATGTAGTTCATAGAGATTAATCGACCTAGCAGACGGACGAACGAATGGATGAAGCTTGCTCACAGATGTTGATGGGCCGTGCGTGTTTGATGGTATGCGGTCGCCGAGGAAGAAACAGTGGGATGTGAAGGTGTAGCTTGCGGGAAATACGGGGTATTCCCGTCGACGGATTAATAAACCCGCCCAACGAGAGGGAGTAGAGGGAGGGGGGTTGTTTATATAGCTGTGAGGTCGTGATGATATCATGAGTCGTTGAAGCGAGTACCTTGGTGAGCGAGAAGACATACGTGCGAGTCCTAAGGAGGCTTGGCAGGTAAGGAGCAGGCTGAATACGAGTACGTACAAGTACGATGACTAGGATGGTTGACAGGAAGAATGTTGAGTGATGGTTCCGACAACGCAGATGATAGATGCTCCTTCAATCCGGAGAAGGTAATGCGCATAGATATATGTATCGTCATTTCAAGTGTCTAGGAAAACTTGAGATACTCTAAGCAGCGCAATCCCGGCCTTCATCTGCAATGATGAGCCCGGGGGTGTTTTCGGAGAGCGGAGAAGGACCAGTATGGTTCATGGTATTGGTCTCAAGTTGCAGGTTGGAGGAGCATGAAGGTGTGCTAGGAATCTGGGTGGTCTAGAGGGAGCCGGACGTACTCGTCCATGTTGAAGGTGGCGACATGATTGAAGCGGTGGGGGCATGATGGGGTTAGTGGATGGCGGTGATGGGCGAGGTGGGCGATGATCGATGGTGATTGGAGGAGGTGAGATGGTAGACATACGAGAGTTCTCCAGCTTTAACGAGCTTGATGAGGTGCTTGTAGGTTGGGATCGGGGAGGAGTCCTAAGACGAAGGGGCGATCTGAGGCTTGAAGTCACTGATGCTGTGTGTTCATCGCAGGGTGAGTGGATAGGGTAGGCGAAGATGAGGACAGACTTGCCGTTTCGCGATGTAGTTTCCAATGTACTCGCCGACACTGGTGGCATCGTCGCGTATGATCAGTCGGACTCTACATCGTCAGCGTCAGCATTGTGGGCGGGATACACAGAGAATGAAACGTACTCATGGCTGTCAACGGTAGTGGTAGGAGACAAAGCTAAAGGTCGCCAACGCAGGTGACTCACGAGATGGAGATAGAGGTAGATAGCTCACAAGATCGAGATGGAGGTAGGCTCGCGAGCTCGCTCTGTCGTGAGCAAGTAACGAATCGTCACGTATGTACGTATCTCGACGGAGAGCGATGAAATTAACTGGATGGTGAGTAGAATTTAGTAGGGGAGGGAGGGAAGGGCCTCGATCCGAATCGATGCGAGGAGGGGAGGGGGGGAGAAGAATCAATATAGGGAGAGAAGGGGTTGGAGAAGAATCGATACAAGGAGGCGAGAGGGAGGAGAAGAATCAATGTAGGGAGGGGAGGGGTTGAAGAAGAATCAACGCAAGGAGGAGAGTGGGGTCGAGAACAAAGAGAGGAAGTTAAAGTCCCCTGATCGATTAAGACCTCTCGATGGGGGGAGAGGACGTCACTGTGTACTCCAAGACACCTCAGCACACATACCAAAACCGATCACAAAAGCATACATACACACCAGCAAGGCCACACTCCTCATAGGCTAACCCAACGTCACTCACCGAACCTTTTTCCTTTGGTTCTAGCTGTAGAATCACTACATTTAGATTCAGATCAGATGGGAGGAGAGGAAGAGGGGTGGGGGACGCGAGTGGGGTCGTTGACGCGAGAGATATTCCTTGAGACTTGAGAAGCACAGAGGAAAAACGTCCTCATCACTCTCCACACTTACCTCAAGACTTTATTCGTGGTGCCCCTTACCGACAGACTGCACCTCATTCGCAGAAGGACGGCGTTGAACGACTCGGATTTCTGTGGTAGAGTGGTGATGGGTAACCAGGTTGTCGGGGCGTTATGGACGAAGATGTGGGGACGAATTGGGCGAGACAGGTAGTTAGATGTAGGGTGTGGTGGAGAAGTTGAATTTCGGAGGCGGGCAGTGTAATGTGGTGCTGCATTGAGAACGACCGTATATTGTGTCTATAGGAAACCCGGTATGTATTGTAGAGCATCAGGATGAGAGCGAGCACGTCCTACGAGGTTTAGTCAGTCTCTTGCTCTACCTCATCTCTCCCACTTATTGTATGTATCGAGACCTCCTAACCCTCGAAGTGGCCGACTCTACCTCGTTTGTAGAGTGACGATTTGTACTGGGGTGTGGGCGAGTACCCTGGAGTGTGTCGAGAAGGATAACAGCGTGTCGGGAGGGGAGAGGAGGGGAGGCGAGTTGTACATGGCTTTGATGAGTGACCCAAGAGACTAGGTAGAGCGGCAGCAAAAGAGCCTGAGTGAGTACGTACGTACCATGAGCTTCAGCCTTATACCAGCCCTCCCAACCCCACGCACGTTCGATGTTTGAAATCGAACTTTCCTCGGTTCCAGCTGTGGAATCGCTACATCATTGATGGGTTAGTACAGGTTAGTCTACCGAGTGAGATGGGGGTATAAGTGAGAGGTGTGTATGATCGGATAGGTGAAGGACCTCGGCTCGAGGTAGTGTGCGAAGGGAATGAGGGGGTCAATGAATATAAGATCGAAGCAACGTACGGTATGATTCGTAGCCTGAGCGATACGTAGGGTGTGGAAAGTGAGCGAAGAGTGTGGTGTGGTGTGGTGTGGTGACGAGAAGACCCGTGTGGAGGACAGGGGGTGTTTGTTTCGATGGCCGAGAGTGCCAAGCATGTCCCACGAGGTGCACCGGTGAGGAGTAAGCACGCCCTCGATGACGTCGCACCCATACACACGACCCCCCTGATGACGACGATAAGAACCCACTCACCACCTTGACCTCGACCACGACAACGACCATGGGCACTCGCGGTCTACTAGGATACATCATCCGCGGGAAATACAGAGGCACGTACAACCACTTCGACTCGTACCCCGAAGGCTTGGGCACCGAGATCGCCGAGTTCCTGGCGACGCTCAGTGAAGAAGACCGGGTGCGCTTTATCAAGCGTTTGAACGAGGTAAAGACGACTGCATACGAGGAGGAGACTGCGACTGATAAACTCGAAAGATCAAGTGGGTGTCGCACGATGACCCTATCCCGCCCGAGACGATGGAGGAGTACAAGGCTGCGGGGTATCACTTGAGTACATGGATGTCAGTGTATGACAAGAGGAGGGAGGTTGTGAACTGGTACATGCTGTTGTGCGGTGTGCAAGGGACCAAGATGTTTCGACCTATACTCGAAGGCAAGCTGCACCACATGCTGGATTCGACAGAGTTTGCGAGCGATTCGTTGTTCTGCGAGTGGGCGTATTGGGTGGATTTCGAGAATGAGAGGCTGGAGATGGATATGTATGGGCGGCGGTGTGGGGTGTGGACGTTTGCGGGGATGAGGGTCCCCCAGTCGTATTGGGCGACGATGGTGGAGAATGCGGCGGTGGTAAGGAAGAGAGAGGAGGAGAGGGAGACGGCGAGACGTGAAAAAAAGAGGCTTGTGCAGGCAAAGTACGTGTATCCGGATGCGACAAAGTGCAGGGATGCGCCTTTTGGGCTGGACGACGGCGGTGTGTCGGCTGGCAAGTGGGACACGTGGTCGGATAACGAAGACGTTATCATCAATGGCTGATGTCGAGTGGTGGTGTCCAAGGGCGACGGCCGTGTATTATAAAGAAGTTCCATGTATTTCTATTTGACTTTGCCGTAGTCGACCAACGGCGGTACCAGTCTAATCACTGTCATCACGTACACTCCTCACTATGGTCGTGTACACTTGCAAGCAATTGCCAGGTACATGGTGAATTCCAAGTCGACTAACCGACATTATCCACAACCTCCTTGTCTACCCGTCGCACGACCAGCCATACATTTCATCGATTCACGTACAAGGATCAAGACTCTCGCGTACGATACTATCCTCGCCAACGCACGGTTTCTTCGATGGGGATATCACCAAGGTCCCTCGGATGGCTCTCGCAGTCGGCGTTGGCACCGTGCTTGATAGTAGAGAGGTCATCGTTGTCGTCACTGGCCATGGACAGAGGAAGGCTCTGGCGTTGAGTCACGCTATTGGTAGTACGTCGTGCGTTGTTCATAGTCGTGCATTTTTTTTACCATTATACGCGTGCATGGTAGAACACGGCCGCGTGAACCATCTGGTACGTTTCCCACTCGGTTATCTCTCCGATTCGCGGGTTATTCATATCGTGAATCATAGTGGACACTCTCCGCTCTCCAACAGCACCCTTGGGCTCTCATTGTTGCAGACGAAGACGCCATGGGCCGGTACGTCCTCTCCTCTCCTTTTACCTCGTTTAATCGGCCACTGAACTCCTCCACCCAGAACTCAAAGTGAAAACGTCAAATACTTCAAATCGATTGAACGTGTGCAGGAAGAGGTCGAGGCTATGCATGCGAGGTTGAAGGATGATCCTAGTGAGCCGGAGCAAGTTGGGAGTATGGAGTGAGGTGAGGGGCGGTCAGTGAAGTGAGTGTTCAACGTTCAGGTATTGAAGAGACGACCAACCCCGCATGAGTTCTCCCCAAAGTCTAAAGACTCATAAGCTCGATACACACCCAGATTAGATTTCTAAAACACAGTCAAGTTCGGAGTGAGTCAGTGTACTGCTAACTAACAGAGAACGCACCGTCGCGTCAGAGTTTTTTTCATAAGGTTTACAGCTCCTAATTTGCCAATTCGCTGGCTTGAGAGGTACCGTCAAAGGAGTGCTATTTAGTGTTAGTGCTCTATGCTACATCAAGATTCTCTTGAGCGAACAGTTTAGTTGATGTACGAACATACTCACCGGTCTAGTAATAGGAACGACGAGCCTTCCAGCAGACGTCATCCTATGAGCTGACGTTAACCGACGTGGGTCTATACCCGTATGCTCAAAGCTAAAGACTAGCGTTAGTACCAGCGCATGTTCTGGAGGAGTGGTTGCGATGAGCTCATAGATGACGAGCGAGTCGATGGAGATGTAAGGGAAGTGAGGCCTGAGGTTCGCTCCGGAGTGAGCAAGTAACGGTTCATCACGTACGTATTTCGACGGAGAGCGATGAAGGGAGCCGGATGGTGAGTTGGGTGAGACAGGTAGTTAGATGTAGGATGTGGTGGAGAAGTTGAATTTCGGAGGTAGGGAGTGTAATGTGGCGTTGCATTGAGAAGGACCGTGCGTTGTATGTGGTGGGTCGGTACGTACTGTAGAGCATTAAGATAAGAACGAGCACATCCCACGAGGTTTAACCAGTCTATTGCTCTACCTCATCTCTCTCATTCTATGGATCTACATTCGATGCTTGGAGTCGAAGAGTCCTTTGATGAGTAAAGGAGAAGACTTACCCGAGGTAGTCTAGAAAACCGAGGATTGCTTGTATGGGTAGTGTATGTAACGAAAGCTCCTAACCCTCGAGGTGGGCGACTCTACCTCGTTTGTAGAGATGACATCGCCTCGTTTGCGGAATGACGACATTGTGCTGGGGTGAGAGAGTACCATACCCCGGAGTGTGTTGAGATGGATAACAGCGTTTCTAGGAGGGGAGGGGAGGATAGTTGTACACGACTTTGACGAGTAACCTAAGACACTAGGTAGAGCAGTAGGATGAGAACCTGAGTGAGTACGTACCACGAGTTACAGTCTTGTACCAGCCCTCCCACCCAGTCCGACCTCACGTTCGATGCTTGAAATCTAACTTTCCTCGATTCTAGCTGTAGAATCGCTACATCGTCGATAGGTTAGCCTACCGAGTGAGACGGGGGCGTTAGTGAGAGGTGTATGATCTAACCTCGCTTTGAGGTGGTATGCAAAGGGAATGATTAATGAGGGGTCGATGAATACAAGATCAAAGCAACACGGTATAATTCGTAGCTTGAGAGAGAGAGGTTGAATGTGGTGTGGTGTGGTGACGAGAAGGCCCGTGTGTAGGACAGGGGGTGTTTGTTTCGACGGCCGAGAGTGCCAAGTATGTCCCACGAGGAGTAAGCACACCCTCGATGACATCACACCCATACACACGACCCCGCTGATGACGACGATAAGAACCCACTCAACTCAACTTTGACCTCGACCACGACAACCATGGGCACTCGCGGTCTACTAGGATACATCATCCGCGGAAAGTACAGAGGCACGTACAACCACTTTGACTCGTACCCCGAAAGCCTGGGCACCGAGATCGCCGAGTTCCTGTCCACGCTCAGTGAAGAAGACCGGGTGCGGTTTATCAAGCGTTTGAACGAGGTAAAACACGACTGCATACGAGGAGGAGACTGTGGCTGATGTCTGATTCAAAAGATCAAGTGGGTGTCGCATGATGACCCCGTCCCACCCGAGACAATAGAGGAATACAAGGCCGCGGGGTATCACCCGAGGAGATCGACGTCCGACGAGGAGGAAGAGATTGTGAACTGGGACATGCTGTTGGGCGGTGTACAAGGGACCAAGATGTTTCAACCCATACTCGAAGGCAAGCTACGCCACATGCTGGACTCGACGGAATTCGCAGCGGACTCGTTGTTCTGCGAGTGGGCGTACTGGGTGGACTTTGAGAATGAGAGGCTGGACATGTATATGTATGGGCGGCGGTGTGGGGTGTGGACGTTTGCGGGGATGAGGGTCCCTCAGTCGTATTGGTGGACGATGGTAGAGAATGCGAAGATGGTTAGGAGGAGAGCAGAGGAGAGGAAGACGGCGAGACGTGACAAAAAGAGGCTTGTGCAGAAAAAGTACGTGTATCCGGATGCGACAAAGTGCAGGGATGCACCGAGTGGGCTGGAAGACGACGATGCGTTATGTGCTGGCAAGTGGGACTCGTGGTCGGAGGACGAAGAGGATGACGAAGACGTTGTCATCAACGGTTGATGTCGAGCGGCGGTGTCCAAGGACGACGGCCATGAGGACGACGGCCATGTATCATAAAGTTTGATGTATTTCGATGTATTTCTTCTCGACTTTGCCGTAGTCGACCAACAATCACTGTCATCGCAGACACTCCTCACTATGATGGCCGTGTACACTTGCAAGCCATTGCCAGGTACATGCCGAATTGCAAGTCGACTAACCGACATTATTCACAACCTCCTTCGTCTACCCAGCGCACGACCGGCCACTGTACATATCATCGATTCATCGATTCACACGCTACAAAGTCAAACAGCTCTAGTCTCCCACAGGCAGGCGAGACAGCTACAAACTTTCGGGATCTCAAGCTCGCTCATGTTAGACTCCCACAGCTACCCATTTGGTCCGACGTGAGCTCCTCCTTCCTTGAACGACATGGTATTCATTGCTGACTCACAGCTCGACGTTTCCACCAGGTGAATCAGTAGAGAACTTTTACTAGTACTCAGACTCCCAATACTACTCGTCTCAAGACGATCCCCATCGCACGACTCCCAGCCATACATTTCATCGATTCACGTACAAGGAGCAAGACTCTCGCGTACGATGCTATCCTCGCCAACGCACGGTTTCTTCGGTGAGGATTTCGCCAAGGTCCAGTGTATGGCTCTCACAGTCGGCGTTGGCACCGTGCTTGATGATAGAGAGGTCGTCGTCGTCGTCGCTGGCCATGGACAGAGGAAGGCTCTCGCGTTGAGTCACGCTATTGGTAGTACGTCGTGCGTTGTTCATAGTCGTACATTTTTTTTTTTTACCATTATACGCGTGTGTGGTAGAACACGGCGGTACGTTTCTCGCTCATTTTTTTTGTGGAGCGTTAACGGCCCTTGGGGAGTTCCTCGGCCGAGAGACATCGTCTCTCATGGAGGTTGTGCTTGAGAGTCCACCGTGGGAGGAATCATGCCTTACGCACTTCGGTGAGTATCCGGGTGTGTGGGACTCCATCCAAGCTTTCCTTGTCTCGACTCACGTTATCCGAGGCTCTATCGAGATACCGTTGGCGGTTAGGTCGAGACTCCGGCGAATGTATACCCACTAATCCAGTCTTCTGGAAGCCTGTGTTCGTTCGCTAGTGCCCCGCTCCAGGTGTTTAGAACAAGGTCTTTGTTCACGTGAGTTCTTCCCAAAGATTTTATCTCTTAATGCTTGGTCTACCCGGGTTATCCGGCGGTCGATGGTTTTTATCCACTGTCTCGCAAGTTTTATCTCTGTGCCACAGGGCGGTACGTCTGGGCTTCTTTCTATAAGTAGTACGTTCGCATCTTATTCTCCGTATTAGGCTGTTTCTCGCTCATTTTGTATCTCCGATTCGCGGTTTGTTCATATCGTAAACCCCGCTTTCCAACAGTACCCTTTGGTTCTCATCGTTGCAGACAAAGACGCCACGGCCGGTACGTCCCCTCCTCTCCTTTTACCTCGTTTAATCGACCACTGAAATCCTCCACCCAGAACTCAAAGTGAAAATTGTCAAATACTTCAAATCGATTGAACGTGTGCAGGAAGAGGTCGGGGCTATGCATGCGAGGTTGAGCGTTGAAGCTTGAAGGATGACCCTAGTGAGTTGAGAGTATGGAATGGGGTGAGGGGCGGTCAGTGAAGTGAGTGTTCAGGTATTGAAGAGACGGACCCTCGGTTGATGATTAATATTTAATAGGCACCATGGAGGTTGGACGTTGAACGTTGAACGTTGAACGTTGGACGTCGAACGTTGGATATTGAATGATCATACAATGTAATACTACCATACTTGAGGGGTTCTGGGGAAAAAGTTGTGCGCCTAGCAGCGTGTGCGTTGATGCAAACGAGGAGTCTGAACCATCGGAGCTTGGGTGAGTTGTTCTTGGGTTAAAGACAACGCACTGATGCGTTCGTTCTCCACAAAGCCACAGAGCATATAAGCTTGCCAACACACGCTTCAAATAGTAGGTTCCTAGAACACAGCTAATTAACTCATGAAGGCTACTAAACTATCGAGAGTCCCCCCTAAGTTGGCGCACACACACGTGAGCCTGAGAGGAGTAAGCACACCCGATGACATCATAACATATACACAACCTCGACCACCACCACCACCACGACGATGGGCACTCGAGGACTACTAGGATACATCATCCACGGAAAACACAGGGGCACGTACGTCCACTTCGACTCGTACCCCCAAGGCCTGGGCACCGACATCGCCTCATTCCTGGCCATGCTCACCGAGGCAGACCGAGTGCGCTTCATCGAGCGGTTGAACAAGGTGAACACAACCACCCTATCCGAGTCCATGATGTAAGCGAGTTAACCTGCGACTGATAAACTCATTGTTGAAAGATCAAGTGGGTGGCGCATGATGACCCTATCCCGCCCGAGACGATGGAGGAGTACAAGGCAGCGGGGTATCATTTGAGTACACCGACGTATGACGAGGAGAGGGAGGTTTTGAACTGGGACATGCTGTTGTGGGGAGTACAAGGGACCAAGATGTTTCAACCTATACTCGAAGGGAAGCTCCGCCACATGCTGGACTCGACGGAGTTCGCGACGGACGCGTTGTTCTGCGAGTGGGCGTATTGGGTGGATTTCGAGAATGAGAGGATGGAGGTGGATATGTTGGGGGGGCGGCGGTGGGGGAGGTGGACGTTTGCGGGGATGAAGGTCCCCCAGTCGTATTGGTGGACGATGGTGGAGAATGCGGAGGTGCAAAGGAAGAGAGAGGAGGAGGAGAGGGAGGCGGCGAGGCAGGGAAGGGAGAGGTTTGTGCAGGACGAGTACGTGTATCTAGATGCGACAGAGTGCAGGGATGCACCGAGTGGGGTGGACGACGACGACGATTCGTTGGCTGCTGGCACGTGGGACTCGTGGTCGGACGACGAAGGTGTGGTCATCAACGGTTGATGTCGAGCGGTGTCGAAGGGTGACGGCCATGTATTACTAGAGGTATCATGCACACAGAAATCTCCTCGCTATGGCCGTGTATAGTACTTGGCGATATGTGCTGAATTTCCAAGTCGACTAACCGACATTTACTAGCTCCTTCGTCTGCCGTCCGCCGCGACCAGCCTGCCATACCTATCATCGTCCCTACTAACCATTAGATCATATTCGCTTCTATGGACACACGCTTTAAAGTCAAACAGCTCTAGTCTCCCAGGGGCACCGGGCGAGACAGCTACAAACTTTCGGGATCTCAAGCTCGCTGTTGGACTACAGCTGGTCATTTTGTCGGACGTCGAGTCCTCCTTGAACGACATGGTATTCCGAGTCATCGACTTCCATTACTAGGCTCCGAGGTTTTCAGTTTCAGAGTTCACCAGTCTGACGCTGACTAGTCTAGACGGGAGGTGGTACACCTCGTACAACTGACGGGATCGTCGTGGTTCATGCTTGAATGCGCCCCTTGGTTGAACGAAGACGAGTCGTAAGTAGTAGACTATACTCGAAATCACCGAGGTATGCGATTTATTTAATTCAACTTTACTTGACTGACAGCGATAGATGCCGTCTCTTCGTTCCTTAATAGCTGCTCAGTCTGAGGGTCGTTGCACCCCTTGGTTGAACAAGTTCAATGTGGTTCGGTTTCAACTTTGAAGCTTTGAAGCTTGAAGCACTGGCCGAAGGCAAGCCTCTACTTGGTTTGACAAGCGAGTTGGTACGTGGAGGGTCGAGATGACTTGCACAGCGAGGTTAATCTCTCTTTCTGGTAGAACACTTGAATGTGAGTCGGCGTATGGGTGTCGAATGACAATCCTCGCTCTTCGTTTTAAACGTAACGTGCAGACGTACATGTGATACTACATAACCTAGTCGTGCTTTACCCTTGACGAGGATAGGTTCCCGGGTTTGCTCTCGACGAGCGCGAGTTGACCGTTGATGTTTCCTAGGTGAGCCTACGACAACCCTCTTCTCATACACAAACGACATTCTGTCCTTTAGTGTGTTTCGTGCATTGAATTATACGGTCCCAAGCGTATGAAGATGCCATCAACTTCAACACCAGATAAGCCTCACCTCCCGCAGTGTTTATCGCTCCCTCCTCGTACCCATCCCCAAGCACATGTCATTTTCCTCCCGCCTACCTCCCTAATCATCACGATACTAGCTTCCGAGTCAAATGTTCCTCTGCCTTCTTTCCCATGGGCTGAGGGTAGTCGAGTATGGTAGGTGTTCGTGCCATGCATAATGACGTACCGATTCTATAGGAGCTCAGAGCAAAACATCATAGGAGGAGAGTGCATTGCATACAAAACTCGCCGTACTCTTCCTTGCAGCTCATTGACGCTTTCCTCCCCCATGCCAAAATGACTTTCACGTGCGTTACAGTAATGTTTATTTACTTGTAATAGCAGATTCGCCTTGCAGATTTCCGTTGTCGATTGACGAGTGGAGTCGGAGGCGTTGCTGCTCGGAGTTTTTCGACCACAGAGAGGAAAAATCAGGGTGTGTTGAGTCGAGAATTGGCGAAAGAATAGGACTGCGGGTGTATTGATGAGAAAGGAGAAGCTGGAGGCGTCGATGAGTCCCAACTGTGACATCCCATCGCTCGTACTCGCCAACGAAGAGCCGTGTGACTGAAGCGAAACGTTGCTCTGCAGTCGGGGATAGCTGGGCGAGTGCGGAAACGAGTCTACAGTGTATTCGAAGAATAATCTGGGGATTTCATGGGGGAGTGAATTGATAGGTGTTAGTCGGTTATATGCCGAGGCGCGAGGCTCTCGAGTCGTTCGAGTAGCTGGCATAAGTCACGTTGTCGTTCAGACTCGCAGAGAGGGAGGGAAAGTATAGAAGAGTTAGTCTCTTGAAGGTGAGATCATGTTGAACTCTGTGGATGGATGTAAGCTACGAGTAGCGAGAGAATTTGTGAATGCCAGAGCGTACCGATTTAAGCTATCACCTGTGGCGAGCCAATCCAAGCTACTACTCAGGTAGTCTAAAGCTTCTTCCGCTTTTTCGAAGCTGAATTCTATATGAATCGAAGACGTTTCAGTAATTGTTCTACACGGTGCTGTCGTGGTCCTGTGCCAGTGCAATGAGACTCGGTTAGCTCGGTGAGCGGGTCCTGAACCATATCGAGACTCACTAGTACACAGAATGAACGTAGCGAGGAATCACGCTAACCAAGTCAACGATTAGCGTACTCTCCGTCCCGGAAACCGTCGAATCGTACCTTGCTAACACAGATATAGCTCCATAAGTTTCGGTGCCCGTATTTTGCAAACGGACTGGATGGTCAGTCACGAACACAGCACGGCCTTTTCTCTAGAATCCACAAGATCTGATAGATCCGTAGTATGTTTTAAGAAGGGCTCTAGAGGGAGGGGTTTAATGGGAGTTGTCTGGTTGTGTATGGCGTCAAGTCCCAGCGAGGCTGAAGGCTCTCGAGCCGCTCGTAATCGTTGAACCTAAAATTAAACAAGTACAAGTTAAAATCTTGCATGTAAGGTCAAAAGCAAAGATACCTGCTCGAATTTGAGATCGCATAGAACGCTGCGAATAAAAATGTGAGCCGCGTCGATCCATGAGGGATAGCAAAACGTACCGGTCTAAGCCATCTCCAGCAGCAAGCCAGTCTAAGCACTAGTTAGACAAGCGGTCTGGTACCGCTTTCGTCTCTTCAAAGAAAAATTTAAAGGGATGTAGGAGTGTTGTGAGAGCAATATGATCGGTTTCCGTGTGATGAAAACTTAACCCGTCGTTCACAGTATATATAAACGATTAGGCCTCAGGCCTCGGGATTTACGAGGGTTACAACGTGTATAGGCTGAGTGCTAGATTTTATGAGAAAGTGAGCTTTCGGTAAGAGGTTGAGCAGTACGTACAGTTCGATTGACGATGGTGGTCGACTTCAAAGCTGCCGCTGAGACGCGCGGGGGGATAACATACGTACGGATAAATCCGGTCCGTAATTCCGTTAGGGCTGAACGACCTGTGACATCACGGTGCAGTGCCAGTGTGCAGTGACTTTGCTTTCAGACTTTTACCTTACAACCGCAACTCGAAGTCTTCATTCGCTCACTAAAATTTGCGTCACTCTATGCGAAACAACTCTAACTTGCCATATCTGCGTACGTTCATTTTTTAATTTAATTCTCTACAGGATGGAATGCGGGCCAAATCAAAGCGAACTAGGAGAGAGGTGGTCTTCACACTCAAGTCGAAATTGTTCTCGAAGGCGTCGGCTTCACCTACGTGGATTTCCATGTTCTTATACCGTATTCTATTGCTAGAGATGCTAGGTCAGAATTATCCTCACCGGTGTCGAGCTTCGGAGCACCTAAGACTCACAGATATTTTTCTTCTAGCCAAATCACCTTTGCCATTCGCTAGCTCGCACGAGATGAAAATACCATGGCATACGCGGGCTTCAGATAGACAAGACGACACCCGCTCCTAGGCTGCCGAAAACAAAGTATGGGTTCTCACGGGTGCAACCTGAGTCCATGACGATCATAGTAGGTCCATGTTTATGCTTTATTGTGGCCTGACGTTCTGCCATGCGCCAGGGCTCATGGCGAAGTCGGACTCCTTCCAAACGATCTCCCTCTTGCGGACCTAGTAAGCCTCTTCAAAGCTTTGCAAAGTCGCCCAATTGGCTGACTTATGAGATGAAGGGAGTGTTGACGTTCAAGCTCGCCCACCTAAACACGAGGTCAACAACGGTGAGTTTCATATCACTTGAGCGATGACTGTTTTGACATTTGTTAGATACTATGAACACCGTATCCGAACAATTGCGGTTGATCTACGACCTCTTCACGTTCAACTTTGAACTAGGCGAGATAGATATCTACGTACCCGGGCGCGGCGGCGTGATCCCACCCGAACTGTTTCCCCGAATCCTTTACTATGTCACCCAGGACGATCCCAGAGACGAAATAAGGGCCCGCTACGACGCCAAACCACCGTCAAAACATGGGGATGACCCCTACGTAGATTCGGATCATGTTCGCGAACTCAGAGAAGCTTCGCCAGTGTTCACACTCAAGAACTGTTCTCTGGTCTCTCTTTACTGGGCGAATCAATGCCGCAAGTATATGTTCACGAACAGGAAGCTAGATATTCTAGATTACGGAGCCGCTCAAGCTTTCAGGTACTATGCGATCCAAGGAAGTAGAAATCTGGTTCCGATATATGAGCTCGTCAAGTTGATCTCTGTTACCCAAAATTACGGGAAGGACACATCCGCAAAATCGTTCCTCGACCTCGTCTATATCCCAAAGATCGCTCGGAAGCTTAGATGGCTCGATATTTACGGACCCGTACCTCCCAACTTCCCTCCTTGCAAAATGGACACCCCGCATTGGAGTCTCAGCAATCTCACTTGTATCTCCCCAGCCGTCACCGGATATATCACCGTTGCCCTCGTCAACATCGAGTTCCCCTCATTCAACCATGTGATCAAGTATTTGAAGCACTTCCGCGCCTCGGAGGGGATCCTTATTTCTTCTATCACTTGGAACGACAAGGCCGCGATCTCCTTACCGAGGCCGTTACCGACGAAAGAAAACCGTCCGTATATATACGTGGAAGCTCGCGCATGCACTGATAGCTTCCAAATTGGTTTACATGCCGCTACTGTATATTCGGACTCCCCGATCCATGCTGTCATCGACCGCGACCAGCAATGGGCATTACTCGTCCTCGCCTCTCTTCGGAGTTACTACCAAGAGCTGGATAGTATCGAAAATGATCCCGGATCTTGTACCTCGTACCGTTTTGAAAGCTGTAAGTAGAAAATTCAGTGTAGCCTTATATCCGCTGAGCTTGCTGCACAGGGAACTCCGCATCAAGTGACACGTCTCGGTCCATCTTCAGTCTTCGGACAAGCAAGGGCCCGCAATATCCCTCCATCACCATCAAGTTCTACTGCGGCACACAGCTTCCTGTACGAGAAGGCATCACGAACCGCCGCTCACCCAAGCCCGTGCGGATAGTAGCGGTTGCACTGGACATCGAGGCAAAGCCAGAGCCTACTCCACACTTGGGGTTTGACTTCCCCGACTTACAATCCCTCCGCAAACACATCGAGTCAAGTTGTGCAATACGCGTTGTCCTCTTCACGTTCGACTGCTACACAACTCTACGATTGGTCCTCGAGAGGAACCCGTCTTTGAGTGATGCGTGGCCTCATTTTGATTGCGTGTACCGGTTCGTTTGTGGGACTTTGTGGAGGGATCCCTTCCCGGGTTGGGAGGATACTATTAGAAGTTTTAAGTATGAAGGGGATAAATTGGAAGTCGATCCTTCGACTTTGCAGCCTACAGGTACGATGCACCCGATTAGTTTGTCATGAAGGCTTGTGATGCTGATACTACTTACTTTTACGAGGGAGGCGTTGGGGCTATTATCGTAACCCTGTAGACGATCTGTTGACTAGCTCGAGATAACCTCACTCCCTCAGTTGTTGGATACAGAAAATTAAAGTAGTGTTTCTCGTTTTGCTGTCGTCTTCGAAAGGATTTGTACGCTCAAGTTGCGGCTAGACGTATGATGAGTATTATTCGACGGTTGCGACGTAGCGTCTATAGAGGCAATAGCGGTCACGAAGCAAGACCTTGCCCATAATTTTCATTTCATATGTTTGGTCTTGACAATGCAAGACGATACAACGTACTGTACACGTTTATGCCATTCGTCTCGATAAGATGCTCAATACTTAACACTCGTAATCATTTTGTTGATGGGGAAAATAAAAATGCGGCATAGCTTAAAACATAGCACACCGCAGTCTGTGTGTTATGCTTTCAGCGGTACTGCAACCGTGTCCGTCAGTCACATACGTACCCGCCTTATGAAGAGTCAGGTCAAGGTCGAGCCCGCCACGCAGACGATGGCGGTCGCTGTCTGTGGCCCGATGCAGATGTGTCGAGCACGGCCGTCGTCAACCGACACAGGTGAATTTCACTGCTCATTTGTGACATTGAGACTGTGACTAATTAGAAGTCGCACTGTGACAAGACGCGTAAAACATATTCAAGTCATATTGTAATCAAATATTGTTAAAATACAGAATGCTATGTGTGTGTGGGTATCAACCGAATACATAGGTGTCGCATTATTATCCGTCCCAACGTCAGATGTACGAAAAACCAAGAAAATAAAATAAACCGACGACGACGGCTATGGCCTGGACGACAACGCCTTCCTCGCCTCCTCACTCGCCCCTCTCGCCCTCGCAATACTCGACCGAGCCCCATTCAAATGAACCGCACTCGCACTCTGCGTCCTCCCACCCGTCCTCTCCCTCTCTCTCGCCAACGTCCCCGAACTCTTACTCGTCGCCACCGCACTCGCAGCGTTCACAACAGCCTGCGCCCTCAACGTCCCACTCTTCCTCGTCGTAAGCGTCCGCGTACCCCCACCTGGCCTCGCCGTCACCGCAGAGTTCAAATTCTCAGAACTCGCACGCGAAGGTAGGTTCGCCACAGGCACAGAAGCCGTCCTCGTCAGCCTATTCCGATCCACCCTCTTCAAAAACGGCGACGGCAGATTCTCCTCGTCAGACAAGTCGTACTCGGCCGCTAGTCCTCGCTGTTGCTGTTGGTGATTCGACGTCCTATTCGTAGGAACAGGTGCAGCCCTCGAGTGTAACCCAGCACCCGTTCTCGAAGGTGGCCTCGATGGCCTCTCCCTCTCCTTTGCTTTAGCCCTCGCAGATGTCTTCCGCATAGCCGCGACAGACGTAGAAGCCGACATCGACGGCCCAGGTCCCGCACTCGTCGATGCCACCGGTCCGTCCAACGATGCCCGCGATGTCCGCCGCACAAGCGACGGTCTCCTCAACCTCGTCTGCCTCGCAGTCACATTCTGCTTCGGCGTGTTCTCCACATCATTCTCCTCATCCGTCTGAGGCGATAATGAAACTCCTCGCGCGTTCCCTCGTGCAATCGCACCTAGCTGAGACACCGACGACCCAGTCGACAGCATAGACGGCGGCCTCGTATCTGTCTCGTACCCCTCACTAGCAAACGACCCTCCCTCCGAGTCCGAATCAAAGTCGAATATCTTGGCAAAGTTCAAGCTCACCCGAGGCGTCTCGTTGAACAGCTTTGCAAACTCGGACTCAGCGTGCACTGCTGGTGCGGGTGTCGCGAGACTCTCCCCTGTAGAGGTCAGGATCACTCCTTTCATCGCAGAGGGCATCTCTGGCATGCACGCTGCCTCCGTTCGGCTAATTGGCGTCTCAAACACCGGTGGCGATTTAGCAGAGGACGGACGAATAGGAGTTTGCTGGAGAAAGTCTGAAGAGGTAGAGGCAGAGAACCGAAGAGGCGCCATCAAGTTCTTCACCTCATCCAACGGCTGATAAGTCTTCTCTCTCCCGCTTCTCGTCGTCGAACTCCCCAACTCCCCTCGACTCGACGCCCTCCTCTCAACTTCCTCAACTTTCGCCAACCTCTCTTCCAACTCCTCCTTCATCGCCTCAACCTCCCCCTTCTCCCTCTCCAACTCCTCCGTCTGCGTCTTCACCCACTCCATCCGTTCTTCAACAGCGCGACACATCCCCTCCCTCGTCTCCCTCTCCCACCCCGCCCACATCGCCGCAATCTCCTCCTCCCGCTTCGTCACAGCCTCCATAATCTCCTCTTCCCTCCTCGCCATCCTCGTAGCCACCTCCGCCTCATGCTTCAATACCTGACCCCTCAACTCGTCTTCACGCTTCAACAGCGCTTCTCGGACTTTCCGTTGGTGATTCGACTCGGCCGTCGACAATAACCCGCGAAGAGACGCAATCTCCGCGTCCTTGTCAGAGAGAAGACCGGTGAGGGATGTTATCTGGGATTCACGTTCAAGGAGGGATGCTTCACGCGCTGCGACTTCACGTTCCCGCGCAAGGACAGTCGCCTTGTGCGTCTTAACCACTGTCAACCTAAATCCCCATTTCCTATCAACAACACTCATCTAAAACGAGCAAACATTCAAACATACGCACATCTTCTGTGTCTCGGCGACTTTGAACGCGAGGTCGAGTCGCTCGTGTTGGAGGAGCTGTTGTGCACTGGGTCTCATCGCCGGATTCAAATTCAACATCGCCTTAATAATCGTCCCCAACGCCGGGCTATATCCTTTCGGTAGCGGTGGGATCCGCCCGTTCCTGATCATGACGCTCAGCTCTGCGTGGGTCTTTGCTTCGTGGAAGGGCGGTTTGAGAGCGCAGAGTTCGTATATGAGACATCCGAGGGACCAGATGTCGGATTTGGAGTCGTATGATTTTTCTTGCATGAGTTCGGGGGACATGTAGTATGGGGTGCCGACGTATGTTTGGGCGAAGAAGGTTGATGACGAGAGTGCTTTGGAGAGGCCAAAGTCGCCGAGTTTGACGGTGTTGGATTGGGAAAGGAAGACTTGGGAAAGAGGAATTAGTTGAGATGGTAAAGGCGAAAGTCATAAGACTGAGTGCGCACCGTTGTCAGGCTTCAAATCGCGATGAAGGATTTGTGGTCTCCGCTCCCTCTCTTCGCTGCTCCCGCTCCCGCCGCTACTGAGACGACCTGTTGAATGTGGGTTGTGACAATGGTTGAGTGCGAGGAGGATCTGCATAAAGTAGTTCCAAACGGTATCTTCTGGAATCGGGCGACCGTGTCGCTGTGCTTGTTTGATGACGCTGGAGAGGTCGCCTCCGCCACAGAATTCCATGAGGATGTAGAGGATACCAGCATCGCGATCTACGTAGCGGTCGTGGTAGCGTACGATGTGTTCGTGGTGAAGGTCTTTGAGGATGTTTCTATGGCAGAGGCAGACCGTCGACACAGGGCAAAAGAAGCGGAGAACCAGCGAATAGGACGTACACTTCAGAGACAATCTGCTTTCTATCTCGCTCGGACATGCGTTCAAAGTTGAGCTCCTTGCGTGCGAATATCTGGGAGTACACGTTATAACAAAAAAGACCCGTTTGGCAGACTAGAAACCCCACTTACCAAACCATCGCTTTTCCTGCAAACTTTTCGTATGATGCCAAAGGAGCCATTGCCGATGACATCTAATGGTTCGTATAGCTCGAGGAACGTAGTCATCGTGGCCGACGACTACAAAAGAGAGGGCCCGAGGCAAGGCGTGTCGTCGTCGGGGGAGGTGGTGAGCGAACGGCAAGAGAACCAAACTCGGCGCCTAAGTACTTCCCCTCGCGCGTTTGACCACGTGATCGCGTTTCCTCTTCGCAAACACCCAATGGCTCAGAAGTTCTTCCTTTTGACGGTATGCAAGTAATTCGGAGTACCACTGAAAGCATTAATGCTATCTTTTATGCCGCATTTTCACTTCCCCCATCAACAAAATCGTTACGAGTGTTAAGTATCGACCATCCTGTGGAGACGTCAAACAAACGTGCACAGTACGTTGTATCCTCTTGCATTGTCAAGACTAAACATATATTCTATAGTGAAACGAAAATTATGGGCGTAAGTCTCGCTTCGTGACTACTGATGCCTCTACTCGAGTATAGACGCTACCGTGACGTCGCAACCGTCGAGTAATACCCATCGTACGTCTAAGCGCAAAGCGTACAAATTCTTTCGAAGAGGACAGAAAACCGAGAAATACTACTTTGATTTTCGGTATCCAATAACTGAGGGAGTGCGATTATCTCGATCTAGTCAACAGATCGTCCATAGGGTTACGATTATGATCCCAATACCTCCCTCGTAAAAGTAAGTAGTATCAGCATCGCAAGCCTTCATGACAAACTAGTCGGGTGCATCGTACCTGTATGCTGCAAAGTCAAAGGATCGACTTCCAAATTACCCCAGTTAGTATCCCCCCAGCCCGGGAAGGGATCCCTCCACGAAGTCACACAAACGAAGCGGTACATGCAATCAACACTCGGCCACACATCCCTCAAAGACGGGTTCCTCTCGAGGACCGATCGTAAAGTTGTGTAGCAGTCAAACGTGAAGAGGACAACGCGTATTGCACAGCTTGACTCGAGGTGTTTGCGGAGGGATTGTAAGTCGGGGAAGTCAATCCCCGAGTGTGGGGTGGGCTCTGGCTTCGCCCTGATTTCCAAGACAACTGCTACTATCCGCACGGGCTTGGGTGAGCGGCGGTTCGTGATGCCTTCTCGTACAGGAAGCTGTGTGCCGCAGTAGAAAGTGATGGTGACGTAGGGATATTGCGGGCCCTTGTGCGTCCGAAGACTGAAGATGGACGTGTCGCTTGATGTGGAGTTGCCTGTACAACAAGCTCAGCGGATATAAGGCTACACTGAATTTTCTACTTACAGCTTTCAAAACAGTATGAGGTACAAGAGTTGGGATCATTTTCGATACTGTCTAGCTCTTGGTAATAATCCCGGAGAGTGGCGAGAACGAGTAACGCCCATTGCTGGTCGCGGTCGATGACAGCATGGATCGGGGAGTCCGCATACACAGTAGCAGCGTGTAAAGCGACATGGAAGCTATCAGTGCATGTTCGAGCCTCCGCATTTATACGCGAACGGTTTTCTTTCGTTGGTAGCGGCCTCGGTAAGGAGATCGCGGCCTTGTCGTTCCAAGTGATAGAAGAAATATGGATCCCCACCGAGGCGCGGAAGTGCTTCAAATACTTGATCACATGGTTGAATGAGGGGAACTCGATGCTGACGAGGCTAACGGCGAAATATCCGGTAGCGGCTGGGGAGATACAAGTGAGATTACTGAGACTCCAGTGCGGGGTGTCCATTTTACATGGAGGGAAATTGGGAGGTACGGGTCCGTGGATATCGAGAAATCTAAGCTTCTGAGCGATCTTTGGGATATAGACGAGGTCGAGGAACGATTTTGTGGATGTGTCCTTCCCGTAATTTTGGGTAACAGAGATTAACCCGATGAGTTTATATATCGGAACCAATCTTTCGCTTCCTTGGATCGCATAGTACCTGAAAGCTTGAGCGGCTCCGAAATCTAGAATATTTAGCTTCTTATCCATGAACATGTACTTGCGGCATTGATTCGCCCAGTAAAGAGAGACCAGAGAGCAGCTCTTGAGTGTGAACACTGGCGAAGCTTCTCTGATTTCGCGAACATGATTCGAATATACAGAGGGGTCATCTCCGAGTTTTGAACGTGGTCTCGCTCTGTAGCGGGCCCCTATTTCGTCTCTGGGATCGTCCTGAGTGACATAGTAAAGGATTCGGGGAAACAACTCGGGTGGGATCACAGCGCCGCGCCCGGGTACGCTGATATCTATCTCGCCTAGTTCGAAGTTGAACGTGAAGAGGTCGTATATCAACCACAATTGTTCAGATACGGTGTTCATAGTATCTAACAAATGTCAAAACAGCCATCGCTCAAGTGATATGAAACTCACCGTTGTCGGCCTCGTGTTTAGGTGGGCGAGCTTGAACGTCAACACTCCCTTCATCTCATAAGTCAGCCAATTGGGCGAACTTTGCAAAGCTTTGAAGAGACTTACCAGGTCCGCAAGAGGGAGATCGTTTGGAAGGAGTCCGACTTCGCCATGAGCCCTGGCGCATGGCAGAACGTCAGGCCACAATAAAGCATAAACATGGACCTACCATGATCGTCATGAACTCAGGTTGCATCGTGAGAACCCGTACTTTGTTTTCGGCAGCCTAGGAGCGGGTGTCGTCTTGTCTATCTGGAAGCCCGCGTATGCCATGGTATCTTCATCTCGTACGAGCTAACGAATGGCAAAGGTGATTTGGCTAGAAGAAAAATATCTGTGAGTCTTAGGTGCTCCGAGGCTCGACACCGGTGAGGATAATTCTAACCTAGCATCTTTAGCAATAGAATACAGTATAAAAACATGGAGGTCCACGTAAGTGAAGCCGACGCCTTCGAGAACAATTTCGACTTGAGTGTGAAGACTACCCCTCTCTTAGTTCGCTTTGATTTGGCCCGCATTCCATCCTGTAGAGAATTAAAATTAAAAAATGAACGTACGCAGATACAAGTTAGAGTTGTTTCGCATAGAGTGACGCTAATTTTAGTGAGTGAATGAAGAGTTCAAGTTGCGGTTGATAGGTGAAAGTCAGGCTGAAAGCAAGTCACTGCACACTGCACAGTGCACAGGTCGTCCAGCCCTAACGGAATTACGGACCGGATTTATCCGTACGTATGTTATCCTCCGCGCGTCTCAGCAGCTTCGAGCCTTTGAAGTCGACCACCATCGTCGATCGAACTGTACGTACTGCTCAACCCTCTAACCGAAAGCTCCCTTTCTCATAAAATCTAGCACTCAGCCTATACACGTTATAACCCTTGTTAGACCTGAGGCCAGAGGCTCAATCGTTTATTCATACCGCGAACGACGGATTAAGTTTTCATCACACGGAAACCGATCATATTGCTCTCACAACCGTACTCCTACATCCCTTTGAATTTTTCTTTGAAGAGACGAAAGCGGTACCAGCCCGCTTGGCTAACTGCTTAGACTGGCTCGCTGCTAGAGATGGCTTATACCGGTACGTTTTGCTACCTCTCGTGGACCGACGCGGCTCACATTTTCATTCGCAGCGTTCCATGCGAACTCAAATTTGAGCAGGTATCTTTGCTTTTGACCTTACATACAAGGTTTTAACTTGTACTTGTTTAATTTCAGGTTCAACGACTACGAGCGGCTCGAGAGCCTTCAGCCTCGCTGGGACTTGACGCCATACACAACCAGACAACTCCCATTAAACTCCTTCCTCTAGAGCCCATAGTTTTACAAACATACTATGGATCTATCAGATCTTGTTGATATCAGAGAAGAGCCCGTACTGTGTTCGTGGCCGACCATCCAGTCCGTTTGCCAATACGGGCGCCGAAATTTATGGAGCTATATCTGTGTTAGCAAGGTACAATGCGACGGTTTCCGGGATGGAGAGTACATTAACGGTGTCATTGAGTAGGTGATCGTGATTTCTCGTTACGTTCATATATTGACTTTGCGTATTAGTGAGTCTCGATGTGGTTTAGGACCCGCTCATCGGGCTAACCGAGTCTCATTGCACTGGCACAGGACCACGACAACTACTGGAACGCCCCCGTTTTCTACAGAACTCAGCCCTGCGAAGGCGGAAGCAGCTTTGGATTACCTGAGTAGTAGCTTCGCGGACCGGTGGCGTCGACGAGTAGTAGTGCGTTTGGGCCGTCGATGTCGGCTTCTACGTCTGTTGCGGCTATGCGGAAGACGGCTGCGAGGGCGAAAGCAAAGGAGAGGGAGAGGCCGTCAAGGCCACCTTCAAGAACGGGTGCTGGGTTACACTCGAGGGCTGCGCCTGTTCCTACGAATGGGGCTTCGGGTCAACAACATCAGCGATGACAGGATGCGGTGGCGGCCGAGTACGACTTGTCTGACGAGGAGAATCTGCCGTCGCCGTTTTTGAAGAGGGTGGATCGGAATAGGCTGACGAGGACGGCTTCTGTGCCTGTGGCGAACCTACCTTCGCGTGCGAGTTCTGAGAATTTGAACTCTGCGGTGACGGCGAGGCTGGGTGGGGGTACGCGGACGCTTACGACGCGGAAGAGTGGGACGTTGAGGGCATAGGCTGTTGTGAACGCTGCGAGTGCGGTGGCGACGAGCAAGAGTTCGGGGACGTTGGCGAGAGAGAGGGAAAGGGCGGGTGGGAGGACGCAGAGTGCGAGTGCGGTTCATTTGAATGGGGCTCGGTCGAGTATTGCGAGGGCGAGAGGGGCGAGTGAGGAGGCGAGGAAGGCATTGTCGTCCAGGCCATAGCCGTCGTCGTCGGTTTATTTTATTTTCTTGGTTTTTCGTATATCTGACGTTGGGACGGATAATAACGCGACACCCATGTATTCGGTTGATACGTCCCACACACACATAGCATTCTGTATTTAAACAACATTTGATTATAATATTGACTTGAATATATTTTACGCGTCTTGTCACAGTGCGACTTCTAATTAGTCACGGTCTCAATGTCACAATATGCAACGCACGCCGATGAGCAGTGAAATTCACCCGCTCCTATTTTTTTTTTCTGCGCTGTGTCGGTTGACGACGGCCGTGCTCGACGCATCGGGCAACAGACATCGACCGCCATCGTCTGCATGGCGGGCTCGACCTTGACGTGACTCTTCACAAGGCGCATCAACCGTGGCCACCAAGGTACCTCTCTGCAAGCTTTTTTTCTCCACACCCTCGCTGCTCACCCATCGTCGACATCGTCTCGTCCATCCTAGGCGTGCGTCACGGCAATGTCGGCGCTGACACTTCGAATCCCGGCTCCAGAGACTCGATTCCCCGACCCTCTCGCTCCACCACTCGTGCTCAGACTTCCCGCCCCTAGACCAGCAGTCTCGTCCAAACGGGATCATGAAGAGAGCAGTGGTATACCGTCGACGTGCTACAAGTGCTCCAAGCCGCTTCCAAGTTCCAAGTGGCCGTGGAAGAGATGTTTGGAGTGTCGTCTCGAGGCGGAGAGGGTGGCTCAGCAGAGTACGGCTGCACATGTCGTTGGAGGGTCTATCAAGAGGCAGAGGAATCCGCGTCAGGTAAAGAGAAAGACACAGGTGAGTGGTCTTGTCAGACGTTGCTCGCGATTTTATGGCCATCTACCAGCCCTCTTCTTCTTGTTTTCATTAGGGGTTTTATCGACGCGTATATACGATTGCTAACTATCTCTTTAATGTAGACATCGAAAGGACCTTGCGTCCAATGTGCGACATGCTACCAACCCATCCCGACTCCTGCAGCCCCTGCCGCACCGTCGTCACTCGCACCTCCTCTTTGCTCGGAATGCCATCGATTAGGCCCACACCCCCTTCAATCGTCACGCAACGGGCTATCTCCCTCTAGACCAAGTCTGTACTACCGCCCTCCCAAACGACTGAAGGTCGTCTCAAATGTAGAGCGTACACACAACGTAGATCACCCTCGTACCCACTCGTTCGCAGGATTCCCTCAAACACCCTCCAAATCAGACTTTGGCATCGTTCACCCCACCGTATTCGTCCCACGGACGACACCTGACTCCAGCCCCACGTACATATCCCCAGATTGGACGCTAGATAGAATCATCGACAAACTCAGTACGGCAAAGCATTTCAACGAAAGAGGAGAATACAATTTCCCTCAATTTTTGCCCTGTCCTCCGTCTCAGGTGAGTTTCATAGATAACATACGTCCGAGGCGCAAAGTAACGAACGTCTCGTTAGAACCCACCATCGTCTCTCTCTCTACGACTCTTCTCGCCAGCTCGAACTTGTCAGTCGCCTGGGTGCAAACGAACCTTGACTTTATCGGACCCAAAGGCGTTATTATGCACTGAATGTTCTTCAGCATTTATCAAGCTGCACGACCCAAGTAACGAGCAACGCCTAAGCGAGCTGACGAAGCCCGTCATACCCCTCGATGGTCAAGACCGCCCTTCCATGAACTGTGATTCTACTACTGAGGAAAAGCCACCGCCTCTCCCTACTGATATCATCGACCTCACCGCCCCTATCCCCGTTACGACGCCTGCAGACCCTCCCAAGGCCGGTCCACAACAAGGAGAGTTCACGCTTCCTACTCCCCCTCCTTCGTCGAGGCCTGCATCCCCTTCTTCGGTAGCTGATGGCGCTCGGGGGCTGGACGGAGAGGAGACAGAGGAGGACGAAGGGGTGCCCGGGTGGGATAGCGATCTAACTGAACTCACGGAGACGGAAGAATCAGATTCAGAAGTGGAGGTTCCTCTCAAGGTAAACACATCCCATCCTTTTCCCTTCTCTCTTCCTCTATTAACCCTCCATCCATCCCTCAAGGACTCAAAAACCCCTCTGCGAATCAAGATCCCTGCGGTCGTCTTCAGAAAACGCAAACCCGGGCACGTGTGTCAACGCCGCGCATGTCAGAACCTGCTGACGAGGAGCGCGAGGTGGAAGATGTGTTTGGGGTGTCGGATTAAAGCGAGGGAATATGAGAGGGCGAAGAAGGGGGGGTATCAGCAGTGGTTGAAGAGTGATGATGAGGATGAAAACGAGGGAGAGGGCGAGGCGTCAGGTTCAGCTGATGTGAGTCGTCATAGATGCACGATTTTGCTGTCTGTTTGTTTTTCGCACTCACTCATCGATTTCTCGTATGTGTTTAGTTTATTATCTTGTCTGGTACGCTGCCTGCGATTTTCTCGTTTGTTTGTACTGTGCATTGACGAGTGGATAATCTCCACAACAGGCGACCAGCGTAAATGTGGTATCAAGACGTGTTCGGAGATTATACCGCCGGTGGGTAGTTATCGCTGGAAACTATGCGAAGGGTGCCGGGCACGGGCGCGGCGTCGAGCGAGGGAACGAAAGTACGGTGCTCCGCTGCGATCAGACTGCGAGGACGACGATGAAGACGAGGAGATTCCTTTGGCGAAGCAGCTTGCTGCGAAGAGACAGATTCAAAGTCTGAAAGGGCTCAAGTTGACGTTTAAAGGACGGACGATTACGAATGTGGATACGAGAGCACATCAGGCGTCGACGCCAGAGTCAGAGGTCACCCCCACTGCTACGGTTAAACCAGAAGTCTCCGTGAGATCCATGGTGAGTCGTTGTTCGTACGATAATTGGTTATCGCAGGCCTGATCGTACTCGCGCAGCTTAAAGGAGATAACGTTCAACGTGTGCCACTGTACCAGAGCTTTAACACGCTTCTTGAAGACCTCCACCATCTGCTATCGACATACGTCAAAGCGCACGACTTGTATGTGATCATGCAGTTCTCGAACGACAAGGCGGGCAAGGATTCACCATCTATGTTCGCTTTCAATGGTGAATATTCGATCGTCGCTGATCCCGCGGGAGGCGACGTCGGGACGCACATTACGCAAGTCCAAGCGTCGATCGGCCAACGCCTCAAAATCAAACTCACGCAAGTGTCCATTTTTTCCCCATTCTTTCTTTCTCTCTTAACATTACATTTCACAGACACATCGGACTGACTATCGACCCCGCTGGTATAGTCACCTCTACATACTCTTGCGTCCATGAAGCCATCGTGAAATTTCCCCCTGGGATGTTCACACCCGCCGACACTACCCATTCTCCCCTTCCCGCCTTACTCCGCACGCTCTCCGGCGAACTCTCCATCTCCGTCTCGTGGGATCGCTCACACCTTTGTTTTCCAGGGATGCGCACAGTTGTTGGGTTTTGTCTTGTAGGATGAAAATTTTACAGAGAGGTGTCCAAGTATTCATTGTTGTTGTTGCTGCTGTGTATGGGATAGCCTCAAGTCTATCTTTATGACTCTATTATAACTTACCTACTAACTGATTCTCTGGCATTTTGTCTTGTTACTCATGACATATAGTAGATTTTTTGGTCTTTTCTTTCTTAGTGCTGATTGTATGGTATATCTCTTTTACACATGTTTTGTTCTTGTATATTAATGTCTTGTCTTGTCTGAAAATCAGGTCTTGGCAATGGAAGAGCTACTGCAGATGGTCTGCACTCTTGGCCAGGATCTATGAGTTAGATGAGTACCTCTGTCTTGGGTCACTCATGTACAACAAATGGAGCTATGTCTCACTGCATATAATGAAGGATAGCGAAATATATATTAGTGAGTGCTGACAAAGTGAGTGAGATATGTACTCGTGGCGTCTAAAAGTTTGGAAACGCCCGATCGAGATGGGTGGCGCGCGCAACTCACTTATACCGCATAGTCGTCATGTAGTACTCGGAATAGATATTTGTGCTATTAGAGTCAATGACATGTATGTAAGCAATTGGCATTAAACATCAAAAACGAGTGTAATATCCCTTTGCTGCTCTAACAGCCACAACTCGCGCATGCATCTGTGAGGTGTGCTTCCGAATGTCCTCCTCCGACAGATTCTCCCATACCTCCTTGATCGCCGCCCAAAGGTGATCAAGACTATTGGCTGATCCCGGCATATCAGCAACACGGTCCTTAACGACCAACCATAAAGGTTCTATGGTGTTAAGATCCGGAGAGTTTGGCGGGTGGGTAAGGTTCTTGATACCAAGACGTTCCCGAGCATGTTTCGCGATGACTGACCTGTGCGGAGGTGCCCCATCTTCAACCATATACATTGTACGGCCTCTTTCTAGCTCCACAGATGTGATCCAATCTTTCATCGGGCCTTCCAGTACTTGTTCTACATATCGCTCCCCATTGATCCCTCCACCCTTCTTCTTTCCCTTCTCATCTACGACTTCTGGAGTTGTTTGGAGACGTACTATGGGTCCAGGCTTATTGTTAGCAATGCAAGCCCATACCATGAGACTTTTCCTTCCACTCCTAAATGTCACATCTATGTTACCCCGGTCAAACTCCTCTCCAGCACGACGCGTCACAAGCTTTCTGCCCGGCCTCTCCCCCGTCTCGAATGTAGCCTCGTCAGACCACAGCACCTCATTCCAGTCCCTGTCCTCATTCTCATCTGCCCAACTTAGTCGCTTCTTTGCTTGCAGTGGTGAGATATAGGGCTTGCGACGTGCAATTCGGCGGTGATACCCTTCACTGTGAGCAATCTTTTTGACTTGGCTGGTAGAGACAGTGCCTACGCGCTCTGCAATAGCGGGAAAGGGCTCGAATCGATGTGCACGGATACTACGAAGTACATGACGTCGATCTCGGGGAGTAATAGAGGAGGGACGGCCACTGCGCGGTAGGGTGTATCGGGTGTGGTGCTTTTTCTCACGGTCGACAGTTTTCCAGCATGCCGACGATGATACACTGCCAATCCGTGTAGCAATCTGTCGGTAACTATAGCCTTCATCGCGGAGAGCAAGAATACGTCCCCTTTTGGAGGGAGTGAGCTCGAGAACACCAGTGCGAGACATGACAAGGGAGAAAGACGCGACGCGACAAACCAAAACAGGCGCACATGTGACCGTTTCCAAACTTTTAGACGCCACGAGTACAATAAGGATGAGCGAAGAGAAAGAGAGATGGTCAAAGAATGATGATCATAGAAGAATAACAACAGTACAGCATAGGAAGGAAGAAGACACTTTGCAAGAGCCAACTAATGTGCCAGGAAAAGGAAAGTGCTCAGTCTCTGAAGTGAGATAGCTAAACAAAAGGAGAGCTGCATAAGTCATGATGAGAGAGTGGTGCACTCATAAACATGCCATTCTAGATTAATTATTAACATGGCCTAGATATCAAGAGAGCAGGGAAGAGAGAGAGAGAGATAGGGAAAAGAAAGAAATGCACTATGGATATGATCTGATTGAGATAGATTACTAACATATAAAAGATGTCCTTTAACCAATACATTCACTTTGTTATCTGTTTCGTTCACCTTCACTCAAATTCAAACTTCGATATGACCTTCCCTCTCGTCTTGCTGTCGTCTCACTCTTACTTCTTACCTGCATTCTGAATCTCACCGACTCTCGTCTCTAACCATGGGCCCTTATATACTACTTCAGCATCAACAGATTTCGAGTGTGTCGGTTCTGTGAAACCTTGGCCTCGATCGTCAGGATCATTTTGGAATATTCCTCAACATTCCTGATATTTAATCCAGTAAGTCATTTACTATTCTTTTTTCCATGTGTTCTATGATAGCATACGTTTTCTGTATATAATCTCCAGCAGTTCTTCAAATTGCGTTCACAACCTACCATATTGACCACTGCTTTCTTTCCCTCTTTGCTGATCATCTCTGGATTCTTTTGCATTGTCAGCGGATCTCGAATCACCATTCCCCGAGGACCACATACCACAACATCCTGTAATGCTTCTGCACGTCCTGCATTCGATGTCACATACTACATGAATTATTTCACTACACTTCAATGTCACCTCGAAAGTGATAACCTCTTTCTTTCACTTTGGATATATAGTCCTCCTCACAATATTGCTCTTTCCAACTATTCCATCATCTATGTCATGGGCCGTGCCTGCACAGCTTCAGATGAATGGTTAGAAGAGGTGTCGACCGAGTGCAGCGAGGGAGATGGCACTTAGAGTGCAAAGGCAAAGGCAAAGGGACTTGTCAGGGTGGACAAGTGTGACTTTCGTCGATGCAGACTCATCAGTGCCATGCATGCCTTATATATGATTCGAACGGCAAGGGACGCTGGTGAGTCAGCATCCCAACTGGCCAATGGAAAAAGAGGACCAGAGTGGTACGACTTCTCGTATTGTACGAGAACAAATCGAATAATGTGATTGGAGGAAGAAGCAGAATCTTACCTAGGTCCTGTCATCGGAGTTTCATTTTATTCCGATCAAAGCCAATCAATCGGGCCATCAATCTGATGACTTACATAATCTGATCGCTGATTAAGCCAGTCATGTGACAATTATATACTTTAAAGCACTAGGGGTTAGGGTCATTTTATAGTACAGTCTGGGTTCCAGTATAGTTTTATCGGGAAAAATGATACAAAATCATCTTCTTATATCTATCCAATAACTGTATTCAGAGTTATCGGTGAGTGTCATACAGT
>MU274934.1:200088-259189 GCA_022160335.1 Irpex rosettiformis | reverse complement strand
GCATACGAGGGGACAGAAGAGGACTCCTGTCGGAACGTGTTGAGGGTTTGACCAACGAGCCTGAGGTGCGCCGAAGCGTCGACCCCTTGCTGGTGAATCCGCTTGAGATATGCTACCATGTCGATAGCTTCATCCCTGAACGCGTCTTTGGCCCGTTGGGACCCAACGACGAAGTTCTTGGAGACGATGTTGGGGAATGCCTCCCTGGTGGAAGCCTCCATAACACTCGCCATGTTCGAGACCGAATGGCACAGGTCCCGCCATTTTTCTACGCCAACAGAGAGGGCGTATCTCTTGATGTGAAGTTTCGTGGAATACTTCATCATCTCAAACTCCATCGTTGGTATGTAGTCGAATGCATCCCGGCATTGAGACTCCACACTGTAAGGTAGATTGTAGTCAGTCTCCATCACATGGATAGAGAGGATTACAACGCACAATTCCTCCCGCTCGCGACGCGTGTAGAGAGAGAGCTCGCTGTCAACGAACGACTCCACATTGCCACCAGCATTGAGGTGACGGTCAAGCTCACGCCAGATCCCGCTCTGAGCGCCGCTACCGTCTTCTTCTTCTACTTGGTCAGCCTGGAACGTGTTCCAGCGATCAAAGAGAATAAAATATTTCGTCAGCAATTCGCATTTGCCAAGACGCTCGTCAGATGTTATCACTGTAAACACCAGCGATGCCATCCGATGAGGGTATGGAGGCGAACTCACCCAGGAGGTTTGTTCAGCCGTGTCCATCGGTTCCGCCTCCACCTCCTGCAAGCCTGAGCTCGCAGCAGCCGTCGACAAGGGTTGGACATCGTTGAGAGGTCCGGCCATTTCTGCAACCCCAGAGGGGGAGTCCTGGACAAATTCCGCAACTGGGGGCAGTCGCGAGCCTGATCCTGTAGCCTGAGAGGCCCCAGACTTGGGCTTGGAGTCCTTCGCTCCCCCCTTTTTCCCCAGCACACGCTGGAGAACGGGAGGGTGCTCTGGGACAGGCGAAAAGCGGGCCTCCTTGGCGACCTTGCTTTGATTCTGTCGATCGGCTTCATGCTGAGTGGTGCCAATCGATTGGTTGCCATCGACGGGGGCGACGGCGGCCTGTACAGTGTTATCGGTGTTGGAGGACATAGCGATGCGAACGCGAGCGCCTAACTCGATGGTGGTGGTACGAGGACAAGAAGGGATGATGAAGTTGAAGGTCGAGACTCGAAATGAATGGTCGTCGTCATCGCCACGCAAAGGTTATCTCGGACACAACGGATCAAATTTACCCGGCAGTGCCAGCGCTTACCCCCACTGTAAGACAAGCAGTGCAAGGCAAGGCGGGGTGAGTAACACCCTTATTAGTGTGTAAGTACACTGAGTGACGACCCGCAAAACCCAATGTAGGGATTTCCAACCTGTGAGTGATCTGCGTCCGGGAACCTTCCATTATCAGCTCATTTGAGGCTCACTAGTGACTTAGAAATTAGAATTCTTGGGTGCCAAAGTTGTCTTCACATACCAGATCTGAAAACTGTCCTTGAGAGCATAACAAATATATGATATAGTACGAACTTAAGAATCCTCTATAAAATCCTTAACCCTCTATCAATATCAATCCTCCCGAACATCTGCAGACCAACTCTCGTACGCCGCCAAATCTGCCGAGATAGCCTCCAACTGGCCGCGAACCGAGTCAACAGCATCTTGGCCAAGGACTAGCCTCAACGGAGGATTCTCGAGCGTTGACAGATCATACACCTTTTGTGTGCCCTTGTGCGAGTCACCCATCTTGAACTCGGGCGACCCTAACAGGGAAAAGAGCTGTGCAGCCCTGCCGTACCCAGCGGTAGGAGCCGAGTAGATTTCCGGAATAGGAAGACGGAGGGCAGAGCCCCAGACTTCGGTGCGGAAGTTTCCTGGTTCTACGATGGATATCTATTGGAGGGGTAAATGTCATCAGCCATGTGTCGATGATAGTTGTATAATCATCAAGTGAGGACGTACCTTGATATTCCAACTAGGGTCGACCTCTCGTGCCAAAGCTTGAGTGATAGCCTCCGAAGCTGAAAAAAAAGAAATTATTTTAATCTCTGAGTTATCAAGCATATGAAAACAGCACCACATACCGTATTTGGTGGCCGAATAGAATCCAACTCCCTGGAAAGCGTTCAACCCTACCACCGAGCTATTGACAATCAGTCTGCCTCCCGAACCCTTGGGGTTCTCGTCACGGAAAAAGCGAACCGCCTCACGGCTGACACGGACTGCACCCCAGAAGTTCGTCTCAAAGAGGGTGCGAGCGACGTCTTCCGGTGTGGTTTCAACCACTGAGGTGATCGAGTATCCGGCATTGTTGAATACGACGTCAATACGTCCGAACTTCTCCTTGGCCTGTGCGAAGGCGTTTAGGACCTCGTCTTCTTTCGTTACATCGACTTTGAGAACGAGGAGACGGTCAGAGGGAGTATGGTCTTGCAGATCCTTGAGGACCTCGGGTTTGCGGAGTGTGGCGACGACGTTGTCCCCGTTGGCTAGAGCGATGTTCACGAGGATCCTGCCGAAGCCTGAGGAAGAGCCAGTGACTAGAATAATGACAAAAGTCGTCAACATAATGCACAGAACGGTAAAGTAATATGAGCTCACTGAACACAACTCGAGGAGCTTGCTTTGGGGACATTGTGTGCAGGTTATGTTGTGAGAAGGAACTTTGGGACTCTTCTGGAAGACTATACGTAGTTTATATATCCGAAGCCATGTTGCTCATTCCGCCGTGTCTTAAAACACTTGGGGTAGAAGTGCCCGCTACGCTGCGCAGTGAACTTGTCATCAATCTTGAATCGAGAAAAAATCGATCTCCAAATATTCTGACTAACCGTAAGGCTTGCGACACTGACGAGCGATTTCGTCTTGCAAAATCTCGTGCTATAGTCCTGAAAATTAGTGCGTCCTTTGCTCGTCGTTCCGAATGGAACTTGGATTTTGCTGAGTAGTTGACCGTTTGGGCCGGCGTCGCGCTCGGGCTTGCTTTTCATATACCGAATCGGGAAATCGAAGGGCGTTTGTCATCAGGAACTCCGGCTGACAAAGCCATCCGCGGGCAGGCCAAATCGCGTGGCTTCGGTACAAGATGACCGCTATGAACCGGTACGAGGTGTTTACGAGAAACATGGAGAGAAACCACCGAGTCTTCAGACCACAGCGTGATGAGTAGTGGATGATACCCCTGTATTAACGGTGCACACCGCAGCCTGTAGGAAACGGAATTACTTACTAACTGTGCTATATCCGGCGATATCTGATACACGACGATAGTGCTTGCGAATATTGTTCATAAAGTGCGACAGATAGGAAGTAGCTGAAGGTTTAAATTTATGGATTCTTGATGGGCATAAATGGGTCGAAGAGCACTGGATGTAGGTAGCCTACCACACAGCTACTCAGCAAAAACACCGCGTCATGCAGCAATGCGAGGATCCTGATCCTGATAGTATTCGTTTAGTCAAAGTGTCCAGACAACTGTGAGAACCAAAATACGCAAGCATACCTCAATGACGTTCGAGATGCTACCAGAGCTGTGTTCGTCGTCGACAACAGAGTCAAAGCCTCCACTTATTGTACTTTGGTCCTCGTCCTCTACTCGGAAGTTCAGAGACTCGCTCAGATTTCCGACCACCATATCAGGGCCGAAACGCATTGTTGACGATGGTGCCGATCCGTCCCCTGGTTGTTCGTCGACCTGGCGCAAGTTGAAGAAAAATCTCGAAACAACAATTGACGTCAATCTAATTTGAAAGAGATATTTGTCAATGACAAAGTCGCCCCGAGGTAGACTGAAAGGAGCTGACGGTGCGAGGAAAGCGCTGCCTGGGAGAAGGATACTCCATGACGACTGTGATACAATTTCAGTATGAGAGAGGGTGGAGATAGGGAGTCAACCAACCACACTGTGAATCAACACTTGGAAGACGTTGACTGCCAAAAGGGCTCTGTAGCGAATATTCCAGGATCCGATCAGTCCTCACCCCAATCGCAACATATACCTCTCATACTTACAAAAAAAAGACCGTTCCTAGAGTAGCACACAGGTATGTATATGAGAACGGGTTTCCAATTGGAGCAGCATTCAAACGGGGCTTACCATCTCGTAATAGTACCTCAGACAAAGCCATTCTCTCACTGAGACTTGCAGCCTGTCGTATGATGCCGAACGTTTTCTGCCAGGTGATAAGGAGAACAATGACGTCTGCGGCAATGACCGCCGCTCGTGTAGCGAACAATACTAGATTGAAACATGTAAGCCTCTCCTCAATGAATAAGTAACGTCATCACTGACGTCTAGAATTTGCCAGCCAGATCAACTTTTAACTCTGTAGAATAGAAATGAAGAAGACATACCGGAGTTGTACATCTGGAGATATTAGAGTAGGTGATTCGCATATGTTGGCAAGGGGAGCCACTTCGAAGATTATTATGCTCTTGATGAATGCTACCTATAAAGGAAAACATAGACAACGGTGAGGGTCGGTGCGAGGTATGGATAATTTCTGTGTGTGAGACCCACTGACTAGGTTGGTAAAGAATGGTACTACACTGAGCGTAAAGACGAGGATGAACACCCAGGTTCTTTGACCGCTCAATGCAAAAGCTCGTAATGCTGTGAATACTAGAACAGATCAATGTAAATAACTTCGCGAGCAGGGGTATTTATGAGTCAACTGACGTGATAGTGCTACGACTTGAAATAGCTGTAAAGCGTCATCCAGTCGAATGATCCACATACAGCTTTTGTCGACCCGTCAGGCACCTCAAAACAATTCACAATAGAAGCTTGAAGGTGCTCACTTCTGTATACGCAAAAAACCCTATAGTGTCAGTATACAAACATTCGGGTAAGGCATCTCACATACCGCGTGATTCGGAGCCGGGGATAAAGCCAACAAAACGAGGAGAAGCGTTGAATATCTGCTAGCCGCAAATATCCAAGTCGATAGTGTCCATCTTCGAACCCATATTTGATTCACCTCTTGATCTAACGTCACGAGCCATTCGTAGCAATATAAAGCTGGTGAATGTTAACAAAGTGTAAGCATAAGTGTCCAATAGATGTCCTCGAGAAATATGACTAGGATTCCGAGAGCAATTACCTGTGGTCGCTATCGTCATCTCATTCCCTGTTATACTGAGCCAGAAAATAATTGTTAATGATAGGGATACTTCATGTGTAAATGCTAACTCACAAGAATTGTAAGTCGGCGGCGTCGACGCCTGCGTAGTCGGAAGAATTTGACATCTTCGGCCTAGATTCGACGCTACTACTGTGGAATGAACACTAAAAAATGGTTTGAAGGGAGCAAGTCAAGTGGTAGAGTGTGTACTATGCTCTCCTATAATATACCTCTGCAATGTGGACGCCAGCGCGCTGCCTCACTTGACTTAGACCAATGCAGGAACGCGCCCAACATCGCGCATTGATAGATGGGTATACAATGTTCAGCCTAGCTGAAGATGGTGATGAAAAATGCGTTAGTTCCCCTGGCAAGTGACTAAGAGATAAAATGTGAATTGTTACCATGAGAGGGAGCGAGTGTTTCGAACCTACGTGGGCGGTGCCCTTATCTGCGAGTGGCTCCCGTATGTGAACGGTAGTTAGCCTTACCCCCGGTAAAGTGAGGACCTGGGCCGGTTTTTTTTTAGAAAAAGAGTTTAGTACATGGGTAGGACGCGTTCTACACTCAAGGTTCTGACGATTACTGAATAAAAGTATACGCAGCACTGCTGGATGTGAAACGACGGACGCAAATCTTTGATAGTCTCCTTCACGCTCGCCTGCTTACTCTTGACGCATGATAGCGCAGCGCATTGACGGAGGCGGTCTTATTCTTGATGAGAGTCGTTATGACACCTTGCTGCGAGTTCCTTGCTAGATGAACACTATTTGCTTTTGCAATGTAGAATCAAACTGCAAAATAAGTAGTGGTACTGGTTCGGATTAGTATCTCCAGTTACAATAACTTCAGAGAGAACGCGGAAAAGCAACTTACAACGGTGTTATGCTTTTTAGTGGAAGCGGTGAAAAGTTACTGTAAAACCAAGAATGTAGAGGGTCGACAGACTCTTGGCCCCAGTCGACCCTGGGAAAGATATCGATGGTGGAAAAGATGACACGATCACGTGCACAAAATATTATTACATAACACCACGCGTTCTTTACTGTTGTTTGGTCACAGTGTGAAGGCGAACTTGAACCGCCGGAGTCCGTCGTCTGAACCGTGCACTCAAAGTATGTAGTACTACAAGTTATTCCCTGAGATTAGGCACTAACAGCTGTTTCAATTGTTCTGCTAGTTGATATGTTTGGGCGAGGTTCCAGATTTCCTCCAGAGAAAGGTGAGCTCTGTCATCATGATGATGGCAGCTGCTGCTTTGGTAGGATGTGCTCTGCAAAGACTCATTGACAAAATCATCCTTAGCATCCGATGTTCCTGGACCTGGAGCGTATGACCCAGAAGGCGCGTATGATTAAGCAAACAATGTTTAATATTTTGTTGTTGATCGTTATTACAGATCCCAAGTACGACACTTACAAGCGCGGTGCGTTCTTAGAGAAACAAGACAGGTTTAACAAGCTCAAGCCATCCGAAGTCCCAGGTATCGAGCAGACGTCACTTTTTTCTCCTTCTAATGAAACTTGCTAATACGGGATGCTATAGGACCTGGCACATACAACGTGACGTCACGAAACACAGATGGTAAACCGACTGGCAGAGATCCTTCTGGGGACAAATATGCTATACTGCAGAGAAAGCTAGAGAACCTGGAAAGAGTGCACGAGGACAGCAAGAGGGAGGTGCGTAACATTCTATTACCTTTTTTTTTTTGGTTTTCTTAAATTCATACTACACCGCTAGCATCAAGCAGAGCAGGAACGACTGAAACAGGAACTTGCGCGAACACAGCGAATCAACAGTGAAACTAATGACCAACTGGAGAAGTTGAAGAGACAGAACGACGCACAGGATGCCAGAATACAAGAACTCAAAAAATCCAACCTCTCGGATCAGCTCGAGATCAAGGATTTAAGAGTGAAGCTTCGCATGATGGAACATGAGAAGGCCCAACTTTCGTCAAAGCAGGGAGAGGTCAGCGAGACGAAGAAGGCGCTATACACTCTCGAGACGAAAAGAAGGGAGGAGCTACGGGAGAGGGACAGGAGAATTGCTGAGCTAGAGAAGTCGCTGACAGCCGAGAGGGACAAACGGGAAAGCGCAGAGACGAAGATGGTGAAGACGCGGGGAGAAATCAGTTCGGAGTTGCAAGAAGCGCGTTTGGAGAGTCGAACTCTTCGAAATGAGCTAAGGGAGGCGAAGAGCGAGACGGAAAAAGTGGAGGCTGCTCTCGTCGTGCTGAAGACCGAGTCGGAGGACACGGAGGAGGAACTACTTGAACAACTGGACAACTACAAGGCGCTGCTCTCACGTGTGGCTCAGGAGTACGGCCGGTTGGCATCTACTACTGTGTCTAAGGCAACACACGAACGCGTGAAGCACGAGTCTCTCGCTGTTCACCTTCGAGTTAATAAACTCGAGCGGAAGTTGGCAAATACAGAATGTCAAGTCACGGAACTGGCGCACTTCGTCCGACATACACAGGAGCAAAACACTTTGCTGTTCGCTCAGCTACGGGATGGAGAAGAGCAATTGGCTTACTACGCTTCTGCTTTGCGTCATTCGTTTACACAGGTGGCGACTGTTACTCGTGACGACCTAGAGTTGGCCCAAGAGTTGTGGGACGCTGGTCGCACATTCAAAGATGCAGAAACAGAGCGTCGCATCGTCGAACAGCGCGACAACAGTCTCTGGACAGAGTTCGATGCGCTCCGTCGTGATCAACTACACTTGCATGCTGCCCTTCTGCTCAAACGGGTGGATGAAGCACAGGACATTGCAGACAAACGCAATAACGAAGTCAATGCGGCCAGGAAACAATCGTCGAGGCTTTCAAGCGAGCTTTCGGCTCTTCGGGAGGAACTCGAAGCGACGAAAACCCAACTAATCGATACATCTTCGTCACTTGATGTTTGCCGAGCGACGGAAGAGTCACTCAGAAAGCAGCTTGAAGGTGCCTTCTTGGAGAACAAGATCGAGGTGGCTAAGGCGCAGAAGCTTGTGAAGCACGAGAAGGAGGCTACCCAGCGTCTCGCTGGTCTGGTCACGCAAGGCAAGGCAATTGAAGAATCCTTGACAGAGGAAATTGACCAGTAAGCTTGTGTAGGCTCTTGTTTGGTTTTTACCACTAACGCATGAGATGGAAGTCTTACTGCTGACCTCACGGAGGCTGAGCGATACCGCGAGGCGTATCATAATATGATTGACGAAGTTGACGCGCTTGTGCGCAAGAACGCTCTGGCAGAGGACGAGGCAGCGAAGTTAAGCAAGTTCAACGCCCAAATCCTGGGTCATAACAATCCTCAGCAGCGTATCATGTACGTCGACAAGATACGGCAGGAGTTGCATGGTGTGAAACAGGTCGGTGTGTATTTACCCTATACACGATCTCACCGCTTATCCGAAAATTCTGTTTTCTAGACATTATTGATGACGACGAAAGATAAAGAGGCGGTAATATCTGAGAACGAGGAGTTGCGCTGCGAGTTGGAACTGTATAAATCAGTAGGAGTGCCTGCAGAGGTGAAGCCCCGAACATTCGTTACGAGGGTCTCGCGTGCGCCATTGGCGAGCCACAACTTGAACACAAGCACGAATACCCGGAGCGGGAGTAAACCAGTGAGACGACCAGCATCGCGATACGAATCGGAACACCAGGGAGGAGATATGTTACTGAATGAGCTTGATGCTTAACGGTCTTCAGATTTATTGCTATCTATCGTGAATGTAAATCATCATACTATACCCAATCTGAATCATATACCACAGGACCTTGATTACACATTTCACACGGATGGAAAGAGAAACCTGATAAATAGAACAATGCTAATCTAGTACGGCGTACTTCTGGAGATGCTCAGGTATCGCGCTCTCAAGCCCCTTGGCTTGAAGCCACTTCTTCGAGAACAGACGGCTCTGATACCTGTACGCTCCGTCACAAAGGATGGTCGCTATTGTATGGCCTGTGACAAAGACATAAGGTAAAGGTTCATCATAGGGAGATGAAAAAGACATACCAGGACCAAGTTTCTGTGCTAGCTCTACCGCAGCCACCACATTGAGCGCTGAACTCGCACCAATGTAGAGACCTTCGGAGTCAAGCAGGTTATAGATCATGGATATTGACTTCTCGTCCGCAATGGTCAATGATCCATCCAGTCGATCAACAAATGTTCCCAGATTGTTGGTTATGCGACCCTGGCCGATACCTACAGGTATGATCAGTATTCAGTGCAAGAGACCATGTTTAATAGGGACGTACCCTCCGTTATCGAGCTACCCGACCTATCCTTCAGTTTACCACCACTCTCGATATAACTGTGCAGGACTGAGCCAGGAGGGTCCGCAAGCCAGATCTGTGTCTTCCCACCGCTCTTTTCCTTTAAAAACCTACCCGTACCAGCCAAGGTTCCGCCTGTACCTGTAGCACAAATGAAGGCGTCCACCTTACCCTCTGTCTGCTCCCAAATTTCTGGGCCGGTAGAGACATAGTGAGCTTGCGCATTGGCAGTGTTGTCGAATTGGTCTGTCCAGATCGCATTCGGCAGGTTCTTTGCAAAGTCTCGTGCTTGGTGATTGTAGTTGGCCGGGTTTTCGTATGCGACGGCTGGGACAGGATATACTTCAGCACCGAGCATGCGAAGGAGGTCGATTTTTTCTTGACTCTGTACGAAGATCGATTTCGGTTCATCTAGAACTACAGAGAACACACACACCTGAGTGTTGGGCATGAAGATCACGCATCTGTAGCCTTTCGACCTGCAGACATGGGCAAGACCGATACCAGTGTTTCCAGCGGTACCCTCTACTACTGTTCCTCCCGGTTTCAACCTTGACATTTCTAGTCAGCTCTAATGGCTAAATTAGTCGCATTTATGACATACAATCCTCTTCTCTCTGCATCCTCAACGACACCAAGGGCAGCCCTGTCCTTTACACTACCACCAGGGTTCTGGAACTCGGCCTTTCCGACAATATTGCAGCCTGTCTTCTCCGACAATTTGGTGAGGCGGATCTATCATGTTTTCAATACGAAAGCAACTATCGTTGGAGGACTTTAAGACTGACGAGAGGTGTGTTTCCGACAGCACCAACAAAGCCGTCAACTGAGCGACTTGAGAAACCACGCGCGAAAGCCTTGCCAGCTCTCAGAGCAGCCGCCATGGTCAGAGTAGAGAGAGAAGAGAGTTATGCATGTTGGTACCCTCGACCAACGCATTTATATGGGTTCGTCGAAAATGAGTAGGACGTGCTCTCGACCAAGCACCTCATAATGAGCACCCGTTTGTAAACAATCTTCCACAATTCGGAATTCGCAGGCGCACGCTGACCGGGGCCCCCTACACAGTGCGGCCGACGTGACGACCCTCGGGCTGGTGTATGTGCGGGTGAAACATGAGTCCGTATTGTATGTGCAAAGTGAGATCGAAAAGACTTTCGAAATACATGGGAGAGTAACTAACGAACGCAATGAACTAGGAGAATAAAAGCTTGAAACCCATCAGATTAAATGCAGGTACACGACCGTAAACATAGGAAGAGGTTGTGGATGCCAAAAAGGCGCTTAGAGCAAAGGACGAGGCAGAAAGGGGAAGGGGAGAGTGAGCAAAATATTGGAAACATGTGGACCGGGATGTCCGTCGTGCGATGCGTGCGTCATGCGGGCCATAAGACGAGTCAGAGGTTGGGTGGGAATATTGGAGAGGGGTATATGTCGAAGGGAAGAGGTGGTAACGAAGCCTGAGGGTTACATAATCCAAGGTTTCCGAGTTGAAAGTAATTCTACGGTTGCCGTTTCTTAACGTTCTGAGACAACCATTGCAGACCCTCGAATAGGCCCTCGCCGGTTGTCGCGCAGCTGCGTATGCATTAAATACGATGTCCATGCGTACAGATAGAGGTGCGTACCTTGGATGCACATACCACGACCTATCACGCATTCTGTGCAAACCGAGTTTCTCTGTGACTTCGGCCGGAGACATGGCTGTATTATGCCTTGGTGAGAACAACAACAGAATCATCAGATGAGATAACGCACCCCCAGGCAAATCCTGCTTGTTGGCGAACACAAGCAGTAAACATTCCTTCATCTCCCTGTCGCTCAATATCCTATGCAACTCCTGCTTGGCCTCGTCTATCCGCTCCCTGTCCTGACTATCCACAACGAACACAAGACCTTGGGTGCCAGTGTAGTAGTGTCTCCACAGAGGTCGAATCTTGTCTTGTCCTCCGACATCCCATACATTGAACCGTACATTCTTATACGTGACGGTCTCGACGTTGAATCCAACTAGAAAGAGATGAGAATATAGCAGTCTGTCCGGCGTGGAAGTCACACGCACCTGTAGGAATTGTAGTGACAGACTGATTCAGCTTGAGCTTGTACAGAATCGCTGAGAGCAGGTGTGTATCAACACTGTAGATGAGAGGCAATGTCAACCTGCCACGCACTTGTCTTTCCAGCAGCGTCAAGGCCCAACATCAACAGTCGCATCTCCTTGTTTCCGAATAGCTTGCCTGTCGGTGAGGGTTGAGGCCTGTCTGCGCTGTCGACCGGAAACAAGAGCACGTACCCAACGCCTTCGAAAGATTGGCACCCATGGCTAAAGACTGTGTGAAAGGTAAAGAACGACGGAGGGTGAAGCTTGGGGGAGGCGTGGGCCAGCGAAGAAAGCGAGAGAGACTCAATGAAACGGGCGCCTCCTGCCTTTCCTCGAAACGGCAACACCTCTACCAACCGGTAAGACCCCGGCCACCTTCAGTAGTTGTCCGGGAAGGGACCTGGGACACTCCACTCCGTGCCTCGGGTCCTGCTTAGAACCGACGCTGATGGTGACGGGTGCTGAAAAAAAAAATAGATACTAGAAAGCACAAATATTCCAGACGTCGGTACTCTACAAGGGTATCATGTAGTACAGACAGCACAAAAATCAGTAGCAAGAACCAAATGCCTCAAATCCTAGAAATAATCTACCCAGAAGCCACGCCCGGTAATGTAGGCTTTGGGGAAGCTAAATGCGACTGATTAAACACCTTCAACCATCCCTCACCCAAATCCGATCTCAAGGCCTCTATCCGTTGCCTGAACGCTTCCGCCTCGCTGAATTGAATGTCTCCATTCTCCCCGCCAGGCGTAGGAGGTTCATACATCGAGGCAGACACGCGCCCTCGTCGTGCAGTAGACTTCGAAGACATCGTTGCAGAACGACGGTGAGAAGATGTTCGTCTATCATTCGCGGAGGGTGATGAAGAGAGGTCGATAAAGTCTCTTTCAGGCGGTGGTGTCGGAGGAGAGAACTCAGTCTGCCGGCGTGTATGCCGTGAGACAAACTTCGGCGGGGGAAGGGGTATCGCGGAGGGAGGACTGGAAGGCGGTTTCCCAGCGGTAGTAGATGGTCTCCTGACTGGTAGGGGTGACTGCGAGGTAGGAATGATGGAGTTTGTGTGCTCTGGCGGGCGAGCACTAGGTTTCGCCGGGCTGGTTGTACGCTGCTGAACGTCACGTTCAGATGCACTACGTGCATGCGATCCGCCGCGCGAACTAACCACATCACCACCCCCATCCAGATCTACAATACGCTTGCTCTTCTTCTTTCTCCCTCGAGCCACCATAGCAGCCGTCTGAGGAGAGGCTCCTTGTGAATTTGGGGCAGACCCGGAAGGAGAGGCCTCAGGACTAGGGAGCGCTGGGACCACGAGTCCACCTGCCTTAGGTGAGGGGCTGCCGACTGGCACAACGGGCGGTGATGGTGCAGCAGTCGGCGCCGTACGTGCAGATGCCATCTGCTCTGGAGGAGGGGACGTCAAGTATCGCTTCTCATAGAAGCCAGGAGGGGATCCATCGAGAACGATTGTCTTTCCTTCCTTCCAGAACAGATCGAAGCATCGTATTCGATATCCTTCCTCAATTTCCGTTAAGGGGTTGCCCTCGACCCATACTTCGCTGATGTTGGGCAGTGTGGCAAGTCGACCTATTTCTGCACTCTCCTCGATGATATTGTGCCGAAGGTCGACCCGTTCAAGGGCGAGCAGCCGTTCTAGGCCACAGATAGATTCAAGGCGATTCCGAGAGAGATTAAGTCGAAGGATCTGCCCGAGCATGGTATAAATGCCAAGGACAGAGTCAATCATATTATCCGAGAGGTTCAGCGAGACAAGGCTATAAAGGGTGGATAGACCTGAAGGGACGGAGACGAGTAGATTCGACGACAAATCGAGGTGGTTGACGGAGGTAAGGTAAGGTAGTGGTGAGGGCGGGAGGAATGTTAGAGCGTTCTCGGCCAGTGAAAGATGCCGCAGAGATGACCAGCTCAGTGACGGCAGCTCAGATTTCGTAGAAGCTGGTAATGAAACCTCTTGCACCCCTGGAGTGGGGGGAGGCGAAGGGGCGTCTTCCGCATCCTCGGGGACGGTCTCCGGGAGGCGCGTCCTACGGAAGGATCCTTGGTGCGAAAGCGAACCTTTTGAGCGCATTCTAGGAATCACCGCCCGCCCTTCACTTCGGGCCTGGTCGTCCAAGACTGCATTGATAAAGACGTCGGATACATCTTCCAGCCCGCTTCGTTTGATCGAGAGGCTCTTTAAGCTGACCGAGAGCTTGTCCCATCCAGTGAGTGTCCGCGGATCCACGTCCACACATTCCAGCAATTGTAAGCTCTTGAAAGCGTACAATGGAAGAGCGTGTATTATTGGGTCATTCGCAAGTTCGGAGATCATTCGAGGTTCAGGAGCGTGTATCCTAAGGGCAGGTAATATCGTGAAAGACGAATAGATATACTTGAGTTCCGCGTCAAGTGTGACGGGCGCAGGCCTCCCCCACCAACCCGCTCCCAAAGACAGCCTCGAGACCGCCGTTAACGTCGAGGTAAACGAGCGGAACGAAAGCGCGTCCGACCTGTCCGCGCCTGGTATGCTGATGTAGTTCATGGGACGCGACGGGTTCTCCACCTTCACGTCTAACCTCCCAACATCGTATCCCAGAGCCTCCATACGAATCAAGAGGTAACATAGGTGATGTATGTCGAATGCCAGTACAGCAGGCTTGACGTTCGTTGGTGCAGTGGAGGTGTCAAACCAGCCCAGAGGATTGAATATGGATGATGCCTCAGCTGCTTTTGCTCTGGAACGGCGTCGTGACAGAGCAACACCCGCTGCTGCGAGACCAGCTTCGTTCGCCCTGATATATGTTGCTATTCTTCTGATATATTCATCGCCTGGTTCGTGCTGCATGTCGTCCGTGAAGAGGTGGAGGGTGAAGTGCAAGTGCAGGAGCCTGCAGGCAACTGGCAGCAAGAGTGAGGGGAGGCCTACTTAGGCAGTCCGGATCAGGCGGATAATGCGCGCTCCGTGGGAGGAGTGCTATTATAACGGCGATTGCCGAGGCTGGTAATTGGGAGGGCTGGACGCGTACGCGGCTTGCGTCCTCCCATCGTCAGTCTTCGTACACACCACTTAGCTTACTTCCCATTCTACGACAGAACCATGGCGAAAATTACAGTGAAGACGTTGCAGCAGAAAGTTTTCCAGGTTCGTCGCTGATTTGATGTAGTATTGCGCCACACTGACTAACATGGATTCGAACACTTAGCTAGATGCAGAGGCCTCGGATACGGTTGGTGATCTGAAGAAGAAGATCCAAGAGTTACAGGGACACCTTGTGGAGAATCAGAAGCTTATCTTCTCTGGTGAGGATCTTCGAATCGTGTCTTGGGCCACTCAACGGCTCACAAGGATCGCATTCGTTACTCTAGGTAAAATCCTGGACGACGAGAAGACAATCGGATCATGCGACATCAAGGAGAAAGACTTCCTTGTATTGACGGTTTCTAAGGTATTTGTTCAATTTTCTCATTCTTCGAAGGTCGTTGTGACCAAACTCCCCTTATTTAAGCCCAAACCGACATCCAAACCCGTTGCCCAACAATCACCAGCTGCATCGACAAGTGCCCCGACCGTCCCAACTGCCACTAGTGCTCCAACTGTACTTCCTCCAGCACCAACTGCCACTATTCCTACCGCCCCACAGCCTCCCAATGCCCCAGTTCTCACGCCCGCACAGCCTGCTGCAGTAGAACCTACTGAACAGCGGCCTGTCCAGGATGGAAATGCGTTCGTCACTGGGTCCGCATTGCAAACTTCTATCCAGGGCATGATTGAAATGGGTTTCGAGCGTGAACAGGTGATGAGGGCACTCAGGGCCAGCTTCAACAACCCGGAGCGTGCTGTAGAGTATTTATTCAACGTGCGTCGTCAGACTCAACTTAGTATCACACTGTCGCTCATACCTCTTTCTCCGACAGGGAATCCCTGCTGGGCTCGAAGCAGTTGCTGCAGGTGCTGCACCACAAGCTGCTGCTCCTGCGGCTGGTTCTGTTGCTCCACCACCCCCTGCTGCTGCTACCGTCCAACCCGCTGCCGCTCCTCCTGCTACCCATCCTGCTACTGCTCGTCCCGCTCAGAATCAGAACCTCTTCCAACTTGCACAACAACAGCAAGCACAACCTCAGCAGCTGGGTGGTCGCCCAGGAGGGGGTAATGCTCCTGTCATGGTACCCGTCGGCCCCGGAGGCACTCTCGATATGGAGGCTATCGCTAACCAACCTCAAATTCAACACCTCCGTCAGCTGTTGAGGCAAAACCCTGCCTTGATTCAGCCTATCCTTCAGGACATCGCCACCCAGAACCCACAGCTTGCTCAGGTATTCCAGCAGAATCCGGAGGTCATAGCTCAGCTGCTAGGTATCAATTTGGAGGAGGTTGGCGATGCGGAGGGAATGGAGGAGCACGCTATTCAGGTTACACCCGAAGAGGCTGCTGCTATCCAGCGCGTAAGTTTGAACGACTGCACATATTATTCATTACTAATGTTTGCGCCACAGTTGCAGGATCTTGGCTTCCCACGACACCTTGCCATTGAGGCATACTTTGCATGTGACAAGAACGAGGGAATGGCAGCAAATTACTTGTTTGAAAATTCGTTTGAGGATTGAATATCGAGCGCTGAGCCTTTGTGTCTTGTCTGTCGTGGTTGTATATGGTATCGGTCCTGTATAACATTCTGTCGATTGTATTTCTTTGACTCGTTTTTTGTTATTCATTCATGCGGCCTGGGCCATGATCCCACTTATGAAATATACTTCCCCTTGCAATAATGCCGGAACCTCTCACTTTCAGTTTCACAAACTGCCCAAATTATCGCCCCCACGTGACCGTGACCAGAGGCATGTCCGGGTTCGGCACCTGCGGCTTAATCACGACTTCAAGTTCGACTCCCCGCGATAATTCACCTCTCGAACCTTTCGACGACTCGACACAAAACACCACTCAGACAAATTTCCTGAACATTTTTATGTAACACCAGTAAAACGACCCCTTGTCTTTGTTTCCCGCACATCACAACATGAAGAAAACCGAGGCCCCTGAGTCCGCTAGTGAGCCTGGGGACCAGTCGCAGGATACAGCGAGCTTTTTGAGACGTCTCGCGGGTCCCTCGGTCATGAAAGCAGGGTGAGTCGATATGGCTAGTAATAAACATCATCTAGTAACTAGTACACCCGTGTAGTCTTGCCAAAGACCAAACTGAGATCAATAGAATTATTGCAGAGGCTTCGAAGGGATCCAAGTTCTACGAGGTGAAGAGTGTTTCTCTCGTTGTACTAGGCCATCAAAACTCAGCCCAATCGACATAGAACGAGAAGCGAAAGGACAAGGAGCTCACCGAGCGGATAGATCGCATATTGAAGCAGAGGGATGATGCAATGAGAGGCGCAGATATTGGTGTGCTGATTGCTTACGATATCCACAATCATTATTGAAATATTTCTCATTTTTATAGCAAAGATAGAAGTCTATGTGGATCATCTTGTGAGTTCGCCTTATTGATTGTAGTATACCTGGATTCAACAGCAGCCATAATCTAGCTCGAGGAGATGGAGGCTCATCGGGATCTCACTCAAATTATAGTTCACGTCGACATGGATGCTTTTTACGCCAGCGTTGAGCTGCTGGATGATCCATCGCTTCAGGGCAAACCATTCGCAGTAGGTGCAATGTGAATATGTTTTCGCCACATGCTAATCGTAGTAGGTCGGGCACGGGGTCGTGTCTACAGCATCATACGAGGCGAGAAAGCAAGGTGTACGCTCTGGAATGGCTGGTATGTCCACAATATTAAAACGACTCCGAACACTTACTTTATCGCATATTTCTGCAGAATTCATTGCGATGAAACTATGCCCGGAGCTAGTTGTCGTATCAACTCATTTCCCGCGGTATATGGAAATCTCAAACAAGGTCATGAACATACTCAGGAGATATGATCCTAACATGCAGCCCGGTGGGTGCGATGAGGGTTATCTAAAGTACGTCATCCCCCCGTAGAGAATTCCGGCTTCCCCTCATTATGATCCCCGCCGCTAGTATCACTGAGTACTGCGAGACTCATGTCGTTTCTGCGGGCGATTGCGTTCAGCAAATGCGCGATATCATACACAAGGAGACTGGTTTGACGGTTAGTGCAGGCGTTGCCCCCAATAAGGTAGGTTATAATAATTACGGTGGTATAACAAACACTCAAGTAAATTTTTTCAGATGCTTGCCAAAGTAAGTCTCGGAAAAACAGTGATTGTCTACCCCCGTCTGATCCCGTCTAGATCTGCTCAGATAAGGTAAATACCTTGGAACATGGATTCGAGATGTTAATATGCATTGCCACCTGTAGAACAAACCAAATGGCCAGTTTATGCTCGAATTCACACCCGAAGCAGTGAAAGGATTCATGCATAACCTCCCTATACGTAAGGTTCCAGGCATTGGTAGAGTGAACGAGAGGCTCCTGGATTCAATAGGGATCAAGGTATGTACTAGTATTTCTGCTCGTTTGCGCTACAACAGCTGATATGAAACGAACTTGAGACTTGCGGAGATATTTATACGCATCGAGCAACAGCATCCCTTATGGATAAGCAGTTTGGACTCGTATTCCTCCTACAAACTTATCTCGGCATCGCCTCAAACATCGTTCAACCGTTTCAGAGAGAGGAGAGAAAGAGCATTGGCACAGAACGGTTCGCTGTTCCCACAAGCTTTCAATTTGACGTTATTTATTCGCAACAACAGAACATTTCATTCCATAGGAAACAAAGAAAGTATTCTGGAGAAGCTGGAAGAGATCGCCGCGGAATTGGAAGAGGATATGGAACGCACCGGTTGGACGGGTAAAACTATCACTTTGAAATACAAACTTGACACTTATCAAGGTGACAATCATTTCTACTCGGTTTCTATTGTTACTTCTTTCTCAACCTTCTAATCCAGTGTTTACGCGAGCGAAATCTTTTGACAGATGGATATCCACAAAAAAGGAAGATTTATTTGCAGTACGTGGACGTTATTCACCTCTTAGTCTAGCTAAGTTTCGTTACATAGGTAGGCAAGGAGTTATTACTACCAGAGCTTCCTCTAAAGCTCCGCCTGATCGGCCTCCGGGTCACCAAACTCAAGGACCTTCGCGAGAATGCTGAAGCAAAACCAGGAAGCATAAAGAGAGTGAGCGGCAGAGCATAGTTGATTATTACTTTGTCGTGGCTAATTAGGTCGGTTGCGCAGTTCTTTGAGAGTGCAAATCCGCCTACTTCTCCGAGAAAGAAACGTAAATTGGAAGAGTCTCCAGACGAAGAACGTACGAGCTTGTCCCAAGACGGCTATGAGGAATACATGCCCAATGCCGATGATGACGCAGAGTATGATGGTGAATGTGAATCTCACGAAGAAATATTTGGCCTCAATGAGTGGAACGTCAAAAAACCGACGTCCTCTGCTAGCATCAATGGCAGCGAAAAGAAACCATCAAGAAGTGTCTCACCCACGAAACCTGTGAGCACCACGTCGAATTCCTCAATACCGGAGGTAGTAAGTGAAGTATGCACGGCGAATCATACTTGTCCTATCTGCTCGAAGACTTTGCAGACAGACAATCAGGGGCTCAACGCTCACATCGACTTTTGCTTGAGTAAGGGAGCAATACTAGAAGCACAGGCTGCAGCTTCAGGAGGCACAACCCACAAACTCAAAACATCGACAAACACGCTGCATTCCTGGACGAAACGGACTAAGAAGCGTAAATAAATCCATTCCGTCGTGCGCTAGACACCGGTTTTATATTTGCGGATTTGCGCAATGTATCGGTAGGGATGTATTGGTAGACTAGCCTTGGGTATGAAGATAGTTGTATTCGGTTAAATGCGCTCAAGGGGCAGATCCTGCAACGGGGTTAGGATAAAGGAATAAAATCTGATTAGAAGACTCACCTTGGTTGCCGCAACCGGTCGACGGCCAATTACCGGCAGTCTCTCCGGTAAGACAGGCTCCGTTCCAAAGAGGGCTACCATCTGAACCAGACCACTGCGAACACGAGACTTCTTGGAAGGTGCCGGTAAGAGCGCCATGACCTGAAATAATAATAATCAGCTATTAGTCTAACTTCATGGGTGATGACATTGGATGAAGCTCACCACTCGGGAAGAATTGGGCAGCTCCACCGGTGTCCTCACAAATGTCGAAGCTACCATTGTTATGAGTGTACGAGAAGTTATGAGAAGTGATATAGCATACTGGAATGGCTCGTTGTGCTGATTGTTTCTGTTGCTCTGCGTTTGTCCACACCACTCTTGATTGCCTGCAATAGGGCACAAATCTGTGACTTTGACAACGATAGTCTTGCCAAACGGTCCAGTATAGCCAGGGGAGTACGGATCCGCGTTACCAGTCAGGGCAAAGCAGCGACCGCATGCGTCACCAGCTCCAGAACCTGGCGCTGAGCCGAACGAGAGCTGATTAATGGCTGCCGAGAAACCGCTTGCAGAACGACCACAAGCTGAAAAATGGATTAAATTGAGATATACCGAAATGTAATAAGAAACATACCAGGCGAGCCACATCCAGAGTAGTAAGTGAACGAAGCCGTTCCAGAGGCTTGTTGCACGTATCCACCAGTGGCCCTCTTTTCAGGCACAGTGAGGGCACTTGCCAGGCTGGCGATGGCGAGGAAGGAGAACAGTGTTGAAAACCTGGACATGATTGCTGTAGTTACCAGTAGTTAAAGCGACCCATTTATACGTCTCGAAGGCAGAGGTATTATCCGACACGGTGACTGTTATAATATAAGTAAGTTGACAGTTGAATGTCGTTCTATTTAGCGGTCGGTATATTTTCGTCACAGTGTCGGATGCACGCGACACAGCTGATTGTTGGAAGAAAGGGCCGACAATTCAGCCACTTTAAGACCGCATGATTTGCCAGATTTATTATTTCAGAAGAGTGAAATTGCGGATGGTCTAGGTTGTGTCGAGTTGAAGAGTTTCTGGACAACGGTGTAAAACTTCCAAGTTTGAATGCAACAACTTTCCGCCGGTCCTTGTGGTCAAAATTGAGCGTTGAGTAATGGAATTCTAGCCTGTACCAACAAGATAAAATGAAAACTTTAGCATCGACTCTAACGATGATAGCTCGACTCTTTCTTACTGGATGAAGCTAGAGTTGATAATATATTTTGAAGTCACCAGTGGGATAGATCACCGGCAGTTACCACTGCATGTCGTCCCGGAGCTATGACAGCCGGGGATTCCAGGATGGTCGTCGATGGGCAATTCACAACGCTTAGTTCAGAGATGGTAGAAAGACGGCACGCTTGGGAAAGTCCAAGGCAGTTCAACTGTTCGGTGGTTTAGTACGGCGCAAATAAGGAAATGGCCTGGATTGGAAGGACCAATCTTGGTGGCGTTTCCGTATTAGGCCCATGGCATGGCGCCACCGTGACCGCAGAGCCCCAGTGATAGTACGACTTGGACGACCACCACTAGCTTGAGACTCGAGTAGTCGGGAGGACATCTTCTAAATCTCTTCCCTACTTTAAAAATGAGTGAATACTGGGTCTCCAACAAGAAGTACTTCTGCAAGTACTGCAACATATACATTGCCGACGATAAACCATCTCGAACTCAGCATGAAAGTGGTTTGAGACACAAGGGGAACGTGGAACGTTTCGTCCGCGGACTGTATAAGGCTGGAGAGAAGAGAAAGCAGGATCTTGAAGAGGAGAAGAGAGAAATGGCGCGAGTAGAAAAAGTGAGCAAAGCTACGCGTATCAGTATGCCTTCCATGACTGACTGAACGTCTATCCAGGCAGCACAGGCAGCCTATGCACAAGACGTTGGTGCTGGTCTAGTAAAACCCGGCAGCAGTAGCGCCGTCCCTTCCAGCTCGAAAGAACCTGGACCTAGCAAACCTGCTACCAAGCCGTCCGATCCGTATACGAATTACTCAACAGCTGCATCACTGGGCTACGTAGACCCGGATGCCGAAAGACGGAAAATCGAGGCAGAACGTCGGATGAAAGAGGGAATCGTCGGTGAATGGGAAGTGGTAGAAGTGCCTTCCACAGGGACAGAAGGCCTCGGAGGCGGGCAAGAGGAGGGACAAGTAGACGGGAGGGACGTTGCTCAAACTGACGCGCACACCGACACGGAGCGTAAACGTCAAGTTGAAGTACAGGCAGATGACGATGATATTCGCCCTTGGAAGTTGAGGAAAAAGACACTTGACATTGGGTTTGGGGAAATTTACGATCCTGGCGTTATACCGATAAAGCTGAAGACTAAGAAGGAGGAGGCTCCAGACACTTTGAATACGAGTCCAAATATCGCTGCGTCTACGAGCAGTAACAATGGTATTAGCGCTCTTCCAAAGTGGACGGCAAAGGGGTGGAACAGGCCTGGCGAAGCTCAGGGGCCTTCGAGTCCCCCTAAGACCTCTTCTACGGAGAAAGAAGGTAGTCTATCCCCTGCTCCGGAGGTATCGCCTTCAATAGCCAAGGCTGAACCGGTAGACGTTCTGTCCCAACCTTCGAAGACGGACGCCCAGGATAGCTTGCAACCCAAGGCCGAAGAAGCAGAGCCTAACCCAGCCCCGGCAGCAGGCAGCCTTTTTCGAAAACGAAAAGGACCCGCAGGGGCAAGAGGGAGGCGATAGAAAGTGTGGAAAGGCATCAGGCAGGAGGCTGATAGGTTGCAGAGCTTTCATGCTGTCCTGTATGAGAGACAAACTTTCCGTGATTATGCGAATGGTCGTGTATTGTTATAAATATATAGCTGCGAGCGTAACTCGCATCTTGCTCAATTTCACAAGACCGGGTATTGGGTATCAGCCACAGCTATCAACGGCGAATAACAACTTGATTTAAAGATATAATGATAGATATAATACACTTGAGATAATCTACTATAGCTACATGGTTGATAGATAATGTCCCTATGGAATAAGGATACAAAAATAGTACATAGCAATGTCGGCAAGTTAAGTCTCCAATAAATATGACATGCAAATGAAGCAGGAACACGGAAATGAAGAGGCCAGCCTCTAATACGGAAGATGAAAGCGTGCATATCACATAAGTGACCGAACCTCAACTCGAAGTTGAGCCGTTTCCGCGGACAACGCTGATACACGTGAGAACTGAATCCCACATTTCCCCCTTTTCGCTGAATTCTACTTTCTTCTCGTCCCCAGGGTGTGTCGGCGTAACGCTCGCCAAAGGGGACACTCCCTGCTCGATGAACGTCATGGGTGTAAACTCGGAAGATACAAATAGTTTGAGGAATGCTGCGCCTGTGTGAGCTCCGTCTGAGAGTGTGAAAGATAGGGCTTCTGAGTCTAGAGCGCCGGAGCCAATGACCATATGTTGGTGTGCCTTCAGAGGGGCTTGTGGATTCGAAGGGTCCGGATGGTAGACCATGCTGATGCTGTAACCGCCGGAGTCCATGCTCACGAGGTAGGGCCATAGATCATAATCAGAGTAATTGTGCAGGACGACTGAATAGACAGAGTCTTTCTCGTCATCAACTATCTGCGCCTTGCCATCCACGAGGAGGTTCCCGCTAACTCTCGTCCACGTTTCGGAATCAAGTCGGTAGAGCTCCATAGTGACGAGACCGAGCAGCGGCCTCGATGGATTTTTGCGGTGAAGATGAAGATGGAAACGAGCGGCCGCATCAATCACCTTGAGGTCTGAATGAGATTCTGTGCTAGGAAGGTGAATGATTCGCCGACTGTTGGCAGCGAGTAGCTGATCGTGTCGCTCAACAAGGAGTTGATTTCTCTTTAGAGTAAGAGACATATCAGCGTGACTGGAGCTCCTGACGCGGACAATGTTGACACCGTCCTTGGACCCGTTATGGGGTGACTTGTTATCCAGTGCTCGGCTGATGCGACAACGACGAAAGAGGTTGAAGAAGGAGCGACGGAGATGAACACGGAACGGTACTTTGTTGTTCCATTTCGTCACTCGCGCCCAATGAGCCTTCCCAGTGGGGGCTGCTTTTGACTGAGCCTTCTTACGCGCAAGACACCATGTAGGATGCACAGTGACAGCAACATAAGAGGCTAATACGGGGTTGATCGAGCCTGTGTAGTTGTGGTCGTGAAGGGTAAACTCGGTGCCATCACCAACACCATGAATAGCGCCGGCATCGATACGAAATTTGTCTTGGTCGTATGGCTCGACGGGCACGAAGCGACCATCAGGAACAAAGGGAACTCCATTGAAGAGGAGGCGTCCGTTGTGAGGGCCGACGAGAGCTGGCTTGTGGCCTTCCATCGCCTCCTCAATAAGGTAGAGGAGCTCGCTGTACGTCGAAGTGTGAAGGGGCACGGAATCCTTGACCGAAAGGAGTGCACGAGTGAACAAACCCCCTCCCTTGCCTTCGAAAGCGCTTCCACCAGGGCGAGAGGCAGCTAGGACAACATGTGATCCGCAGCTCGCGCGTGCAAAACCACGTACGATGTCAATGCTAGATCCTCCCAGTGCGCTCCGCCAGAGACCCTTATACAAGTCATCTGGTACGGCCTTGATCGTAGGGGTCCATCGGACGTGGCGACGCTCACGCACAGTCGTATGCGCTGAGAAGCAGCAGTCTAGGATTACAGTGATGTTACCACCTTTTGCCTCAGCAAGGTCTCTCAACATAGCATGTAGGGAGCGATCAGAGATGCCTGCTACGCGGCCTTCGGGGCTCTTGCAGTCGTGGTCGTATGGACAAAGGACTTCAACTTCCTTCATGCCGTCGGTGTACCAGCCACGTGGAGAATGGACGGAACTCCCGTGTCCGGAGAAGTAAACGAGGATAGCGTCATCTCTATCGATGTCGGGGTTGTTGACAAGGTGAGCCATAAAGTTGTCTTCAATTGCCCGCTTGGTCGCCTGGGTGTTGGTCAGCAGGCAGAGCTGGTCTCGGGGAACGTGAAGGTCGTGTGTAAGCCATTGCCTGACGCACAGCGCGTCATCGACGCAAGACTCGAGATTCCAGACGTTGCCAGATTTGTAGTCGTCAATACCTATACTTCATCAGCCGACGTAAGTGGGTTATAGGCGTATTGAGGTGACTGACCGATGATGAGTGCGAACACTCTGGATGCCATGGCTACTAAGATAGTTACCCAGCTCGTTGTTGCAGCTGCTGACAGGGACCAGAATACAAAGGGGGGTGAAAACGTAGCTTAACCTACAGCTTACGACCCTATTGCTCTCCCTTATACTTTCCAAAGCTGTTCCATGCGCAGTGCGAACTAGGCTTGTGTTTTCCCCCATTATGTCATGGACACCTGGCATGTTAGAAAGGATGATTGGTGACAGTACCACTGGAGTCCATACACGGACCATGTGGAGTTAATCAAATGAAACATATGGTCCAGAGCACTTACAATGCGCGAATGGTATTGGGGCATAGGGGGGCTGATCATCCTGTTCAGGATAACATATTCGTAGTTCGAGTTAGAGCATCGTCGTCAACGGTAACGGTGGTCTCTAATTGGGTAAAAAAAGTAAGCTCATAGGAAATTAGATCGTGGTCGAGCGGTACGGAAGCGAATGGGATGCCCGAGTGACTCTTGGGGCAGAGTGACCTTTTCAGCGAGGAAAACAGTTGGTGCGGGGTTGATGCATGAGGCGACAAATGAAGTGCAATTTGTACAAACGTTAATATTATGGAGCCATATCTCTGCTAGAATATCTCTGCTCTCGGCATCCAGTCGCGTAAAGGGCTGGGTGCTGGCGCACAGCGAGCCAAATTCTGTCTTCCCCCGACGATCAGCTTGAAGGGTCTGTTGGTAACATCTGAAGGATTAATGAATCAGTTTCTCTGTAGTAGAGCAAACAGGCTAAGTCTCTACCTGCTGCACTTTTGCCTAGACGAGACATGTCCTTGCGCACGAGATGCTGTGAGTGAGTAGTTCGAGTCCAAGTCCGAGCTCGAGCAGACGAATGGGAGCCCCTTGCTCGGCCTAGGCCGAATAACCACGTGACCGCGACAAGCCACGCGGGCTGAGCGACTCCGAGGCTTTAGCCTTTCCTCATCCCTCACTTCTCATCCGCAGACTATATCTTCTGCAAGTTCTCAAAATACATACAAGAGTAACTGCTTCTTTGATTTGCACGCAGATCTAACCATTATACGGTACTAAAAATACTAGGCACACGACAATGAGCTATGTTTGTCACCAGTGCAAGCATCCCCTGCAGGTCATTTCATCTTCGTTCCTTTGCTGCTGTGCATGACGCTGAGCCATTTGCGGTACTGTTCAGCTAGATGCGTCCTTGGAAGACCTCTCGCCATCAGCTTACGACATGATCGCATCCTCATTACCACCTGCGCAATCGTTACAATCCCGCCCCGCATTACCTTCAGAGAAACTCGCTCAGCTTCCCTCTCCTACCTCTGTCAAAGCCGCATGGCAGCGTTCAGCACGTAGTAACCCTTCATCACCGTCTCCTCTCTCACCGCGAACACAAGGCAAGCCTGCACATGGTCCACGCACACCTGTATTACCCAACGAGTCATTTGTGCTGCTGCAAGATTCCAGTTACGGCGGAATACCCTCAACTACGACCTCATTATCATCACCCAAGAAAGCCGCGTCTGGTACCAAATTTCGGCAGAATACCCAACCACCGCGGCCTTCCTCTCCACGTGAACAAGCTGATCAACCGAACCCTTCGCCCCTCTCGCACCATCTTCGATCGACGTTACGTCTCTTCAATCTACTTTCTAGTCGTACAGATCTTGATCATCCGCTTTGCGCTGAGTGCACGGATAACCTTCTCGGAGAGCTGGCACGGCAGCTGGAGGAGACAAAGAAGACACGCGATGGCTATATTGCATTTGAGAAGGAGGTTAGAAAGGAGAAGGAACGAGAAAGGGACGGTCCTAGTAAAGGGGAGGTTGATAGCAAGATTGAGAAGCTAAAAGAGGAGGAGCGACTCGCGGTTGAGCAATTAAAAGCTGCCGAGGCAGAGCATGCTCAGTTGCAGGAAGAGCTGAACGCTCTGGAGCTTGAAGAGAAGACTCTCGAAGAAGAGGAAGCCGAGTACGGTCTGACCGATTTTTATGCTGACAATTTCCGTACTGACTCGGGATATGAGATTCTGGCGAGCACATAATGCGCATTTATTGAAGTCGGCGGAGCAAGAAGCCCAGCTTACGTCGCTTCGCGCTGCCTATGCTGCTGATTCAGCAACTCTAGAACAGCTGGAGCGCACGAACGTCTATAATGACGCTTTCTGCATTGGACACGACGGTGTGTTCGGAACTATCAATGGTCTCAGACTGGGCAGGGTCCCCAGCGTACCTGTACGATTGTCTATTCTTCTAATTCCGAATTCCACTAATGCTGGTAACAGGTTGAATGGGCCGAAATCAACGCGGCTTGGGGTCAGACGCTCCTTCTTCTGTACACGATTGCTCGGAAACTAGATTATACGTTCGAAGGGTAAGCCCGAACCCACGGATAGTTGACCAAGCAAGAGAGACTGAGACGTTACACTCAGATATCGCTTGACGCCTATGGGGTCCTTCTCACGAATAGAACGGACGACGCCGACAGATAAAGCCACATACGAACTATATGGTTCAGGTGACCTCCATATTGGCAGGCTGCTACACAATCGTAGATTCGACTTTGCCATGGTGGCATTCCTTGACTGTCTCAAGCAACTTGTTGATTACGTGAAGTCGCAGGACCCCCACGTTGAGTTCCCACATCAGTGAGTTCTGACTGCACATGGACTTGTGAGCTTGTTCTCAAGCATGCCTACGCTTATAGGATCGTCAAAGACAAGATTGGTGAGGCCTCGGTCAAGTTGCAGTTCAGTCAGGAAGAAGCATGGACTCGGGCGTTACGACATGTCCTGCTCGCGCTGAAGATATTATTGAAGTGGACCACCAATGGCAGCAACGGGTAGCCTTGATGCCGCTGACTTTGGGCTACGTATGTCGACTACACTCGGCGACGATCAAGCCGCATGATTTGGAGTCCTTGGACGCTGGTATCGGCGTGTCAGTGTGCGTGCGAGTGTGGTCGAACTGGCATGCGGCTCTCCATGATCGTCCCTGCAGAGACTGTTTTCAGGCTAGAAGCTTGCACCTTGCCTCTTGCAAGCGGTGCTACCACATACCTGATACCTATGGACTTTTTGAGACTTTGTACATTAGCTGCACTTTTTTACAGAGGATACGGTGACGTTATTTCCAGTGGTCTCGTCGGCCTCGTGCACAGATATCTTTGCGATACACCCTCATCAGCGCTCTTACGTCCCTGTATTGCGATCAATCTCGCCTATGAAGCTGACAAGCGGATGACGACAGACTTTGTGCAAAAGACGTGCTTGTCACTACCTGCGTTTTCTTCTCGTTTTCTAGTGAGTGTATTTGGAACGAATCGACCGGCTTTTGCTCACTGGACGCATTGTATTCGACAGGGCTTGCTTGAATGGGGCAGACACCCAACTCTAAGGGATGATCGAATCAGGCGCCCGCAAGTTGGCTGACAAACAATCTGAGAGAGAGGTGTAATTTTTCGGGTGTAAGTGTTATCCGAGTCTTTAGATTTCTCTCAATCTCATCCTCATCACCCCGTATAAGAACTGGCTGAGTAAGTCGCAGCATTTGATAGCTCCCCCACCCGCAGCCATATTTCAGTTCAGCGTTCAACGTTCAACCTTGGGCGTGAAAGCTCACCGCCATGGGTCTCTTGTCTCTCGGAACACCGCTTGCGTGGAACGACGCCAAGAAGCACGCTGATCATGTTAGGGAACATGGCATTACACAGTTCTTACACATCTGGGATAGGCTCAAAGAAAGGCACGGAGACGAGTTGCTGTGGGGAGACGAGGTATGTCTAATCTACTCTAGTTCATGGCAAGATTATCAAAACGCGTTCTTCTCGTACAGGTAGAATACATGGTCGTCACATTTGATAACCAGGAGCGGAACGCAAAGCTCTCACTCCGCCAGTCCGAGATTCTCGCCAAATTACAGAAGATTGTAGATGATATAGCCTGCGATTGCGACAAGTACGTTCTCTGTTTGTTCCCCATCACCTAAGGAGATCACTCACGGTCATTTAGTCAGTCCCTACCAACGTATCACCCAGAGTATGGGCGTTTCATGTTAGAGTCGACTCCTGGTGCACCATATACGGGCAGCTTGAGTGACCTGCTATGTGTTGAGCCGAACATGAGAACACGGTGAGCAAAATGTCGACGATCACCCTTGACCTCCTCTAACGCGCTATGTCACCTAGTCGTCATATTGCCCGCAAACACCTCAAGCCCAATGAGCTCCCCATCACTCTGACTTCGTTTCCTCGGTTGGGAGTGCCAGGAGTGTTTACGGAACCTCACTTTGACCCCTCCGATGCGACCTCAAGTCACAGTCTGTTTCTCCCGGAAGAAATTACAAATCCTCACGCTCGTTTCCCGTAGGTGTACTTCACACGCGCCATTTCTCCAGAAGCCCATTTTCATTGCTTTAGGACACTTACGGCGAATATCCGGAGACGAAAAGGCTCGAAGGTCGCAATCAACCTCCCTTTATTCATAGACCGGAATACCCCTAGACCGTTTGTAGATCCCACAATCCCATGGCAGCGGAACATCTACCCGGAAGACCCAGGTGAGCGGCGCAGATCACATACTTCTCTGCGCAGCTCAAGGAGCTGATGTTCGTTGAATACCACAGAGGCGAAGAACGGAGCCGCACTGATAGATCACGTTTATATGGATGCCATGGGTTTCGGCATGGGCTGCAGTTGCCTGCAACTGACGTTCCAGGCTTGCAATGTTACTGAGGCGCGAAGATTATACGACGCGTTCGTCCCTTTGGCTCCTGTTCTGGTATGGTTACTATATCTGCATACCTTGTGTTATTCATGATTGACGTAGAATTTGTCTAGCTTGCACTAACTGCTGCTAGTCCATTGTGGCGGGGATACGTTGCCGACGTTGACAGCAGGTGGGACGTAGTGGCTGCCAGTGTTGACGATCGCACGGAAGAGGAGCGTGGTCTCAAGGTGTGTGCGAGCTCCTTTTGGATTTGTATATACTGGTACGGTTCTAATCCTGGAATAGCCGTTAAGGGAAAGCCGATTCCGTATACCAAAGTCACGATACGACAGTGTCAGCCTTTACATCTCCGACAATTGGATGAACCGCCCTGAATACAACGATATTGACGCTCCTTACGACGCCGCAATATTCGAGCGACTTAAAGAGCATGGTTCGTCATTACCTGTTATTGACCACGTTGTGAATATTGACTTTGACTCAAGGAATTGACACACCCCTGGCTCGTCACCTCGCACACCTATTCATTCGAGATCCCCTTGTCATCTTCTCTGAGCTCATCGATCAGGACGACACAACAAGCACCGATCACTTTGAAGTCAGTTATGTATATTGACCCTCACACGTTCATAGCACTTATGCCTCCCCCATCCCCTAGAATATTCAGTCGACTAACTGGCAAACGGTCCGGTTCAAACCGCCTCCCGCTGGATCAGAGATAGGCTGGAGAGTAGAGTTCCGCCCTATGGAAGTGCAGCCAACGGATTTCGAGAACGCGGCGTTTGCTGTATTCATAGTGCTTGTGTCGCGAGCTATTCTGCATTACAGTCTCAACTTTTATATTCCCATATCCAAGGTATGTCATGACGTCTACTCGCTCATCGTTAACGACATTATTGACGAAAAATTCGACTCTAACAAAAGGTGGATGAGAACATGAGACGTGCTCAACGACGTAATGCCGCCCGGGAAGAGAAGTTCTATTTCCGCAAGGACGTCTTCCCGGCTGGTGTCCCCTCACCGCTTTCTACGCCTCTCTCGTCGCCGCACTCATCCGGAGCGAGCTCGCCGATCGAATCGAACGGGGTCAATGGTAATATCCATCATAAACCCAGGAAGCTGCAAAACTGTTTTGGGGAGGTACCGAAGCCGGAGACGAGTGATGTGTTTGGGCCGATTGAGGACGAATACGAGGAATTTACGTTGGATGAGATATTTAACGGTAAAGGGGATCAGTTCCTTGGGTTGCTCGGTCTAGTTCGGGCCTACCTCGACACCTTGGAAGTCGAAGCTTCTGAGTTACTGAGAATTAGGGAATACTTGGATCTCATTGAGCAACGTTCAAACGGCAAGTAGTCTGTAAACATGGCCTCGAAGGAGATTGTTGACCTTTTCTTTCTTCAGGTAAACTGATAACTCCGGCGACGTGGATACGAAACTTCGTACGCTCCCATCCAGCGTACAAGTTTGATTCAGCGGTCAGCCAAGAGATCAATTACGATCTGTTCATAGCTATCGACGAGATGTGAGTGTCTGTGCTTGAGTTATCGAATCGTCTTCAGCTCATACTCTTTCAGTGAACGTGGTATCCGATCAGCACCAGACCTCCTTCCCGGTTTCTACACCACCAGTAGAGCAGAGTACAAGTCCTCTTAAACTCGCAAGCACTCGTTCTTATATCGTTCAAGTACATAATCATTCGGATGGAGTCTTATATAGCTGGACAATTATCTAGTTGGGTTTTCGGTTGTACGCTCCTTTTTATCGATCGCAAATCCAACTCACGGGTTGTTAGAACATCTTTATCTAGTATTACACTTATTATTCGCTGCTCACACGTTCTACAAATTCTACTCTCAACTGTGCTATCATCTGTCATGTATCGTTTGTAGAAACAATTCCAGTGTATTTACGAAGTTCGCCGTAAGCAGTCAATGTGCAGAATAGTACTACATGTTCTCTAATTGTCTGTTTTCGAGATATAATACTTAGATGTGTTATACGTCAGACATCCAAACTATTTTCCTCTGTGCTTCTTGAACGCTTCCTGCACTCCCGACCCAGCCCGTATGTCCTCCATGCACTTCGCATCGACAGCGCGTCCCTTCTCTGCCAGGGTCAAGACTTGCTCAACGAGGGTTGGAGGGACGAAAACCACACCGTCCTCGTCCGCGATGACGAGATCTCCGGGATTTACGATAGCTTCCGGGAACGCACCCGGCGCAACACCTTCAGGCCCAATCGTTACTGGAACATTGATAGCAGATGGACGCGTAAAGGGCGACTGTCCGAGCGTAGAGTGACCTCTTGCGAAGACCGGGAAGTTGGCCGCTCGATGCTCCGACAGGTCCCTGCATCGACCTGAAATGACTACACCCAGAGCTCCTCGACGCTGTGCACCTGCAGTCATGAGACCACCCCAAACAGCATTCTTAACCTCTGCTCATGCAGAGCACAATGTAAAACCACCCCAAGACAAAACAGAAGAGCAGGTTTCAGCGGAGATAAAACGGCAGCAAGATTGAGAGTACTGAACGAGGAGGGGCTGCGACCACCACGACGGATCCAGAAGGTGTAGTGTCGACAAAGTGTTGGCTCAGCTTCGGAGCAGACGTGTCTGATCCCAGAACCATTTGCACCGTGTACGCTGGCCCACAGATTCGAGTATCACCCGAGCCAGTCGAGGAGGGGGAGAACATGTGAATGTCAGGAATGTAACCACCGTGGGGCACACCGAGCTTTATGAGGGCATCCGAGAGCTCGCATGTAGAGTATTTGGAAAGTGCAGACGACGAGGCAGAAGACGAGCCGAGAGACATGGCTCGAACAAATGGCTGGAGACGTTGGAGCTGCATGCAGATGGCAGACTCTGCAGATGGCGGAACGAAAGAGAGAGGAGGTTCGTGTAGGCGCCCCTTAGCGGAAGGGCGAAACGGCTTTGGCGGGCCGGGGGCTGGGACGGCATCATTTGTGCCGAGAGTCGGTGGTTTGCCGACTCTCCGTTGTCCGAGTCGAGTCCCGACGTCGACCAGTGACCGCGACTACCACGACCATTCCTGTTCACTCAGCCTCGCTACGAGTCTCCACGAATAGTCCTGGGAAACAAGGAAGAGGCTTGTATGCGTAAATCATCCTAACTCTGGCGGCGGTCATAGATTCCAGAATTCACATCGTTTGGACTCGATTCCACTGCTAGTAGCACCGACTAGAATGCCGCAGCTACCCACCACCTCCGAGTCGAGATGGACAAGGGCGAAAAGAGCGACAAAGAAGATTAAGGGGAAGGCGACGAAGGCGGTGATGCGCTCGCACCATCTCACGATTCCAGTATATGACATGCCCTTGAGGTTTCGACCTGTGAGCACCACTGCTTCTTCGTTTAACGGCTAGGGGACTGATTGGAACATGCAGTGGTTTGTGCTATTCACATCACTTGTTATGATCCTGCTGGCATTCTTGGGATTCACAAACTTTGCGCACGCATTACCTGTCAATGACAAGCTCTTGCATTTCTTTTGCTTGATGTTCGCCACAGGCATATTCTACTTCATCTTCGATGTAGAAGAGTAAGTGACTAAGTGGACCTTGCAAGGGTATCTTATTCATGACGATATAGGGACGCAAGACGGATATGGTTCTGGAGATATGCACCGCTAATCTTCACCGGGATAGTTTGTTTCTTCTTCGGCGGAATACTGAGCGAGGTCGTTCAGTCGTTGTTACCAGTAAGTAAGAATCTCTCAGCATGGAAACTAACACTCACGCAATACATGGATCGTTACTATGCAGTATAAGGAATTCCAGATAGGAGACATAATAGTACGTCGTAGCCCACCTAATCTACATCCCTGTGCTCAAAAGACACTCGTCTTTGAAGGCCAACCTATCAGGGTCATCCATAGGTCTATACGTTGCGTATTATCTTGAGCGTTATTATCGTCACAGGCGAGAAGTAAGTCGATACGCACATCCATCCCCTTTCCGTCCGCTCACCATAAGCACACCAGATTTCACGGCTCTATCGACCACTTAACCCAGATGAGGTTCTGTTGTCGGATGAAGACGACGACGAGGATCTTGAGGCTGGTACACAACTATTACTGACACGTCCAACCCCCAACAACGTAAAACCTACCTCGACAAAAACGATGCCCAAATATCGACTGGCGAATGTTTGGGATGAAGGGGAAGAGTTGTTTGACATTGGTGAAGATAGTGACGAAGAAACAGGAGGTTCAGGGTATCGAACGCCTCCAGCTGCGGGGCTCCAATCTCATCCAAAGAGCTCCCCGTCTCCTAGTCATTGATTTTGACTTTGCCATCCTAACACTCGATTCTGGACTCACGTAGATGTATTACTGGATATACTAGTTAATGTCGTGTATTTTTGGTCTTTATCTGAAGTGTTGTGCGTGTGGATTATCTTCATCTTTTGCTCCAGGAATACTTCGAGCGCTTACAATATGAGCTTGACCGACATCCTCCATGCCAACATGCCGGTCCACCACACTCAGGCCCAACCTCGCAGGCATCTACAGACCTCGTAGTGCGCAAGCAACCACACGAAGTCTAGTTGCTAGGGCTAGGAACTCTTCTGCTCGGAGGTATGCTTCCGCTGCAGCAGCTCTTCCGAAACCTGCGTCGAAGGTGCAACCAGAGCGGTATTCAGTCAGGACGGTCTTACACAAGACGGAGGGCCTCCTTCCCCGCGTACTCTCAGTACACGATGATCCCTCAAAGACAACATCTCTAGCCTTCTGGCAAGACATTTTGAACCAGGCGTATGTGACTTTGAATGCAAGTTCTGCAAGGGGGGCGGCGAGGATTGTCGGTATGGGCACGATCATAAGAGACTATCCCATTTACTGACCGAATTGTCTAGTATACGGAACAGATGAGTATTCTGGGGTCGAAGACCTCGTTACCGCACTATTAGAGGAGCCATTCGCCACAGTCTCGCATAAACAAGTGGTCCAGAATCGGTGGAAAGATGCCGAGGGCCAGTCGAGCTTGGTCATCAGGTAAACTACTTTAATTATGCTAGCAGACTATTCAGCTCACTTATTATAAAGCCATGCGTTTTCCCCGTCAGAAGATCCAAGCATTCTGAACGTACCCGTAACATGGCTCAAGCAGTTCGCTGTTCCTGTGGAGCTTGAAGAGTTCAAGGCAGCCCCTTCCACATTCCACGCTGCACAACGCGCTAGAAGTCTATTCGCAGCTGACATTCCTATCATTGTAATAAATCCTTTGACAACACCCATTCAAAGCGTGCTATCGAATTCCTCCCTTCCGCTTAGACATGCAGGCGCGATCCTCGTCGTAATCACTTCTCCTAATCTCCCTTCGGGGACATGGAAGAAAGTAACCCAAGCATTCCCGGATACTCTGACCACCTTATTTGTGGACCCTCCACGGGCAATTGGTGCCATTCGGACGTTGAGCATGGATCCTGGATCATCTCTATCTGTTCAGCGATATCAAGATGATTATACCGGGTCTAGGTTAGCGGATTTAACGAGCATTCTGAAGGACAAGATCTCAGCGGCTTCGCAGGGCGATACCGTCAGGTTGAACGAAGTAACAGTGCGCGAGCAGGTCCAAGTGTCACTGGAGGCTTGTCATTTAGTTTTACAGAATGCGGAAAAGGAGGTTGGGGGCGTAGTGGCAAATCTGCTAGCCTTGAAAGATGAGGTGGCTGAATTGAAGGTTAGGGTTGGACCGGAGATTCTGGGTGCGGAAGGTCACGAGGTCGCGACAGAAGCGGTGGCAAGGGCAAAGAATGAGGTGGAGATTTCATTGAACTCGCTGACCTGGTGGAAGGCCGTTACACGCGTGGACGATGTGGGGGAGATAGTGAGAGCAGCTGTAGACAAGGCATGGTGTAGGGAGTTGGAAGATAAGGTGCGCATGAAACATTTCGTCGTTACTTGCGGCTTGCTGACAGTATGACGCAGCTTTTATTTCACGCCGGCCGACTAGCCTCCTCTCAGAGATCTTTGGCTAGGTCTACCACCGAACTCTTGTCTCACTACACCTCTCCTTCTCCGTTCCACTCTCCTGTTTTGGAGAACTCATTATCCCAACTGCAAGCATCTTCTTCGTATCACATACGACCGACTTCCCTGACATCACCGATACACCAACGGAAAGCCCAATTGGTATATCCAACTCAGGCATTACATTCAACGGCGCAAGGCATTGCTCTTGGTGCAGGTGGAAGTGTGATGAGTGGTCTTGGCCTTGCATGGGCTGGGTGGGCAGAACATCTTGGTATACTGGGAGATCTGTTTGGCACGGGTCTGCAAGTGGAGACGGCTGTAGGGGCAGGTATGCTGGTAACAGCTCTTGGGATAAGGTGGATGGTTGGGAGGTGGGAGAAGGCGAAGAAGAAGTGGTGGAAAGATTGGGATAGAATTGGGCAAGGACTCGAACGAGACCTCAAGGTGGGTCAGTATATTCATTGCCAACAATCATGACTTATCAATGTTTTTAGATTACACTTGATCGAACGATCTCTACACAGGTACTTGTTGTTCCGTCATCGGCCGCCGATACTCTTGAAAAGTTGGCCAAGAAGAGAAGAGAAGAGATCGAAATTTTGAAAGACGAACTTGTCGGTCTACAACACGAAGTCAAGCAGTCATAAACATCCGTCGTTAAGTTATCATAGTCGCTATTGCTAGCATTATTGGCCGAAAAAGTACTACTCCTACTCCTTTTGCTCGCAGAGAACACATTTCCATCCAGGCCCTATGCAGTTTTAATGAATAGAGCAGCATTGTCATGGGCAGCAAGGCTCGTCGAGTAACTACCAGCGAAGGTCCCGAGGTCTTTACCCGTCCACATATCATGGACGATGTAAGAACCTATCCCACCACCTGACAGACCTGCCACTTCGCTGAACTTGAAAGACTTTGTGGCCGTGCTGCTGGCTGTGTTGAGGACAAAGACATGCGTTCCCTTCGAAGACGCTCCACTATAGAATTCGGGTGGGTTCGTGCTAGATGTGGCCGAGCTAGGGGTGAACGGCAGCGCGGGCGTTCCAATATTCGCATCTTGGTGGAAGGCTAGCAGTTCAACGTTAGTTATGATGGAAATTTCGTCGCTAGAGAGTGTGCTGAGCTAGAAGCGACGGTGCACCATTTCAGCTGAGAAATTAATGCTACTTATGCACCTGACTCACATCTGTTCCAAGTAGTATAGGGCTCTTCATGAAAACCCATGCAGCGAAGTGGCTCCTTTGCTCTGCGATTGTAAGTTGTCCGTTTCCGATCTCCATCATGTCCCTATTTTATTGACATCGTTCGTCATAGATTGTAGATCCGTGATGATAAAAAACACATACATGTCATTGCGCCCATAGAAATTCACAGAGCTCAGCTGTGCCGCATTTGAGTTAATGATGCTGGCAAGACTACCCCAGCTGGCACCGACGTCTCCTGACATTCTCCATGAATGGCCCTGAGTAAAACAAGCTGTGAGTGCTTTAACATACTTTGCTTTGTTATACTTACCACTCTGGCACCCCAGTCGAATACTTGCGCGGCTCCCCATATACACAAGCTGTATTGTATAGGGTGGCTTTGGGCAGCTAGGGCAGCGCTAAGGTCTGATTGTCAATATAGGGAATGTTAAGAACGGGCTCTACTCACCCCATCTGTCGATAGCGAATCGCAGAGTTCGAGTTGCTGAAGGGTCCACGTGAATTTGCGAACGACGATGTCGAAAACGATCCACGTACTACCAGTCGTTGTTCTGCGGAACCTGGAGATCGATACACAATGTGAGTACGCTAGTGTACTTTTGAGACTATCAAATAATTTACCCCACTATCCGACCAGTTAGCGGGAACGTTGCAATTATCTAGTACGCAGATTGAGATAATTTTATTTCTTAGTGGGCTTGTTTTACCTACCATACTTCAGATCTAAAGCTCCACATCAATCAATGTTCACAAAGTAAAGATCAAGGACACGTACAATCGACACCCCATTCGGCAAACGTCGTTGCATCGAGCACTTCGTTTCCCAGAGACCCAGGGAACCCAGCACAGGTCGCAGTGCCAGCATCACTGTCAATAGGATGAGCCACGCTGAGCCATTAACATGGTGCCGACTCGCTTACCTGTAAATACCGAATTTGAGGCCTAGTGCATGTACGTGTGTGGCCACGCCGTCGATGCCGTTGGGAAATTTGTTGGGATCAGGAACAATGCGCTTCGTTGTAGGGTCTCTTGTCATCACGGACCAGCAATCCTATCCATCCCAATAATCAGCAAGCCATCTAGCTGGTACGCCTTGGACACCTACGTCAATGTTAACGTACTGATACCCTGCTTTCTGTAGACCGAGAGACACAATTTGTTGCGCGGCGTTGAGGACCTTTGTTTCGTTGATATCTGTCGACAGTTATCGATCTACAGCACCACGGAGAAAGCTTAGCAGAGCTTACTGCATCCATAAGCATTCCACGAGTTCCATCTGTAAAAGACGGTTAAACGGCATCCGTGAGTCTTCCAAGAATAATATCGATGGCAACTTACCCGAGTGCAGGCAGTTTTCCTACCTGCTTAGATGGACCTACCGTTGGAGCAGAGGCAGCGATTCCGGTCAAGGATGATGTGCTCGCGTGCGACGTTGTAGAAGACGCGGAGACTGAGCTCGACGACACGGGCGCGCTTGTTATGGTGGGAGAGCTGCTCGAGACACTCAAGGTTGATGCAGCCGTGGAAGGGAGGCATTGAGAATACCATTCGTTTTGGAATGAACACGCCCACCTGACTCCTGCTCCTTGAGTTAAGTGGTACATGGTTGAGGTAACCAGCTTACCCGCTCACGCATGCGGTACTTCCTGTCCAATCCGATCCTCCACACCTGGGTGTCGGTAACCCGTGAGTAGTGAACACACCTTGACGCAATGTTTATGTGAATACTCACTGCCCATAGGGACTGGCTTGTGAAAAAGCTACAGCTGCAAAGGAGCAAAGTACGAGTACTCTGAACGTAACAGCTAGCATGGTGACCACAAACGTTGAGCAGAGAGAGCCTTCATGTCAGTCTTCTTCGAGCATTTCTATATATACGTTCATACCCATGAATTCTGACTGTCCTCACATCTCTCCTACTCCTGGTATTATGCGGACTGTCGCACTCGGGATTGTAGTCGTTGACAGGAACGGAAGACGAACGTGATGTGGTTAATGAAGCCATGTGCGGTATATGGATGTCTCCCTGGCACATGAGCCTGACACTTACGTCTCTCTGCTGAAATTCGCGGCCTTCCTGGCACATTGTCGGTTGGCTAGTGGTAAGTTCCATGCTTTGCGCGGATAAATGTGGCTACCTCTCGTATCAGTTGACTCCCTGGGTAGAGCTCGAGGCTTCGCAATTACGTGGTAGCTTCAAACATGTATTAACACCATCCGCCTACATCATCTAAACGGGCCGCCGTACCTGTGACGAGCGGTCAGCCGTGTGTGTGCGTATGGCCAGCTGAAAGCTGTGGTCAGGCGAACTTAAACTTGCTTCCAATTGAGGCTCGAACATTGCGAACACAGAGTACGTATGAATTTGATAGACGCCCTCAATGGGCCGTCACTATCACGTGACCCTATTCGTGACCTGCCGCACAGCTGCAGGCTGACTGGCCTGAGCGCTGAGCGCCGAGCCTTTGGGCTCAACGCTATTGTTGAAGTTTCACTGCATACTACTAGTGCAAGTTTAGCAGTACCAAGTCATACCTAGGCATGATGCTGATAGGTACACAGGGCTGGCTGGAGTAGCAAAATTAGATAACCCTATGGCAAGTCTCAACTTTCCTCGATGCCGCAGGCCAGTGCACTATGCTGCACTGCGAGGTTCAAAACTTATACACAGCAACTTACAGGCCTTGACAAACCTCAAAAATGCTACGTTAGTTCCTTTGAACTCTCTCAAAGCTTTCCTGTGTGCTGATCCAATGTTCGACACCCAATAGTGCTGGAATGATGATCTCAAGATTGCCAGCCTCATCCATTGAACGGCTGACGGGGCCAGCCTCATAATCTATTCCTCCTAGTGTCTCAACGACTCGTATGGATATCTAGTGTAGTAAGGCCACTCTGACAACTATGCCTGCGCGATATAACTCCTCCGCTGCCTCGTCTCTCTATTCTCAGCCCATACACAGCCGAGCGAGCTCTAGAACCGCGGTTGTGACTCCGCTGGAAGACTTTCGTACAAGTCGCTACGTTCCTACGGATAATCTTGCTCCGGTGGACATTCCTAGGGGCAGAAATTCCAAGAATGCGTTCAGTCACGCGTCCGTCTACAGTTACGAGCAACATCAAGTCGAAGGTGCAAGGCATGATGAGCCGTATGGCCCGTACTTCTCAATCCCATTGGACCGAGGCTCCAAGTCAACTCCAGCAATTCGCAGACGTACTACCACGAAGGAGCTTGTTGGAAAGTACGAATCTCTCTCTTCTGCTCCCTCGAGTCCGCCGAAGCCCGTTGTCGCATCCCCTTCTAAGCAATCCAGCTTAATGAATCCGGAGGGGCCCGAGAAGAAAAAGGGAAGATCTCCAATTCGACAGTCGTTTAGGAACCTGCTCTCTGTGTTTAGCAAGAAGGGTCGACTTACACGGGACTTGTCGAGCACCCTTACTCCGGAGCCTCTCGAAAATGGGCTGCCGTTCGAGTCAATGTTGTCGCCCAAAATCCACAAGCTTGAACCGCTGTCCATTCCAAATGTCTCTCAGGTATCTACCACTCCGATAATTGCCTGCAATACTCCTTCTTCGCTGCATTCAGGACGACTGCTCCATATGTCTCGGTCTACTCCCGAAAGCCTACCAGTTTGGACAGACTGTAACGTTCTTCTCCATCCCGCTCATATGTTGATCACGTGGATGACTTCTCACAACAACCCATCTACCTCGGTTGTTACTCTTGCACAATGCACCGATGTGCGGTCCTTGGCTCTGGATGATCTTATTGAAGAAGAGCGGGGCATGCTTCCAACCACCGCAACACAGAACGAACTATTCGTATTTGAACTGCTTTTTGAAGGGAAATCCCGGTCGAAGTTTGCTGCGTACTCTATAAAGGATCGGGCAGGATGGGTGTCAGCCATTTGGTAGGAGAAAATTTACCCAGTACAGTACTATCTTTCTTTAGGTCTAATGCATAATCAGGGACGCAGTACTGCGGGCGAGCGAAGAGAAGATATATACCCCATCCATCAATGCTTTGCGGGAAACCACACAGTTGGAAACACCTATCTCTAGCCCTTTTCGCGAGTGCATAAGCAGTACTCCATCCTCGGGCACCAAAACAGCGTTAGCCCCTGCATCCACTAGATTTGGATCACCACCTCTAACCATCTCAACACCATCCCAGGCTGTGGTCTCGAAATCACCTGTTCGTGTCACACTTTATGACCCACCTTTCCCCAAAGCAGCTTCGCCACTATCGACGTCAACACCGGCCCGGACGGTACCCTCTCTACTACCGTCTCCTATGTCTACTCGCTCACAAAGCCCTTCGATCCGAAATTTAGACCGTATCTCGATGGTCAGGCAGCGTCTTGCGGAGATAGAAGCTAACACTTCTCGCTGCAATTCCCCTACAACTCCCACCGAAAAGTCAACACGAGGAAGACAGATCCTAGGGACCTTTCCAGAGTCACCCATAGGCGGTCCAAAACGGAGCGTGCTACTTCGTCATGGCACTTGCACTACGGTCGGCGGCGATTCAGTTTCAGGCGTTCCAATGAGCGTGATTCAAGAGTGTGCCCTGGAAGAAGTCCCTCGTCCGCTTGCACCAGTCCCATCTGGCGAGTCTCTGGGAACGGTGACGAATCCGTGGTCTACGTACTCACGACTGACCACTCCAGAGCCGCTGCGAAGAACTGACACGCCTTCCGTGGCCTCTCACTATTCGTCCGACTTAGGCACAACAGAGCTAGCCTCGTCGATCAGGAGCCGTAGTTCAAGTACCGATAAACCATTACCGCAACTGATACTGGCACTCAGGGAAAACTCTTCGACTGATGGCGATAGACCGTCTTCTATGTCTAGTCGTCTGGATACTCCTACATCGACTCGCAGTCTTAGTATATTCTCGCCCAATTCTCGGTACTCACAAGATGCAGTAATCCAGGAGCAGGCCAACGACACACCAGCAAGCGAACCAAAAAGCGTTAACAAGGCGGCATCGCCCGTAAGTTCCCGTAGATCGACCTCAGTATCGAGCCCTATGACAGTAACACCATCTCCTCCTGAGACTGGCACGAGCCCCTTAAGAAATGACTCCCACACTCCTCGAGGCCGGCGGATTGGTTTATCTGAGAGTTCACAACATTCCGCGGACCCACCCGCTACAGTCCCACATCTTGGCGTGTTGGCTTCAGTACCAGCTCTTTCGGAGCCCTCGCGTGTCGGTCTAGCCAACAAGTCGCCGCCTGTTAGCACCGTAAAGTCTGTGCGAAATTCTTTTAGTCCTCGAGGTCCTAGTCCTCGGGCACCCCCGCCCAATTTCAGTGTCTTTCCCCCGTTCTGGCAAGACACAGATGACTCTGCGTTAGTGGAGTCTCAGCACGAAGCTGCGCTCTTCAGTCGGTTTGCGAAAATACTTCCGGAGTTGCCAACTACCGCAGGTCCCTCAGTCACGCAGGAAACGCGGGGAATTTCTCCACCCTCTGACTCTGGTGCACACAAGGATACCCAGGGACGTCTGACCAAGCTTGAGGATAAGATTGGCGACGTACAGGTTGAATTGCAGAACTTACCTGGGCAACTTCGTGCTCTCATCCCGGAACAGTCGTTTACCGCTGCTGTGCCTACTGTCGTTCAGGACGTGGAAACGAAGAAGCTTTTGCGAGATATGGACGATGAACTGAAGCGTATCGAGAATCATGGGAGCAACCATACCGATAACCTCAAGAGCATCCACGCGAAAATCGACACCCTCCTTAGTCGCAGAGAGTTTGAAGCTCTAGCTCCTCCAGTATCTGGTTTACCTTCGATATCGGGTCTCCCTAATGTCCCTGAGGCTAGTGATCACGGCGGTGTTGTCACATCCGAGCTTATGGATAAGCTTGAAGAGATGCGCAATAACCTCAACAACGACCTTCCTATACTTGCTCGAAAGTTAGAAGAACTTCTCGCCGTCAAATCATCTGAAGCTCCCCGTCCTGTGGCTACCTTGGCTGATGTATTCTCAAACAATGACGGTTTGACTCATAGTGCACAGGAGATTCCAGAGCCTTCCGTAGATACAACAGCGATTCATGAGAAGCTCGACGAGCTGCTCGCAACGCTGCAAGCGAAGGTCAGCACACATGAAGTACCCGCTGAGGCAACGGCGAGGGAGGAGGCCAACCCGCTGGTATGTGATTTGTATGATATTTTTGACAACATCTGACCAGTATGACCCAGTTACAGCAGGTGTTAAACTTGCTCAACTCGGACAAGGAGGATCGTGCCAAAATCATTGAACAACAGGCAGATAGTGCAAGGTACCTTAATGAGCTGAATACCGTGAGTGGATCATGGATTTTTGTTTCCCCGCCTATGATCTCTCTTACAACTTTTGCATTCGTAGTGGCTGGAGACCTTTGTCAATCACGGGACTTCACAAATCGAGTCTGTAGCCGGTGGCATGCAACAACTGTGCAGCGAGCTCGGTGCTTCCAAGACCACAAGAGACGATGGTCAAGTTGTGAAAAATGATGGTCTCCTTGCTGATATTCGGCAAATGCTTGTGGAGAACAAGGGGCGGGACGTGAATGTGGCTGCTCTTCATGATTCTGTGAACGGCCTGGTGGCTGCCGTCCAGGACAATTTACAGCAAGGCGCTGAATTACGGACCATATTCAGTGAGAAATTTAGCTTTTCTCACACGTAAATTACTTTCCTGACAGCGTACGGTAGATCAGGACACTATATCTGGTATGATTGAGCAACAGCGTCATGATCAAGAGCAAATGCTGCGAAATCTGGCCCATGGTTTGTTTCTACCCCTTCGCCACTGATCCACTTGACTGACTACTTTGTAGAACTATCGGACGATATTCGCGGAGAACGTCTCAGATTTGTGGAAGCTATGAAGGAGGCCACCACTATCAACGTCCAGAGTATGTAGAATGAACCAAGCGTCTCGTTTGAGAAGTCTACTGATAGACAAAATCCTAGTCCACGTTGAAGAGTTCAAGAAGGAACTCACCAGGGAGGTGATGCTCATGACGCAGGACGTTGACCGTTTACACAAAGAAAGACAAGGGCTGGAGCAGCATATTGCTGACCTTTTCGCGTTCTACGCAAAGCAGAAACAGGTCGGCCCAGGAGAGGTGAGTACCTAGTCATATCACGCTAAAAGTTATTATTAATAAATACGTGCTTTTCAGAGGAGAAAGGGGAAACAACTCCAACAGAGGGCACCTCCGCAGAACCCAGGTCCACAGAATTTAAACCCCGTGGGGTCTCAAGTTCCCGGGGTTCAGAACGTATATTATGGTGTTCCTGGAGTCCCCGGCTTCGTGGGTACTGCGCTATAACTATTTGTAGAATATCAGGCTTTCATAAGTACCTTGTGTTGTAGTGTAATGCATCCGTCTTGTCGCATCCTCCTGACATGGGGTGCCAGCCGTGACACCATGAGCGCCCAAAGAAAGCGCTTGTTAACGACGCGTGCACGTGCGGCGATATTTCACCCGGCGTTTTCCGCGCTCTGCCCACCGAATATCTCTTCGTCGTCGTTGTCCCTCACGTTCTCTACCTCACATTATGTCTGCGCTCCGTCTCGCCTCTGCTGTTCGCCGCAGCGCACCTAAGGCCCTCGTTAATGCGCGACGTGGTTACGCGGAAGCCGTTTCCGACAAAATCAAGCTGTCCCTGGTCCTTCCTCATCAAGTTCGTCTACCGTGACACCTATGGGCTTTATAAACGACGCTAATCGAATGCATTTGACCGACAGGCAATCTTCTCTTCCGCTGATGTTGTCCAAGTAAATCTTCCCGCTGCTACTGGTGACATGGGTATTCTCGCAAACCACGTACCAAGCATTGAGGCCGTTCGTCCTGGTGTTGTGGAGGTCATAGAGTCCGGGGGAGCTTCAAAGAAGTTCTTCGGTGCGTTACACATGCAAAGCTGATGTTTACTTATACTTAATCATCTTGCAGTCTCTCCTGGTTTCGCAACTGTCCACCCGAACAACAAACTTACCGTGAACGTTATTGAGGCTGCGCCTCTAGACGCATTCTCCGCCGAGGTGAGTCTGATTATCTATCGGTTGATTCTGCATACGTGCTCATCGTGTCGTTCTTTCTATTCCCAAAGGCCGTTCGCTCAAACTTGCAGGAGGCTTTGAGAGTGGCGAATGGAAACGGCTCGGAGAAGGACAAGCTGGAGGCACGGATTGAGGCGGATGTTTACGAGGCTATTCAGCATGCTCTGGGTCACTAGTCCGTGTACTGCTTTTTCCTTGATCTATAGAATGGAGCCCTTGCGTGCTGTCTCGACTGTATGAGAAACCTTCGTCCGCGGACTTATATATGCGCATAAAATCGGCGAGTATACTGTTCCCGTTGCGTGGGACTGTGGGTGAAAGCGCGCAGCCCGTCGGAAACCACTAGGCGATGTCAGTCAACTCTTTTTCCTGGGTTTCAACGTCCCACTCGTCCCACACAACTCTCACCGCAACGTCGAGGATACACTCCTTTGCCTCAACGTAATACTGTTGGTCCTGTCATTTGTCCTTGCCACACACTGTCTTTCAGTCTCTTCTCAGCATGGTACTCCGAGTGCCGCGTGCTGTCAACGACAAATTGCTCCTCGAGGACGAGCCCTTCAAAAGCTACTTTGCTTGTCGGAGACTCGCAGGAGAAGGTCGAGGTCAGCGTCGCTCGCCAATGTATGTAGCCATCGAAAAGTCCATGCGTGACACGGTCGGCGGCGTGAGTGATCTTTCGGAGTTATAGTCTTCTACACCCGCAACACGTTTCAAATGTGCTAATGGACTTTGCTATATAGCTCGATGCAGTTACCGCATGGCTCGGGACTGTCCTTGGACCTAACGCAAGTGCCAGTTCACAGAATATCGACGCGTTCATCGAGTTCTACTGGCTCCTCAGCTTCGAGTCCGACGTGCTCAGAGTTGAATCACGCATTCGCAAGCTCTGTAAGGAAAACAACCACGATTACTTTTGCCAATTATCCACTCCCATAGGAGGCTGCTTGGAAAAGCCAGTTGTGCAGAAGAAGAAAACTCGTCGTTCGAAGACCAAGAAACGATCCAAGCAGACACAGCCTGTTACGTACGATGCCAATGCCGAAAACGAGGAGAATGGTTCTTGGATGGGCTTTGCTGCTCCAGAACAGGAGGACGGTACATCACCACCACAGCTTATTGTGGTTCCTCTATCTCTTTCGTCTCAGTTGGTGGAACCGGCTTCTGTCTTGCCTTACCAGAACAAGAGGAAGGCTGTGGCATCAGAGCCATCCTCTTCAGACGATTCTGCAAATATCGACAATTGCTCTTTATCACCGTGTTTCTCGTGTATCGACTCAGATACCATGACCCCGCTCCCATCCGAATACGGTGAAATCCAAGATTTACAGGCTACCGTACTTTCTGACATAGAGCCTCTCACTCTTCTTCCTTTCGACACAGAAGAGAAATCACCAGTGGCTTTTCCATCTACGCATCGTAGAAATCCGCCTCGGAAAGCTGCTCGGCCACAACAGCTCTCAGAGATGATGAAGAGAGAATTTCAGTTCCACAAGGAAGCAGCTAAGAAGAAGCTACGCAGAAAGACAATCCCAGCCTCTGATAACGAAGCAGGTTCACAGCATCCGCCTGTTAACAATGCTCCTGCCGCCACCTCCCCTCCCATGAACCTAGTGTTATCGAGTCTGCCAGTAAAGCGTTCTGTTCCTCCGAGGAGGTCTATCTCGGCGTATCGTGAAACTCGAAGGAGCCAGATATTCTCGAAGAAGAAACACGCGGTCGCTGACGTAGTCTCACGTCCGGCGAAAAAGGTCAAGAGCAAATTCACAGAACTCGCCAGGCTCACAGCCGAAGCTCGGTGGGCCGGAGCCACTTTGGACGACGATGGAGCAACGAAGCGTACTAGGTCTCGTACAACGGTCGTATGCATTGTCCCTCCGGCAGTTCCTGTCACAGCCCCTGCTCCCCTTCAGATATCGAAAGAACTGTCTCAGAAAACCTCAGGCAAGAAGCGTGCGCGAGAGAACATAGAGCCCGTGTCTGCTTCTCTACTCATCAAAATCCCACCTCTGAAGAAAAGTTCTAGGAAGACTGTTCCCATTCCAAAGAAGGCAAAGAAACGGTCTTTCAAACAGGGTTTGTCAATGCCTCCCGTTCCCCAGAATACCCTAGGCGATAGCGCGTCTGCGGTCCATGAGATCATACGAGACAGTGCAGCACACGCAATGATAATGCTGCGGGACAACGACGAGGGTGTTGAAGAATGGGAGGTGGAATCTCCCAGTGCTCAATTTGCCTATGCTGAGTCTGATATTGAAGACGAAGAAGTATCTCATAGCCATTGGCTAGCCCCCATGGAGGAAGAGCCGGAAGAGCGAGTTTACTTTCCCAGGATTCCGCTGCCTCGTTATCCTCCAATTTGGTCCCAGGTATGTAAGATTATGGTCTACTCTGGAGACAAAGTGAGTGATCATAAGTGGACAGTCAAGACAAGAGGTTTGTGAGTCATTCAACAAATTCCGCAGCTACCAAGGTGGTGTGTACTTCCGTAAAGATCTTGTGGAAGGTTATCTACTAGGTGGATTTTCTTCGAGGTAATGAACTCCATTCCCTTTTTGCTATGTGAATCTCATCGACGTTTCAGACGAGATATCTTCCATAACGGCGGTAAACTGATCATTTCGCACGGGTATGCCTAACTTGAACGTAAAAGTCGAAAATATACTCATCATATGACAGGGGCGGCAAGGCAGAGAGCATTCGAAAAACAGACGGGCACTTCCAGACACACGAGGCTCGCGACCAACTACAGAATGACAAGTCGGTTAGGGCCCTCTTAAGGACTTACCAACAAAGAGAACCCGTGGCGTTGCTTATTGATGATAAGTACGCGCTGTTCCCTTTTGACCTCACGTCCAAAGGGTGCGCGTATGCTGTCTTGGGTTGGTATTACATCGCACATGCATGGGGTATGTCCGAGATCTTATTCTTCGAGCATCAACTGCTGAAATTTATCAAGCGGAATATCAGTCTGCTATCAATGCTCAAGGAAGAGTGGTAAGATACAAGTTCGCTTTTCAATGGGCCGATGGACAAGGTGAACCCTGGTGGAACACGTACTTGGGAGCATTAGGTCTGTGCTACCGGTCACCTAAGCCATTACAACGTTCTGAGAATTGATATTCCAGAAGATGAGTCCAATCATGCCGAGGAGACAGAAAGTTCGCACCCACTTATTGTATATTTTTAAGCATCGCTGATTTAATCTATTCTCTAGTAGGTCCAGAGTCTCCGAGCGACAAATACGAGCTTTGCCAGACCTGCAGAAAATCGTCTCCGCAAGTGTACGAGCAAGGCTGGATGTGTCTCAAGCCGGAATGCGAACGTTTCTGGACCTTGAGCGACAGGAAACCTGCTCCAGTCACTCTTAGCTATGCTCAGTCTTTCTTAGAGCCTCGAACTGGCTTCAGGAAGCACACAGAAGATATCCGACCCCCACTTCCTGTACGATCGGATGAGATTACCGGACCTACAACTAGCTGGCATTTCTGCAAAGGATGGCATTGCACCAACTGCGGGCGTCTCTCAAGCAGGTACAGACTGTCTAGTATCCCCCATACGGACTGATGTATATTTGTTCATAGATTCAAATGGGAACACTGGGAATGTCGCACCTGTGGAGTGAGTGAACACGAAGTTCATATAGTATGCTTTTTGCTGACGCTGTTCCAAGGAACAATATACTATTCCTGCAAAGGTTCGAGAGCCTGAAGAGTTTCGTCGTCATACCCATGCGAAGACTTTTGATAGACATTATGTGCTACCTGGAAGTGCGTTGTATATGCAAGGTCGCTGTCAGTGGTACTCAACGTCTTACAGGCAATATAATCTGTGGTGGGTATAGGAACTTCAAATGTGATATGGGCTATGCGTCGCATTGCACATTCATTCTACCTTACAACCGGTCAGTTCGCACTATCGCCTACATTGACGTTGTTTGGCTGATTTTTCTCCCTAGGGGGCGAATCCATTTGCTTCTCACCAACCCGTTGTCTACTCAAGATGCGGACAAAATCCTCACGGAGTATCAAGAGCAGTCCATCTCAGGCCAACTAAAGTTCCGTCGTTGGCCACTTCGTGCAGTACGTGACACTCCTGACATAACGTGTCGGATGCTAAATTCTTTTTGCAGCATAAATGTAGGAGCTAGGTAACTTAGCTACTTATGGAAGATACTGACGCTTCACAGGTCGAGGCATATTGCTGACGAACTATTTCTCCCAGAATAGTGAGTTGTATTTTCGCGTCTAGCACCTTTAGGATATTGATACGAACCGTTTCATAGCAGGAGAACCGTATCAGGTTTGGCATTATTTTTTTCTTGGTTGAATCTGTATGAATGCTGATGCATTATAAGTACGTCGGCGGTACGGATAACACTGTTTCATGGGATGCCGCCCCTTCTGCCGTAGTTCACGCGCTGGACTTAATCAAGCGTCGTATTGAGCAAGCTGAGCTGCCATGTCGGGCGGATTTCAATGAGGTATTGAGCGCAGCATACATGGAAAAGCAGAAAATGGCGGTGAGAATATACATTTTATCGAAAACTTAAATGTGCATTAACTCTTCTTCTAGTTTCATAGCGACGCTGAAAGAGGATTGGGCCCAAACGTCGCATCCCTTTCTCTAGGAGGTTCTGCATATATGTACTTTAGATTGCATTCCAGGTTCGCAGCTACTGAATTGTCGCCCGGTAGTTCGCGTGACGTGTTGCAGTTTTATTTGCGCCACGTAAGTTTTTTTTTTCCTTGTAGCGTCGGTGTATGGGCTTACCGCCACGACAGGGAGACGTTTTAGTGATGGAAGGAGCTGATGTTCAGAACCACTACGAGTGAGGATATTATCATATATTGTAAGATACTCGACATCCTGACCAAGGGCATTCTAGGCATACCGTAGTGCCGACAAACTTTCGCGTTGCTGCAACGGCGCGATATATTGGAAGTGAACATCGCTAACTTAGAAAGCCCACTATCATTTTTCTTCTCGTTTCTTTCTTATTCCCGCTAAGATAGCTCAATCTTGCTTCCCACCTAATGCAGACTTCAGACTTCATACAAAGCCCTGACTTTGCATAATCTACATATACATATCCTTAAGTTTCCTCGTATTCACAATTTGTCTAACGTACTGTTTGCATATCGTCGGAATAATACAATTTTACTTCCTAATCATTTGTATTAAGATACTGGCTGAGAAGTTTCGGGTGTATCTCGTTTGAAGCCACTGAAGTACTTTTCTCTAAAGTCTTTGTGCGCAGGTGTATGAGAAGCGGCTGCGTTTTCGAGAGACTCTCTGGCAGAAGCATCGAAAGTCGGTGGCGGGAAACTTTGTGACGTTTTCTTCCGGATAGTGATGAGCTGGAAGTTGACAGTGAGTTCGACGCTGGGAAACGCGTGTATGAATTAGCTTACTCTACGACCCCACGATCCAAAATTTTGTAAGGAATTAGCAACGACCTCCATCCCTTCGCAGAGCATCGTTTGTAGATCCAGTTCTTCATATTCTTCTGTGACAGTAGGCAAGAAAAATACGAGCCGTCCGCCGGGCTTGAGCGCGTATCGTGCGTACAGAACAAGGTCGGTGGCTAGTGCAGAGAGCTCGTATGGCTTGGTAGGAGGCACATAAGGCTCTCCTTCTCTGTAATAAATTGATAAGGGAATGGGCTACAAACAGGAGTTCTACTTACAGTCGGTTGGCGAGAAACTTCTCTGTGGGGCGCCAAGATTCGTTCTTACGACCTAGCCGCTTTGCGCCAGCTCGAACACCATCTATAACGATCGATGAGTACATCATGAAGTTTAACAACGCAATGGACTGTACTCGCATGGAGGGTCTGTTAAGATAGCGTCGAAGAGATTTCCACATCTCCAAGGGTTTTTGGTCAAATCGAAGGTGCACAGATCAATGATTCGTTCTGACACTCCATATTGTGAGGCAGCGCGCATAATTCCAGGCGTATTGTCTATGTGATACTATGCATCAGATTTATGAGAAGAACTTGATGTGGCTCAACTCACCTTTGCCTCTTATTTGACGTCCGTCGATATCAGACCCGTACACAAATGCGCCGAAATGCGCCGTAGTCTGAGCAGAATATTTTCAGAGTTATCAAACTGACCATATACCGAGAGTTACTTGCATGTGCCATGCTTCCTGTGCCTACGAACGGATCGTATATTAACTTTCCAGGCGAAGCCTGGCAAGGTCAAAATTAGCATTATTGCAGCTCAAATTTCAATATTGCACTGCTGACCAGTGTTTGGTTGGCCATCAATAATGATATCTCTGCCTCCATGCTAGTATTACCATAGTACGATCTTTTCTTCACGTCAAAAGTTTTCACAAGATGACGCGCGGTTCCCTCCGCCACCTACAAGTTTGCTGTTGTCAATTACTCAAACGAAACGCGCATATTGAAATTCGAACTCACCAACCTCCCAAAGTACACTTGAATAAAGTCTCCGTCACCTTCGTGGCGATGCCGAAGGCTTGCAGAACTACCTCTCTTGTCTCGATCTTCAGTGGACCATAGTGAGCACCGGTTTGGCTCTTTGGCAAAGTGAACTCCACTTACACTCTTCGAAGCAATATAACGTCACTTCTGGATTCTTCATGTCTATCTTACCCAGCCACCCCATGTACGAGAAAGCAACAACTACTTCCTTTTGGCGACGTTGTGGAATCGAGTGATTGTACGCCTCCACCTTGAATTTGAACGAAGTGTCTTGAATGTATTTCTCCCATAGATGCTTGCTCGCTTTATTCTGCTCGTGAATTTCATCGTATGTTTTCCCTGTTGCATATAGCTCATGGATGGATCTGACGAATTAAGTCGAGTCAGCTCGACCATAAGACCGTTCGGTGATAATCAAGTTGATGTTCGGACTTCACGAGGATACATCGACGGGCTAGGATGTGTGCATGCTCTTCGCATTCCAATCCAAATATCATGAAAGGCGTGGAGACATCAGCATATGTGGAATCTCCTCCTGGGAATGTTAGGGAAATGTTGTACAGCTCCGATACTGATAGTAGCTCTGGTATCCGAAATTCTTCATGCACTTGCGCGAAAACGAAGATGTACGAGGAGATTGTCATGGCTGTTTCTTATCCTAAGCAATCGTTCGAATTCGAAAGAATATTAGAACTGACCTTGAACTGTTGAAAACACAGATAGTCCGAGACGGAAGAAAGGTGTCGGGCCATTGACCTAGTACTGGGCATAGAAAATGATGCCCGGTGAAGCGCCTACTCGTTTCTATAACGAGGCATCCCGCCCTTTGTGGCGTCGGCCTAGTCTCCCAGGGACAGACGCCGAAGCACGTGGAATTCCTCATGGTTTCGAAACTGGCCATCGACTCGGTATCTACACTGACAAGGTAGTGCAGACTAAGTCCTAGCAAGAAAAAATAGAGAGCATCAATAACAGAACATCAACTACGTTGTAACTAGAATAACAATATCTACAGGTATGCTAGGATAGGGAAGCAGGGCGATAGGGTACGCGACATCATCGTGAATAAGCTCTATACAGTCCAAGTGGGGGAGCAGTGACTGCAGTAAAGTATATTATAGGAGACTTAGGAATAGAACCTGTTTGGTGGTATAGCTTGAGTCTTGGCTGCGTTTTTGCCTGACTTGCCTGAAATTTCTGGGGATGCACGCTTGATGCGCCATTTCAACAGGTCCGCGTACTGCTTAAGGCCGCTAACAAGGTCTTGCACCTCACGTTTGTGACCAAGAGGCCGATCTAAGTCGACGTCGTTGGTCGCTTCATCATCTGACAGATCTGACATGTCGGATATGGCGGAAAGCGGACTAGCATGAGTACTCAGGCTACTCAGGCTAGAGGTAGCTGTCGAGGTTCGACTTCGCGAGCCTTTGCCCTTCGCAGAGCCACTGTTCTTTGAACCATTCGCCTTCGAGACCACAGCATTTGTGACTTTGCTGGCGCTGTCTTCAAGACCAGATTTAACCGACAACCATTCGGCCATTTTCTGTATCTCCTGCGGATGCCAGAATCCCCACCAACACTCCTCGTCGCTCTCTCCCTCGGATGCTTCGTCATCTTCATCCGCATCTCTCATCTCCTCCAAGGCTCCTTCCGGCTTTCGACCCCATACTGCGATGAACCAAGTCCACCTCTCCATCTCCTTTCTGTCCTCTTCTGTAAAGCCTCCCTTTTTCCTGCCGACCTTCACCCGCCCATCTTTCCCCTTTAACAAATTGATTGATGCAATGCTTTCGCCTGCTCCAGGCGTCATTGCGTAGTAGATCCTGCCGTCAATGTCTCTACCGAGGGGCGATACACGAGATATACAGCGCAGCAACAAAAGTCGGTGAGCACTTTCAAGATCTTCTATTGTCTGGTGGTGGTGATCTCGTGCCGCCTTCGTCTCGCCTTTCTTCGCGTTGGGAGCATCCTTGTACTCCTTCGACTCCTTCCAACGATTATTCTCTGTTGCGATAGCTTCCCTCGCTAGTTTACCATACTCCTTCTCTTCGGCAGACCCGGCTTCCAGAGCGTCTCGTATGGCGGGAGAGCTGATGGCCGCCTCGATTAAGTCGACGATAACGGGAATTAGCTGGGCAGAGATGGAAATATGCATGATATCCAAATCTCTATTCTGACGAGTTGTACGAATGAGAGTGGATGCAGGAGGGGGAGATGGATCAGAAAAAGTAACGGAAGAACGGTCGCCAAGAGATTCGCGTAGAGTCAAAAGAGCAGCCCATGTACGATTGAGGTTCGCACCGCTAGCTTTGACGGTTTTAGCAGCCTCCTTCAGAGCCTCCGCATCTACGTTGTCTCCTCGGGCTTCGGCACTACCAGCAAGGACGTCCAGTAATCCCTGAATAATCTCTTTAGCGCACAGCTCGCTGACCCACGAGACGATCTCTATGCAATCCGTGTGATGCCCGTCCCATTCCAGAGTTTCGCCAAGGTTGTCCCCAGAAATCTCGTCCAGCTCCTCTAGGTGACCAAGAGGGATCTGAAGCACGGATGCGAATCGAACAACGAACTCCCGGATGTGTATGCGGCTTTCGGCTTCGTCTAAAGTTAGGTCCGTGGCAACGCGAGTCCATATGGGTTTGGGGAGCGGCTTAACGGGAGGCGCCTTGGTTTTCGCTTTAGCCCGAGGTTTCGCAGATTTTGATGATTCTGCGATCTTGTTCGGTTGCTTGGCCTTGCCAGACTTCCGCGTATTCGACTGCTTGGCTTTGCTCGAGGATACTGCCTCCTTCTATAAATGTGCATTGAGTCCGGTAGTTTTTCTCAGAGGAGGGGGTGTTGTACCTTCACTTTCTCGCTAGCGGCAGCTTTTTCAGCCTTGCGTGCAGCCAAGTTGAAGTTACTAAGAGGCATGAAATAAGCAATTTTGTAACCTGGATTGAAGGACGAACGCACCCAGTTGGTTCTAACCCCTTTGCCTTCCTACACTTTCTGCAATTACAATTATCCTGGCATCTAGGACATCTACAATATCGCTAATGAGATGCTTGTTATACTCAAGAAGCATTTTGAACTTACTGGTAGTAGTACCCATCGTGTAAATCATGTTGCTCTCTCTCCTTCAGTGACAAACCAGTGATACCTCGGGATAAGACAGTGTCCATATCCATTCTATAACGATTTTTAAGACAAGCCCTACAATACCTTGCATTGCACCTTTCAAGCTCTCCTTTCGACCGTATGTTAGCTCGCTTCCAGGTACAATGCACACCAACTGCGGAATTTGTGTCACCAACTTTATCACAGCTAAGAGAAAGGTACACACCCGAAGCATCACGCTTCCTACAACACTGGTGACAGTAGAAGTAGCCATTTGGGAAGTCCTCCACTTGTTCAGACCCATCAATCTCCTTTCCTCGCTGGGGCTCTGTTTTCGTAGCCTCCTTCGCCTTACCAGCAGGTTGTGGAGCAGAAGCGGAAAGTTTCGCCTTCTTTGTCCGGGAACTGGTCGAGCTCTCGGTGAGCTCGTCGTCTTCTTCAGCTGACTTGCGTTTCTTAGATGCCGTGCTGATGTCTGTAGCCATGGTCGTCCGACTCTTACGTTCCGAGGCCGATGAAGGCGCGTTCTCCTTTGAACGTGACGCCGATCGCGTGCGCGAGATAGTAGAGCAAAGAGGGGAAGATGCAAGTCGGGCAGTGAGCGACGAGTAAGGTATTTCCACAAAAACTTGCGACCGTCGTCTCGCAAGTGATATTGCTTTTGTCTCGACTGCCGACATCGATTGTTGTGGTTCAGGTCAAAGCCGACGCCCGCAGAAAACGCGTCTCAAAACTATTGAGCCAACGCGTGATGCACGTGACTTACGCGTAATGCCGGCCCTAAATACTCTCCGGACCGGGCGCTCGAAAAGTTTCCCGCTTACCTCACTGGCCGTACAGCACATCGCCTGCATCCCGTTGTCCACCGTCCTCTTCGTCGACCTAACACCTATTTCGCTATGGCCCACGCTGATCACACACGAGACCCATGGTGAGCGCAGAAGTTTGTCCATCGTTCTGTACGTTAACTAATCAACCCCCAGCCCATGGGTCATTCTATCAGATTTCGGTAGTGCTTTCGCTATGGGTGCTGTCGGTGGTACAATATGGCATGGTGTCAAGGGTGCTAGGAATTCACCGAGGGTTCGTTAGCATTAACAATAAAACCACAGTATATACTAACTTATATGTAGGGTGACCGATTCGTCGGAGCACTGTCGGTCATCAAGGCTCGTGCTCCCGTAACAGGTGGCAATTTCGGTGTTTGGGGTGGAATGTTTTCAACATTCGACTGCGCTGTCAAGGGATGGCGGCAAAAAGAGGATATGTGGAATGCTATCATCTCTGGTTTCATGACTGGTGGATGCTTGGCTGCACGTAGTATGTTATCTTACTCATCAGCAGTGTTTTCCACGCATGAGAAACGACGACTGACAATCACATCATAGGTGGTCCTCGATCAGCATTAGGTTCTGCAGTTGCTTGCGGTATCCTTCTTAGTGTATTTGAGGGTGTCGGGGTCCTCGTGTCTCGAGTATTCAACGACAACACACGACCACAGCTACCACCACGTGCGTGTTCTTCTCGTATATTCCATGACCTCAAGCTGACAACGCTTACTTCTAGTTCCCGATGCTCAACCTGCATGAGAGCGCGGTTGATCTTTTTTGGACGCTAGATGTACTCTCACTTGCTTTCTCTCTCCTATTACACCGCTACTCATCGCATTGTAATTTATATTATCCGCATAATAAGCCTTCAGACTCCTGCTCTCCTTATAGCCAGGATATATCAGATTAACTTGGATTTGAGTGGTGAGTGGCATCAACTTGTATTAATTTCCCTTCAATTTGCGGGTGTCTAGATTCTAGAAGTCTCAATCGGCAAGCATGCTCCTATTGACTTTTCCCTCGCCTTTCCCGCTCCCTACACGTCAACTCAAGCAAGTACTCGCTAGCGAGGAACACTCATGCACTGCTTTCCCCTTGAAAATGCCGCTTTACGGTGCAATATTAGTGGGATAGTCGGCATCTCACTCTTTTACGCTTCCTTGATATGGCGGGCTCACCCAGTTTTCCTTCGGATTCGAACCCTTCCACGTCCTAAACTTCTCGACACCAGGCTTTTCTGCTTTTTTTTCGCCGCAGCTGCATCGTTATTGTCATGGTCAAGTTACTTGACTTTTCCAGGTGATAAGCAAATAGCTGCGATTCCGAACTCACAAGCTCGCCACCCGGGTTGTCACTTTCAAACAAGAGATGATGTATAATTGCTGAGCATGCTATGCGTATGTGAGTTAGATTACTTAAAGTACAGATACTAATATATAAAGGAATAAAAAAAGAGCGCATTTGACAAGTTACAGGAGGGGTACCAAGACAAGTGCCAAGATCGTGGCGAGAAGGGAGTGACTGCAGTACAAGAACGATGGGTACAACAACAGAAACAAGAAATGTCCGAGAACCATAGTACACTGAATGAGAACGTGTGGGATTTATACCATCCTCAACTGTTCGCTGTTCTGCGCGATCGAAGCAGCTGGCTTCGACTCAAGAACCTTCGCGAGCCCGTAGCACACCACAGCGACGGTGCATTCCACCGTGACGACCACGATAGGCCTTACAAAGCTTCCATAGATATATCGGAACCAGGAAGGCTTCTTGGTGGACCGGCGATACGACTCTGTGGCTTTGCGAAGTTCGAAATACGCCGGAACTGTTACGGGTGTGAGGATTGGCTTGCGCGAGGGGTATGATGAGCTGGTGGGTTTGGTTTGGGAAGCAGGGATCAACGAGTGTTCGTTGGCGGTGTGGAGATTATCTTGCAAAAGAGTGTCTCCGGTTGGAGTTGTAGACTCGACCGAAACCTTCGGCTTAGCCAGTTGAGCTTCAGCTAGGGTCGTGGCAGTGGAGTTTACTATATCTTTCGTTTCGTTGGCAGGTTCGTCAATCACAACTGGGGTAGTGCTCTCCTTCCCTCCTATGAACATCCATTAGTGTCTTGAGTAAGAACATGACACAGCCAAGCCCTACTCACCCTCAGTCTGTACAGTCTCAATCTCCTTAACCTCGTTCAGAGTTTCAGGGCGCTCCTGAGAATGCTCTTCGGTATCTGTCGCGATGACCTCTGAAGAAGATATCTTTACCTCTAACGTAGCAATTGCCGCCTGTTGTTCGACCTGAACCGTAGTGGCTCCCGGCAGCTTTACTGGTTTTTCCTGATTAGTCTCAGGGGTAACAGCCTCCTTAGATGCGGGTGCTGCAACAGGTACATCTGTGGCAGAAACTGGGGGAACTATCTCATCCTCGACCTTCGTAACTCCAAGAGACGAGGGCGACTCCGTTGTGGACTTTATGGACGAGGAAGAATGGTCATCTTTAGGATGCGCATGGTGGTGATGTGGGATATGAAGCTTGTGGAAGACGTGATCGACTGCTTCTTTAATTTCTTCACGCTTTGAATGATGGGTGTGGCGTTCTTTGACGACTGGGTCAACGGTGGGCTGGACGACAGCGGCAGGTGTAGCGACTATTTCCTTTGCCGGAGTAGAGGCCGTGGAGGATACAACATTACCTCGTGCTTTTGTAGGAGTGGTATGGGAAAGCACAGGGATCCTAATATAAGATATATAACCGTGAGTCATCTGTCGAGAACCCCACTCCCTTACGACATACCTCGAAGGCGACTTGGAGCCTTTCGGAGACCCGCCATCCTTGAGTCCACCAGCAATGTTCTCTTCCTTGCCAACGGAACTGCTTGCTCCGGAAGATGAGTGATCATCGTCCAAGCTCGAAAAAGGCGAAGCTGGAGAGGTCTTGTAAGCAAGGGATGCCACCTCCGGAGCTGCAACGATGCTCTTGCGCTTTATGCTCGCCGCCCTCAGAGACCCAGCAAATGAAGCACGCTTGATGATGAAGGACTTCTTCCCCGGTGCCTCTGGTGTAAGGGGAGTATCTACAGGACATGGTTAGAATCTATGTTTGAATGTGCCGATCAAAAAATCCAAGTTAAACGCACCTAGCGACCCATGCTCATACTCGTGATGACGATGGTGGTGAGGAATATGGAACTTGTGCAGAAGGTGATCGACGGTCTCTTTGACTTTCTCGCGTTTCGAATGGTGGCTGTGGACCGAAGCTGCGCCCGACATTGGTGTATCAGGGGGAGAAGGGGTAGGAGAGTGGTGAGCGTGTCCAGAAGGAACGTGGCGGCGAAGAGAGTGCTTGTAGGAGGGCGTCGACATTCCAAATGCTGGCCTTGTCCCTTTTGAATATGTTGAGGAGTGGTTTAGGAGAAAGGGGAAAGACTGCGGTTATAGACTGGACTGGAGATTCGGAGTTATCTTATATTCCCAGCGGAGGCGAGGTCGGGATGTGCTTTGCATTGCATCGAAGTTAGTGCATCGGTGCGACCGTTAACCCGATACCGCACAGATAAGGTTAGCGTTCTTGGAAACATAGGGAGGGATGGAACTCCGTGGCATGGGATGTCCATCACGACAGCAGCTCTAGCCTTAATGGTTGACCAGTGTGCTGATAGGGTTTCTAGGGGTCAAATAACAATATGTATTAAGACAATGGATTGACTGCTGTAACGTTGTACTGACACCTTGAAGGTGGCTTATTACTAAAAAGCCCTTGAATATATAAGTGAGTTACTAACCAAGGTATATCGAGCCGCCACCCTTGCCAAGGCACCCGAAACTTCTAAGCATGCTAGCGACACAAAGAATGCCTGCCTCGGACAATAAGCGGTTCCGCTGTGAGTGCCATGGATGTGCAGCTGGCAGCGGGGGTCAAGTCAAGTACTTGATGATTGCCACTATCACCAGACCAACAGAGGAATGGTAAGAACCATCAATCATGACAATCATAAGCTCACCTATTCTCTCACAGCTCATATCAATCTCTGCCAAATACTGGTAAAAATACGCACGGAATGCGGACTTACCTTTGTACCCGAGACAGGAAACGTTGAACAGCTTGCGGCTACAGCCCGACTGACCAGTGGCTCAGGGAAGACCGTGA